>CM021731.1:54423640-54519680 GCA_011075105.1 Heteronetta atricapilla | reverse complement strand
TTTATTTTATTTTATTTTATTTTATTTTATTTTATTTTATTTTATTTATCAGCGCCCCGAACCGGCGGCGAGCAGGGAGCCGCCATCCCCTCGCCACTCTCAAGATGGCGGCGCCCCCTCGCCTCTCCGTCCCCATAGCAACGGGGCGGAGGGGAGGGGAGGGGGGGGAGCAGGACGCTTCCGGTCCGGCCCGGCGGTGACGTGTCGGCCGGCCGACAGCGGCGGGCGGCAGCGGGGGCCGCGCGCAGGACGGCCACTTCCGGTGAGCGGCGGGACCCCCCCCCCCCAACACCTCCCGCGCCGGTCCTCCGCGGTTGCCATGGCAACGCTTTCTGCGCGGGAGGGGCTGGGGGGGGGGAGCGACCCCCTTGGGCCCGAATGGGGCGAGGGGGGGACGAGGGGTGAGGGGATGGAGGCACCTGTGGGAGGCTGGAGGCACCTGGTGAGGGTTTTGCCTTCTGTACGTGGGCAGGGAGCGGATTTGGGGGGGGGGGGGGGCAGGAATAAGGGGAGGGGTCCGCTGGGGGCGGCAGGGAGCTGCGGCCCCCCCGCAGGCATGGCGGGGTGATGGGGTGCGCGCTGTCCGCTCTTCGCAGGGAGCTCCCCGTAAGTGGTTCCGGGCGAACGGGCGCCGTGGGAGCGCCACGATGTTTGCGGATCTGGACTACGATATCGAGGAGGACAAGCTGTGAGTGCCGCGCTGCGCCTGCCCCGCTGCTGGCTGACGGCAGAAATCGCCTCAGCCGGAGGGGGAATGGCTTGGAATGGGGGGAAGGGGGCGAGAGCCAGGAAGAAGTAGAGATAAACTCGGGAACCATTGGATCTGTAAGAAGAGCAGAGGGATTCTCTGAACAAGCAAAAAGTTTTACGAGATCAGCAGTGAGCTTGGCATGGCGCTAGTTTTGCATCTCCTTTATGTTGCGTGCTTTTGCCTCTTACTCTGGCACAAAGACCAGGTCGAGCACTGTAGTGTTTCCTCGGTGCCTGACAGTGAATGGAGTTATCTACCCCACCTCTGCTCCTCCCACAGTCTCAAAAACACTAGCCCAGAGGGTCTTTCTGCTGGCCTGGGCTGATAGATTGAGATAACGTCATCAAGTCAAATGTACAACACCCTTTACGTTTTCAGTTCATGTTAACTCAGATAACCACAGTCATTTTTTACAGATACAACTTTGTTTTCCCTTCCTTCTTTCTCATTCTAGTGGGATCCCCACTGTACCTGGGACAGTGACCCTGAAGAAGGACTCCCAGAACCTGATTGGGATCAGCATTGGAGGGGGAGCGCAGTACTGCCCCTGTCTCTATATCGTCCAGGTGGGCACTTAGGGAGGAACAATACACTGTCTTCCTAAAAGAGTGTTGGCCTGAGAGATGGAAACCACGGAGAGCCACGTGCTAAGTGTTTTTCTCAAAGTGAGAGAAATCTTCCCACTTTGCAGTAAATAAGATTTCCTTACCGCGGTACCTAATAGGTGTTGAAGAATTAAATTAAGACTTCTGAAATTAGCCTCCTCCTTGGAGAACATGCTAGAATTACAAGGGAATAGCGTTGACATGGAGCATCAACAAATCCTACGCATGAAGAAGCACATCCTGAAGACAAGAAGTTCCTGAGAGCACAAGGCAACCGTCCCACCTCAGAATTAGAAGAGGGAAAGCGGGGCTTCACCATGGGCAGTACTAAATACAAATGAGTTAGAGTTAAACAGGAGGAACATAACTTTTTTGTCCTTCAGCCCTGTGTTTTCCTTTCTAATCCTCCTGATTCCAGACCAGCTGTGTTCTTTTTCCTCTCCACTAGGTGTTCGATAACACTCCAGCAGCCTTAGATGGAACCGTAGCAGCCGGCGATGAAATCACGGGAGTGAACGGCAAGTCTGTCAAAGGGAAGACCAAGGTGGAGGTGGCCAAGATGATACAGATGGTAAAGGTGAGAGGTAGGAGGGGGCCACTGGAGCTTCTGGGTCACAGCTGACGGTTTATCGTTCGCTGCTGAAGGAGAGCTAGTACCGCTTGCTTCCAGCACAGCAGTTTCGAATTTGTTCTGCCTGCAGGGAGAAGTGACAATTCACTACAACAAACTTCAGGCCGACCCAAAGCAGGGGAAGTCTTTGGATATCGGTAAGACTTACTGGCGTCTAGGGAGAACCCTAGAGTGTTTAAAGCGACATGGAGGAGTGAAAGATTGGTCCTAGCTAAAACTGGAGTAAAATTCTCTTTCCATTCTTACTGTTAACTCAGTCATTTTCAAATGGAAACTGTCAAAGATAATTAGGGGTTTTAAAAAAAAAATCCTTCCCTGCCTTCTTGAAATAGTCTTGATAATTAAATTGGGGCTTCACTGTTGCTGCAGCTGGCTTGCTTTTCTGCACCGTATTTAGCATGGATGATGAAACTCAATTAGACAGCCATTTAATCTATTTATTTTTAATACATGTAAGTTTTGCTGACCTACAGCGATTTTTCCAAACGTACACGCAGAAATGCGTTTTGTGAAACACTGGTTGCAGTTCCTCAGCTTGTGGAACTGTGATAAAATACCTGTCTGCACTGAGTTTTGTACAGCCAAATATTTTATAGGAGAGAGGAGAGGCTTTATTACTAAATGTATAAGTTTTGGACCAAGTCTATGCACCTGTCTCCTTTATATGGCTTACCTTTCCAATTCCCTAAAAGATATTACTTTTGCTTTGATTTCTTTTAATGGGGATTAATTTAAGGTACCAACGAATTGACAGGGATTCAGGGAAACACTGAGGACTTGGATGGATTTCTGGGAAAACAGAAGTGCAGTGAGAATATGGAATATTTTCCAGAGATGTTGGACACTGTGGCTTCAGCTGACTTTCTTAGGAGCTGCAGGCACTTGGCACCCCTGCAAGTTTGCCTCTAAACAAATGTAGCTGAGTCATCTGGTTCCAAAGAGGGCCTAATTGTCTCTAGTAATTTGCAGGGTATGACCACCACAGACAGAAATTAATTCAATCAAGGGGTGACAGAAAGGCTTAACTAAGATCTAAGACATATGAGGAAGCAAAGGGATCATTTTGAGCGTTAAATCCTATTTCTCTCACTTTCAGCCTGGTGTCCTGACTTCAGATGAAGTAATACTGCAGGTAGCATAAGCAAAGTTTAGTTCCAAATACAAAAGTGATTTATTGGAGTACTCTTCCAAATGAAGCACTGGAGCTCTATTGATTTAATTATGTAGGATGTGAGAGCAGAGCAGTTGGGCAAGATAAAAGATGCGCTGTGCACAGCTGGATTGAACATTCAGTTTCTGTGGTATTCTTCTCGCTGCCTCAATAATGAGTTAAGTTGAGGCTGACCAGCTTATTAAGAGCCTGATAAATCAGCGAAGTATGCTAGTGTGCTTCTCATGCTCATAGAAATGCCCCTGACCCTGGTTTGCAACTCTCTTTTGGCCTTCAGTATTGAAGAAGGTGAAGCACCGCCTGGTAGAGAACATGAGCTCAGGGACAGCAGATGCCCTGGGGTTAAGCCGAGCCATCCTTTGCAATGGTAAGTACTGCCTAGAAGGACGTTTTCTTAAGGGCACACTTGTGCTAACCAACTTTCTATAGTTACTTACACGTTCTACATTATTACTTGCTAATTCTTCCCTTCTGCTCTACCGCATTGTTGTGATTGCCTCTTCCTGGGTGATACAAATTATATCCTTGGAGCCATTTAAATGTTAACTAAGGTCACATTAAAGTGTGGGCCCACATTGTGAATGCCGGTAGATGATGACCCCACGCTGGAAGACTGGTCTGCAGTTATTTTAAAAGCTATTTTAAAGGTTATTTTAAAAGCCAGAGGACAGGCTCTGGAGGTGAGGAGAAATCAGAACCAAAGATACGAAACTGGTGTTTTTCCCGTCAGTCAAGTCTGAAGCACGTCCTGGCCTTGACTTTTAATTCTGTATTCTGATTCTTGTTTCCATTTAGATGGATTGGTGAAGAGATTGGAGGAGCTGGAGAGGACTGCAGAGTTGTACAAAGGTAAGCTGTGTCTTCCATCAGACACCATGTGGGGAGGAGGGATACCTACGTTATATCTCAGTGAAACAACAAATGTTTTATTCTGTCTTCCATCACAGGCTTGACAGAACACACCAAGAGTCTTCTCAGAGCTTTCTTCGAGTTATCCCAGACGCACAGAGGTAACAAGTGAGCAAAGGGAGCAGAAAGCTTTAACCTCCAGTTTTCAGTCCGTACCTAGAGGTGTGATTCCCTTCCCCAAAGAAAACTAAGTGTTGCACAAATGGGGTGGGAAGGGCTGTGCTCCTGGTGTCAGCAGTCATGGTGCTAACACAGGCTCTGTATTTCACACGAGACGTTGCAGAAATGCCCTGCCAACATCTGGTCTTTAGGGAATACGTAGCATTGTCCCCTGGCTAAGTGCAAGGCTATGGGAAGGGCATGATTCTTCTCCAGAGCCAACTTCTTCTTCCATTTGTTCACATATATTACCCTTGTCTAGCGTTTGGAGATGTTTTCTCTGTCATTGGCGTACGGGAGCCGCAACCTGCTGCTAGTGAAGCTTTTGTGAAGTTTGCTGATGCCCATCGCAACATTGAGAAGTTTGGGATTCATCTTCTGAAAACAATTAAGCCGGTAAAGTACTTAACCATAGCAGTAAAGGGTCTGGAGAAGGGGCAAATCTAGGACACAAGGCTGTCTTTGAAGGTGTGATCTTCACGATAATTTCATTGTGGGAAGAACTGTCGTTGTCTGCTTTCCTTCAGGGATCTCTCTTCATAACCTGAGAGGTAACACAGGGAATATATCAGTCTTGTCCATCTGGCTTTTGCACGTGAATACATTCCTCACCTTTTTCTGTTGTGGATGGGAGCGTAGGTTGATCGGTGTAGTCCCTAGAGTCCTTTCCCTGATACTAGTACCCATAATTAAAAGATGTCAGTAAATTTAACAGAGTTTAGATAAGCAATCCAGTAACGGTGTAATGATTTCAGTCGATACATGTGAGCGAGTCTCCAGGAGATCCATTCGTTTAGTTCAGCTAAGAGAATATTAAATGTTGATTTGAGCGCACTGTAAGTGCCGTGTTGGATGGACGGTGTTGGATAGTGCCCCTTTGGGTGGGGGAGAGCAATTTCCAGGACTGATTGAAAGTGCAACAGGATGAGCTGAAAGAAGATGAAGCCAGACCTGCATTTCTTAACACTGGAGCTACTTGCCAGTGACTGTAGTGGATGCTCTAACAATGGCAATTCTGAATCGAGATCAATGTTTTTTTTTCAAATGCGCTCCAATTCAAAGAAGTGTTAACTCGAGGCAGTCTCGTGACCTGTGCTGGTTAGAAGGTTGGACTTCATGAATTACAGTCATGCTTTTTGACCTTACGTTCAGTGACAGGATGTTTCCCCTGCAGATGCTGACTGACTTGAACACGTATTTGAATAAAGCCATTCCTGACACAAGGCTGACTATCAAAAAATACCTGGACGTCAAGTTTGAGTATTTGGTGAGCTGCTCTTATTTTTTAACACCGGTTGAAATGAAGTTTTATAGAATCACAGCCTGAGGATCACATACAGCCTATACAATCACGTGTGCATTCTTCCACAGTTAATGCAAAAACTATTTTGTTGTGATTGTTCCCAAAATTCTTTGTCCATAGCCAGGTTACTAAAATTCAAACACCTCTTTTTGACCTCATAGTTCTCACCGGAAAGAGAGATCTCCAGAATCAAGATCGCTTACTTTCTACCCGACCAAATTAATTTCTGTATTTTTTGGAAAGAATTCTGATGGAACTTATACTCTTGAACTCCCCCTGATGGCTCTCCAGTCTCAGAGTCCATATTTTGTAGGCAGTTTGGAATTGTTTTCCTTGAGCCAAACTGAATAAGTCAAATCATATTTTTTCCTCCTCCATTCAACTCATCCCTTCATTTCTACGTACAAAAAAAAAAAATAAGGTAGAGTTGTTAAGTGCATCTTTTCTGTAACTGTAGAAATCTTTTTGTTTTTACCTGCTAAGGGAAATAATTGAAACTGCAGCCCTAAGGCAAATGAATAGGTCAGCTCTTCCCACACCGATCCTTCCCATAACTCATCTTTTTTTTCCGTCTTACGTACACCCTGTATCATTGAAGGAAGGTTTGAAATGGTACAACCCCATGTCTGCAGCTGATGGTGGAATTGCTTCTAATCTTTAACATTTCCTTCTTGTTCTGTGGTTTGTTTATTTGAAATCCTGCGAAGTCTTACTGCTTGAAAGTCAAGGAGATGGATGATGAAGAATACAGCTGCATTGTGAGTACCAGTATTGTGGCCCTGAGAACTGCATCCTCTGTCTCTGTAGCTTCTTGGTGCGCACTGCCTTGCGATTGCAAAAGCATTCCTGTGTCTGCAGATCCAAACAAGGGAACGTGTCCTAAGAACACCGTGTATTTGTTCTTAACGTACTAGAAACTGGAGACCCTTAAACACTTCGTAGAAAACACTGCCAATAACTCATGAATCACTGGTGCTGTGGAATGCTAGAGCAGCCAGTCATCTCCCCTGCAGCCTTCTTTGCTTAGTGGTTGCCTGCCTCCATGTTTAAGTAATATTGGCTTGTGTAAGGAGGATTAAGGTTTTATCTTCACAGATTACATTTGTGTCTGCTGTACAGCTTATCATTAATTCTGGACTTGTTTCTGAGAAATGGAGGTTTAGCTTCCCTGCAGCAAAATGCATGCAAAAGCTGCATACGTAGTTGAAGAAAATGGATTAAAGGATCTCTTAACTATGTTTTTTTCCTAAAAATAAGTAATTTAAAGTCAGAAGACTTCCAAAAACCTGATGATATTCTTCAGTAAGTTTGCTGCCTGTTTTAAAGTTTCACATCTGTAATCCTTAACAGCTCTGCTTAAGACAGTTAAAGGTGTCCCCAACATACTGAGGTTTCCTGCATAAAAGCAAGATCTATTTTATCCTAGCTATTGATCTCAGAGAGAGGGTTTTTTTTTGGTTTTGTTTTGAGTTCCTAGATCGCAATGCCAGGAATGAGAAAAGCTTCCCTAACACAACATTTAATTACTTTTTTTTGGTGTTAAATGAGAAGGAAATAGTCTCTGTCTTGGCCAACAGAGTAACATCTTTATTCAAGTCCACATCAGTATGTGAACTTGAAACACTCAACTGTGTTGAGGCACCACTGTGGGAGTCTCTAAAATGGTGCTGTGTTTCGGCAGGCCCTGGGTGAACCCCTCTACCGAGTCAGCACTGGCAACTATGAGTACCGCCTTATCCTGCGTTGCCGCCAGGAGGCTCGCACGCGTTTTGCCAAGATGAGGAAGGACGTGCTGGAGAAAATAGAGCTCCTGGACCAGAAACATGGTGAGTACCGCTGCTGTGTCCAGCACCTGAAAGGGTTAGGTAGGCATGGCTTTGGGGTTCGTGCTCTTCCTTCATCTTAGCTCAACAGCCTTTGCTAGAGAATCCTTCTGCGGCTATGTCCAAGATGTCTGCCCTCAGGCACCACTTGGGACTAATAAATGTGAGTCTGTAACTACTGCTGGGGAGGGAGGCTTGATCCCAGCCTTCACACTTTATTTGGGAAGGGAGTTTCACGTGATTTTTTGTCCATATGTCCCCACTGCAGTTCAGGACATCGTGTTCCAGCTGCAGCGGTTTGTCTCGACGATGTCCAAGTACTACGACGACTGCTACGCCGTGCTCCGAGACGCGGACGTCTTCCCCATTGAGGTGGACCTCGCCCGCACTACTCTCAGCTATGGGCAGAAGGACACGTACGCAGACGGGGCAGAAGAAGAAGAGGAAGGAGGAGGAAGCGACAGAGAGAAGAGCGGGAAGGAGGATGCAAATGGTGAAAAGCTCATTGACGACGCATGAGCGTGCCGGTACGGACAGAGGAAAAGAAAGACTTTGCAGACTGATATAAAAACATGTATCTCACATGGCGATTCATCCTCCGTGATTCTCTGTGTATGTCCAGCCTGGGATTCCTCCTCTGCCCTGGGTGGGAGTAGCTGGCTGGATTGGGACCAACCTCTGCATCTCTCTCTTCTCTTGCTTGTTTGCCTGGATATTCCTTTCCCCCCACCACAGACTTCTGTTGCCCAGCTCGGGTACTGAGCTGTGGGAAGGAAAATCTCCTACCATGTCGCCATGTGACTGTGCACACTGCTGAGCGTGCAGGATCCACTTTCTGGCAAGGGGAAGGCAGCTGAACATCTGGAGGTGACTACAAATGGAAGAGCCGTCCCCTCCTGCCCTCCCCTTGTGCTATGGGAAAGTGTTAGCACCAGCATTGTTGTCTTCACCCCAATGCTTGGTGTTTTCAAACTTCAAGCTTTGGTCTATTTCAAGCTTCATTTGTTAGATCCTGGAGCCCATCCCTTGGGCTCTAGGGCAGATTTTTGTAGGATGATCACTCCTAGCTCTCTCTACCATTGTTTTTAAGAAATAGGAAAGTGACATCTAGAACTAGTGGTGGTACATGTGTTCTGACCGTGTCCCCATCCAAGGGGCTGGGAGCTCTCGTAGCAGAGGCTGGTGGCAGTGGCTGCTGGGCATGTTGGGCTGCCACAACTCGGCTGCAAAGGTCTACAGGTCTTTTCCCCTGGCTCCCATCATCTTCGTATTCCTTAGCTCCACCCCAGGTCTAGAATCCTCCAGGACATTTCTCTGCCCTCCCTTGTGGAAAGGAGGGACCTGGCTCAGGAAGAAGCTCTCCCGGTCAGCAGAGATGTAAACGTGCTTGTGGGAGGCAGGCGGGTTCCTGGGAGTAGGAGCGAAGCTGCATGCATTTCCTTTCTCTTGTTCTCATACAGTTCCTTGTTACGGATGGTAACCAAACATGCTTCTTGAAGATGTGCAGCGAGTCCTGCACGCTCTTCTTGAGCAGGTGCCACAAAGAGCCACCACTGCAAGGGTGGTGTTCTGTCCTTACACTAGTGAGGAGAGGCAGGAAGCCTCGTGGAGAGAGGAAGGCAGGGCCTGTAGGCAGAGACATTGTGATTTTTAGTGCAAAGTGCAGCTGGCATACAGCCTGCTGCTCTCCTCTCTATGAAACTGTTTTGTGCTGCCTTTGGGCCAGCCAGAAACAGTTACTTAGCGTCCAATTATCCTGCACAAGGGAAGGACGGAAAAGGAAAAGCTTCCTTTTCTTCTCCCTCTGTCCTTGTGGGTTGATCCCAAATCCAGATGGCACTTTCTCTTCTTGCAGGCAGCACAACTGCCAGCAGCGGTGTACTTCTCGGAGGTCAAGGTTTTGACTTCTGTCATTACATTGTAGTGGTAGTGAGAGAGGTTATTTAAGGGCATTAATTTATGGCTGTTTGTTTTGTTTTTCTGTTTGATTTATATTTGGAGCCTTGTCATCTCTGTGGGTGCCTGGAAAAAAGTCACCCATGGTCAAGCTGCTCTGGAAGATTTAAAGGGACTCTAGTGTACTGACTGTTGACTGTAATAAAGACAAATGTGACAGTTTCGTTTCTCGTTCTTCCTGGCTTCTCTTCAGTTATTCATGTGCTCATCCTCTACTGCTTTTAATCGTAAAATACAGTGAAGGGAACAGACTGTCATGTGCTGGCCTGTCTAGCTCATAATCATGGATGTCTTTGCGCCAAGATGCAGCAGTCACTGTGGCACAAGTTTCCAGAGGAGGATTACAAATGGCGAAGAAAGGCCATTCCTCCATCTAGTAGCAGATTTCTCTGCAACTTAGCTTCCCAGGGGAACACCAGCCTTGTAAAGCCAGCACTTAGCTCAGTCCTGCCATTATTGCTCCAGGGCCAGCTTTGCCACACAACTCCACAAGGTAAGCTGCCCCACAAGCTAATGCTCAAGTCCCTGACTCTTTCAGAGCTGTTTGCTTGAGGAGCAGAGAAATTGCTTCAGTGGAGCCTGTCTGAAAGTTGTCAAAGTGGAAGGCGGTGTAGCCCAGCAACCCTTTTTGTAACCTGACCAGTGGAAGCTGACAAACCAGCACCCCTGGAGTGGTACAGCAGGAAGATGGCACCCGTTTCTGCCACAGCAGCACCCCTCAGGCTTCCTGTGTTCATGGCTCTGGTTGTCCCTGCTCGAGTAAGAAGCCCAGCAGAAACAAGTGCTGCAGTAGAGAGGCTCATGTATGGCCTCGTGGTGGTAGCAAGAGCCAGTGTGCACTTTGAGCAGCGGGTGTATTCTGGCCTGAGTCAGCCCTGGATCCAGGGGCTGCAGGAAACAGCGGTTTGGGGTTAAAACCATCATCCTGAGGTGCTCTGACAAATACCCGAGCGTGGTGCTGCCATCACAGAGGAGCGGGTGGGCAGGCAGAGGGCTGACTGACGGCATAGTCTGTAGCAAGACCTTGTACCCCGTGGGCTCTTATATGCTTTTGTTGAAAAGATTTAAGAGGGAAAGGCTTAGTGGGAAATGTTAAGTGGTGACAAGGAAACAGAGGGGACGTTGTTCCAGTGACCTGCCTGGCATTGACGAGGGCAGTTGTTTTCAGGCTGTGGACCTCGGACCTCTGGGAAGCTGGGGGCTACTTCTTGGAGGGGGGATTGGTGAGTAAGGAAGAGCAGGGCCTTAGTTTGCTCATCGTTTATGGTTTTTCCCTTGGGTGTATCTAGACCAAAACACTTTCCATCGTGTCCCCACGCCCCAGGTAGGTTTAAATGGCTGTATGGGTCCTGCAGGCTTCACCCATTACCCATCAGTTTGTAGTCAGCCCCATCCATAACAAAAGCCCTTGTCTGACAGTCCCATGAGTTGCCTTTCTTGCAGCCCTCCTCTTAGTTCTTGATCCCTCGATGCAGTAATAGGTTCCCCCAGGGCCCCTGAGGTGAAACAGTTCAGGAAACCGGAAGAGAAGGCTTTGGCCAGGGGTGTTTATAAAAGATCCAGTCCCAAAGCAGATTAAGAGCAGTTTAAGCATGCCAGGGGAGGTTGTCCTCTCTGAATCTAGAAATCCACCTCTGCAGCCAGGGGGAGGGGGTCACGCCTGGCTTACCATGTGTCCCAGCACCCTCATCCATGGCACCCCAGGGGCGCAGCCCATCTCTCTGCCTTACCTTTGATTCTTTTACGTAAGGGACCTTTCTTTATTTAAAAAGAAAACACGTACGTGTCTTGTGCTGCTCCTGCTGAGTGGCTAATCGCTTGGGACGGGTTGTTTACCTGCACTGCCAATCCCTCCCCGGCTGCCGCTGCTATTCCTGGCAGCGCAGCTCCATGCCGTGGCCACCCTCCCAGTGGCATTTGCCTTTTTGAGGTGTCCTCTTCTTTTTTGCACCCCAGCAACCTCTAACAGCATATCCCTACCGGGAAGAGTGGCATTTCCAAGAGCTCGGTCTTCCCAGGAGCTGTGCCTCTCAAGGCTGTGCTGTCCCAGCCGTGGGAATGGGACAGAGGAAACACTGACACCAGGCCAAAGCGTACCAGAGCTGATTACAAAGAGTCTCTAATAGTGTGCTGTATTATGACAATGCAGAAGGAAAAGAAGAGTCCTTTGCAGCCTCTTCAGATTACATTTTCCAGGGCTGGTTTGGAGGTGGGCGGGAAGATTTTGGTGTTTGGGCTGTTCTGAGCCTGTGTTATACCAGCACGGGTGCAGGACACAAGTAGATACATCACTGAGTACGTATGTGGGCATATGTACACGAGGACCCGCTATTCTTAGACTCTCGCCATCTTCCTAAACCTGCTTTTGCCTTGTTTTTTTCCACCCCACATCCCACCTCCCCTCCCAGGCTGAGTTACATGCAGGCCAGGCCAGCCATTTTACGTCCCCGTTCCTCTGCCCTGGCTAAAAACTGTCCCTCTCCACCGTCTGGTCAGCATTGCAGCCAGCTTGTGCCAACACCTCCCTGTCCCCCTCGGGACACCTGCCTCCCTCCCCGCTCTGCTCGTCCTCCACATGGTTGGCCTCCTCGCTGGCTGCTACCACGGTGTTGTCAGTGCTGTGGGCCGGCTGGTGGTTGTCGCTGCTGTGCTCCTCGGCTTCCTGCACGTCGGACTCTGCTTCTTCAGTGTCGCTCCCACCACCCCCCGACGGGGTCTTCTCTGGGGGAGGCGTCTTCTTCTTCCCTCGGTTGAGGCAGCAGTAGGTGGCCATGGCCAGGAAGAGAGCGGAGAGCACCACCTCCGAGCCCGCCAGGTAGAAGATCACCTCGTAGTTCTTGAGAGCGTCAACCAAGCGGCCTGAAGGTTCATGAAGAAATGGAGATGTTAGTGTCTGCCTCAGCACTCTGATACACAAAGCCCAGCACGGGTGGGCAGCACCTGCATTTGGCTGGGGACCCATTTCTCAAAGGAAGAGCAAGAAGCCTGGGTATCTAAAATCAGCCTGGGTGAGGGCATGGGCAACGGAAAACCCACACTGTGACATGAGGGGAGCTACTATAAGAGTGTGGGTTTGGGGTTTTCCCATGTTCTGCCAAGGCTAAGTAATGCTGATGTGGTCACACTGTGATAGGACATCTTGCTAAGGTAAGACCAGCTTCTGAGAACCTGCCTTCCTTAGAGGGCCCACACCTGATGATGTCTCAGCCAAAAAAGATCTTTATTTTGACTGCACCTCCTGAATGCCTCGGGGCTGACAACGGAGGGAGGGTTCCCGGTCCTGGGGGGCTGGAGCTGCCACCCTACTGTGGCTGGGCTGGCACCCGCTGACAGGGATGGGGCCCAGTCCTGCGTTCTCCTTACTAAGGATGTGACCCCAGGTCCCTGCTGCGCTGCACCCGGCCCCGCTTTCACACGCAGCGAATTCCTCAGCGGATGAATGCGCCCTGTTCACCCAGGCTGGAGAGCGAGCAAGGAGCATGCGCCTGCGTGCGTGTGTGCAGCTTATCCTACAGCAAGCCCCTCAGCCCCGTGGTGGAGGGGGAAGCAGCTCAGGAGGATTACACCAAACAAAGCCACTCTGTTCAACCCACTTCTTCCACTCCCCTGAGTCTCAAGCTTCCCATACCAGCAGGTCCTCCTGGAGTGGGGAGGTGGGAGCCCTCCCAGATCCCTTCTTCAATGACCCTGTACCTTCTCTGTCCTGTTGTGTGCTTCACGCAGTACCAAAGCAGTGCAGAACTGAGGAGGGGTTTCCCCCTTGACTGCTCGGAGTGGTGTCCCCACTGGCACATTTGATGTACAGGGTGTTGGAAATAGGGACCCCTGTTCTCCATGTCCTGCCTGTGCTGCCTCAATCACTCAAGTCTTCCCTCCCCATTCTTGAAGTTCCCTGACTTGAAAAATCTTCAGCTGCAGTGGTTTCCTACGTCCTGTCCTATGCAGGAAACTGGCCTTCAACTCTGTGAAAATAGCATGTGAGAGGGCAGGCCAGCATGGAAAACTCACCAGTTTGCAGCTGCTCCTTTTCCCCCTTCCTTTCTGGTTCCTTTACTCCCTTGCTGTGCTCACTGACAAAGCTGGCCTACTGCCACACAGTCTGCAGGATTTAATAAACGTGGCTCCTGCTTCCTAATAGCCTTCTGCTTCCTCCACAGTTATTTCACCAAGTGCTCCGGGTCCTCAGAGCAAGGAAGCAAATCTTTCTTTCCCCCCAAGGTCTCTCTGCAGCTGCCTCCAAGACACCTGTTTCTGGAACCTCACTGGAACCTCGCTGGCCTGGGACTGCCGATTGCTCTACAGGTTGTAAGGCAGGCCACGACCTAGCATCAAGAGGGTCTTCACTCAGAACTGGTGGCACATGAAAACCTCTCATTCACACAGAGGTCTTCACTGATGGGCTTTAACCCGCATGCTGCAGCCAAAGGGAGGGAGTGCAGGAAGCATCGGACTTGTTCCTGCCCAGGGATTTGCCCATGGTCTGTCCCTGGCCTTTCCTTGCAAGTCACAGATGCAGGAAACTACACTTTGTTTGGAAGTGAGCCTTTGGCATGATTTGGCTTCCTCAGACCTGATCAGACACTTAATCTGAAGCCATGCCAGCCTCTTGGGTGAAGGCTCCCTCTCCCATTGAACAACGTATTTACAGGCTGTAGGGCATGGATGGACCTTACACGATCCCTTACAGGAACTATGGTGTAGACTAGACTGGTGTAGAAAGCATGAGTTTCTTAATTCTCTTACAAAAAAGTAACAGCAAATGCATTAGGTGCATCTACACACTGTTTTGGCAGCTTTGACTGAAAACATCACGGCACCTTGGGTTGGGGCCAACACAAATTGAAATCATTATTCACAGCATCAAAGTGCCATGGACACCAAGGAAAATCTGAAACATTTTCTGCTCCAGATCAGATTCAGTGTTGTGGTGGAGAGAGACCAGGAGCTCTCACTTCAGAGAGCATCCAGGAGAAATTTGAAATTGAGAATTAGGGCCTTTATTCATATACTTTGCCCATGCCTGATACCTGCAATGCTGTGGAATGGAAGCAAAACCAATCCCCTGTGTTTAGCAGCACGCGGCCTACCTGCAGAGGGGGGACCAATGAGCACAGCGAACGCCTCAATAAGCAGGACCAGACCGATGGCACTGGAGAACTTCTGGGAGCCAACGATGGCCATCAGCACCTCGAACTGCAGTGCCCCCACCATGCCGTAGGAGATGCCGAAGAAGACGCAGAAGATGACCAGCCCCGTGTAGTTGCTAGCCCTGGCGCTGCAGATGTCCGTCAGGCCGTTGAAGAGCATAGCGAAACTGAACAGGTAGGCCACGTGAGGGCGGACCCACTTCAACCCTGCCACCATGCCGCAGGCTGGTCGGGCAAAGATGTCTATGAAACCGATGATGGAGAGCAAGAATGCGGCCTCTGTGTCTGGTACTCCCGTGTCCTTGGCGTAGTTGACCAGCAATATGGGGGGCACAAAGAGACCCAAGACCAGGATGAACTTCGAGATGGTGTAAATGATAAACCCTCGGTTGGAGAAGATACTAAAATCCAACAGCTTCTTTCCTTTCTTGGGCTTCTTCTTGGCTTTCTTGGCTTTTTTGGTTCCATCTGTGGTGCTGATGCCCTCCTCTGACTTCCCCCCTATGGGCAGCATCTCCTTGGCTTCATACTTGTCCTGAGTCTTCTCCATCTTCCTCTTCATGCCCGTATCCAGGGGTCTCATGACTGCTCCACAAGTGCAGCAGTTAAGCAGAAGGCCCCCCATGATGAGGAAACCTCCTCGCCAACCAAACTTCTCCAGCAGCACCTGCCCCAGTGGAGAGAGGGAGGAGAGGAAGACAGGGCTCCCAGCAGCAGCCAGTCCATTGGCAAGAGGCCGACGCTTGTCAAAGTAGGTGCCCAGCATGATCAGTGAGGGCTGGAAGTTCAGCGCCATACCCAGACCTACACGAGGGCGAGAGCCAGGAGGGAGAGAGGGAGTGCAAGGACATGAGATGTGTTTTGCAACAAGCTGAAACCCATCCAAGACTGTCCTAGTCCTGAGTCATGTGTTCCTCACAAGCCTCTTCTCCTCCATCTTGTTGGGTTGCCCCTGGAAAAGATGGCCTAATAGGCTATCCACCTGAACTTTATTTGATTCTGATACCTGTGGCCATGCTTAGACAGGACCTGTGCCTTACACAGGAGCCTTCCCTCCCTCCCCTACCACTCTATACTGATGCCACCCCAGTCGCCGTGACTGGGAACCAGTTGTGTTTGTCCTGTGCCTCTCCCCTCCCTCACGCCCTGCCTGTTTAGATTCAGCAGTTACATCTCCCACAGGTGTGGCATGCAAGACTAGGCGCCTCCTGTGTGAGCAGGTGTGAAGAGGTGAGGGGAGACCTGATGCTAGACGTGGTAATGCCAAGGGGGCATACGGTAGGTCTGCTCCCCCTCCTCCCGGGCCTCTCACCTGTCAGCACGCCAGCTGTCAGATAAAGCTCGATGATGTTGGTGGTGAAAGACGCCAGGATCATCCCAGAGGAAGCTAGCAGCCCGCCGATGAGCATCACAGGCCGGCAGCCAAACTGGTTCACCATGATGCTGCATACTGGTCCTGGGAGGAAGCAGAGGAGACAGAGTAGGAGACCAGAAGGAAACAGGGCATCTGGGAATGGGGAGCCCGCCCAAGAAGGGCACCCAGGGAAGATGAAACACTAATAACAGAGATCACTGCTTGGCTGCTTAGATACACGGCCCTTGGGCCTGGCCCAAGAGGTGTGGAGTCCTCTGCTCTGCTCTGCCTTTACCCCCCTGTTCTCTGGGAACGAGAAGGGGCTTGGTGTGATAGGAACAGTGCTTCAGCACCGGGAGAAAACCCCACGTTAACTGGCTAAGAGGCAGGTGGGATGACCCTCGAGGGCTGCTGGGGCAGAGGAGACAGGGACAGGCAATGAGCCACGCTTCTATAGAAGAGAAGAGGTGGGACAATCATGAACATTGGTTCATGACCAGGCCAGCGAACATGAGGACAGCCCCTGAGGACACGGACTGGGCCTCTAGCAGGACAGGGGAAGGCACAGACTGGGCAGGGGGCAGTGTATCCAAGCATCACCTGTCCCATAGAGCATGGCCAGCATGATGGAGGAGATCCAGGCTGTGTCACTGTAGCCCACGTGGAAATCTTTCATGAGCTCCTTGAAGTAGACACTGACGGCTTTCGGGAAGGCATAGGAGAAGCCAGTGATCACAAAGCAGCCAAAGAGCACAATCCAGCCCCAGCCACCATCTGGGGGCTTCACGGGAGCTGGGAGCTGCCCTTCCTCTGGGTCAGCTCTCCCCATCGTCTAGCCTGGGTGGGGAAAGGCAGGCCGGGAGGCAGTGGGTTGACAGAGAGCGAGCTCTCCAGGTGCTGCAGGAAGAGAAGAGCACAGCAGGCAAACAGTTACTGTAAGGCTCCGTATCAGAGGCAGCCAAGCAGGGTCACTCAGCCACGAGGGCTGATGTGGTAGCATCAGGAGCGGCAGCATCACGCTCACCCCAAACTCAGCCTCACCTGCAGACCCATGAGAGGTCAGAACCGGCGATGTGAACCCCTCTCTGCTCCTGGGGTCAGCCTTCGATCCTCTCACCTTCTGGTCTGCTCCAGCTGGGAGCCCACCAGGACCTCCACACAGCAGAAGTGGTGGGGCACAGGAGGCCCATTCACCCCGCTTTCCTCAGCACCCAGGCCTCACCTTCCCTTCCCTTCCCTGCTGCATGGGGCCAGATTTGGGAAACGGGTGAAGGGGGAGAGCATGACAAACTGGTGGTGATGTTTATTTGCATGCCAGAGAGATTAGGGCTCTGTACCTACCCGGAGGGGCCAGAACAAAGCTGAAGGGGGAGAAGGAGGGAATTAGAGGGGATGTCTTGTGAGTTGCTCTCAGGACTCCTAAGCTGCCCAAGAATTTTGCTCCACTTGGCTGCTGTGGGTGTGTTTTTTGTATTTCTCCACTAGGTACCAGGTCTCTGCCATACCACTTCCAGCATGGAGCAGTACCGCTGGCCTCAGTTTCTTGGGCGCTCAGGCTTATTTTCACACCTGTACACAAAACTGTCACCGATCTTTGATTATAGTTGCTCCCCAGTAGCATCAGACAGGTGTTAGAAAGCATCAGCACACAAGTGCTTTGACACAAAACAGTCTTGGCTCATGTTTTTTTAGACAGACAATGGAGGCGTTGATCATGGCAGCACCCTGGCATCCTCTACAACCTCCGGGACCCCACCAGCCACAGAAAAGGGAGCAGGATCTGCCTGTGAGCATGGACTGAGGCAGCTCGTCTGGGTGGCACTTCCCTAACAGGTTCAGGCAGAACCTAAAGGTCAACGCAGGCTCCTTCTGTCTCTCCCCACCAACCCAAGTCTCAAAGATCATGGAAAGGGGAAGAGGCATGAATTGAGAGCAGGCTGCAAGAAAGATACACTCTCCAGACACCCATACATTTTTCCCCTGCCCTTTCTGGTGTTCTGACCACTGGCACCAGTACAGCCAGACTGAACACAGCCTCGCTCAGCTTCAGCCCCTACCTGCCTGCTGCTCCTCTCCCAGCTCCACCTGACTGCCCAGCTACTTACAGCCATCCAAAATGTAACCCACTGCCAAAACACAGCAATGTCACAGTCAGTGCTGGTCCTCGACCACCACTCCATCCGCTGCACCTCATAAAGAGTGACTGCCACCAAACATATCCCAATCCTTTTTGTTTGAGCCCCTCTCCCAGCCTCACTCTTCTTGTTCTTGTCCTGCACCGCAAACCAATTAATCAGACCGCTGTAATTCATCCCTTTTCTCCCCATAAACATCCTCATCTTCAGAGCAACAAAACATTTGGCTACCTGTGGAATGCCCCTCAGAGATTTCCATAGTATCTTCTGTCAATGATGAATCAACAGCATATGATTTTGAAGAGAGCTTTAGATAAATATATACGGTTACTGCTCAAGTCTAGGCCTGGATGGGTACCTGCAGGAGCCACTTTTTCAGCACAACACGACTATACAGCAAGGTAGGAAAGAGCATTTACCTGACTGCAGCTCGAAGCCAGCTGACAAAGACGAGGTGCACCAGAGAAGCTCACCCGTGGAGCTCCCTCCAAGGCCAATGTGCTGCAGCTCAGCTCTGCTGGGGCTTTATCCCAGCTCTGAGCCAGGCGGTTCAGAGCTGCCTCGCTCCTAACGCTGCAGTGCATATGCAGGCTCCTCTGCTCACGGCTGCACACGATGGTCACACCGTGTACCCTGCACCTGCCTCTGCGTGTCCTGCAGCTTGCTATTATTTTCTCCTCGGTTAAGGAGCTTTATTCACGGTTAAAAATATCACACGTAAGTTCAGCCACCTGTAAAAGCTCATCAGCACAGGCAGCATCCTTTCCCCTGGGCATCACATGCAGGCAGGCCCGTGGTGAGCACTGCTACAGATCAAGCTGCAGGTAGATGCTAGGAGAAGACTTGCACCAACACCAGAAGTCACAAAGCCAGACCAAGAGGGCAAAGACCCCAAGGCAGGTTCAGCCTTGACTGCCGGTGCCTGGATGCACACGGAAAAGCTGGTGCACAACAATGTCCAGCAAAGCCCCTCTGTGCCAGGCAGCTGCACCTGTACCAGCATCCAGGAGGGTCCACATGAATGCAAGGATGTCTCCTGCTGCCCCAGCAGAGGATGGATGGGATGGGGAAATTTCAATAAATTAAATGCGAAAGGTCATGATTCATGCCACCAGCCTCCCCAGCCCACTGACAACACCCTGGAAAAGCATTTGCTAGAGAATTAAATGAGAGCAGGCCTGCAGAAAGTTGTCCTTTCGGCTCAGATGCAAGCATCCCACTGTGCCACTGACCTGTGCAAAGACCACCCGAGCGCAGGCTGAGTCCCCGAGGTGAGGGGATGCGTCTGGCTGGCGTTCCCCGGCTCTGGATGAGGGTGCCCACTCAGATGGCCCTGCTGGCTCTTTGCTCCATGGTGGGCACTCCGTCAGCAAGGCGCGGGGCGATGCCTGCAGGAACCCAGCACCCTTCGAGCAGTCTCCTGTGCCCCACTCCTTCCTTCGGGGCAGCCACGTCCTCGCTGGAGAGCTAATCCCCCTCTCAGCCTGTTTTCCTCCAGCTCTGATGCCGCCCTCTGCAAAGCCACCCACGGCCAAGCCGGAGGGGACGCCCCACGCAGGGGACCCCCTTGCCTCCCGCAGGTGGGTGCAGACAGGGTGGATGTGGGTCAGCAGCTGCTTACGGCTTCAGGTCAGCAAAGACCGGCAGGTGCTGAGCGGGCAGAAAGCACTTCTCCACTTTTAAGAGGCTTTTCCAGCCAATGGGGAGGAGGTGGCTGCCTGAATCCCCCGGTAATCCCACAGCCGGCTGGGGGGCTCCTCATCTCTCCCCCAGCAGAGCAGGGCAGGTTTGGAGAGGATGAGGGAGGAAGAAGCAGTGCTGGTGATGGGCTGAGCTGGGAGAGAGGGAGCAGTAGTAGACCATGCTTTACTAAGGGGCAAAACTGAGGATGGGGCTGCTTTTCACAGTCTCTCCAAGCCCCAACGCCTCTGCCATGCTCATGGTTTTGCAGCAGCATGGGCAAGGCTGAGGGGCATTTGTCCAGCAGAGAGAGAAGCTGAGCTGGAGCAGCAAAGTGATCACCATCCTTCACAGCTGGAAGAGCCGCCGGGGCTGGATCCAGCACACCCCCAGCAGCTCAGTAATCCCCCAAAACAACCCCCCTGCATGGCTGCCACTCAACCGCCTCTGGGGACGAGCCAGTCCCAGCTACGTACAGGGAAACCCATTTCCTTGCAGGCTGGGGGGGCAGGTTTTTGGGGCTCACATGTTAATCTCCCCAAGCCTCTTAGCCCCCATACCCCATCCTGCTTGGTGGCAGGGAACAGGGCACACATGGGGCCCACGGGGGCTTGGCAGCACTCACAGCCGGGGTTTAATTTCTATTAATAAGGCTAATCGGCTCAAGCCAGGGCCGCCGCTCGCGCTCCCTCCCTCGCTGCACCCAGGGCTCATGCCGCCTGTTTGTGTGGCATGGTGGCGGGGCCTGGCGGTGGGAGAGAAGATGGCCGCCAGGCCTTGTCCTCCCACCTGAGGCCCACCCAGGCATGGAGGCCGGGTGGAGGCCGGGTAATGGGATTTTGCTGCCCTCCAGTGGCACCAGACATGGGGCCAGTTGGTGGGCACTCAATGGGGAGCTCAAGCAGCCCCCCAGCCCCTTGCTGGTGGGGTGGGGTGACACATCCTCCTCCCCCCATGGCCTCTGATCAAGGGGAAGGCCTGGCTGCTGGGACAGCAATGGAAGAAGCGTTCTCCGTTTTATTTACAAATGCCTTGTCCATAGGACATCGGGTGGAAAAGCAGGACTGTGGCGCTGGGCTCCATCACTTCCCCCTGCTGTGCCCAGGGGCTGCCCAGCAAGGGCAGGGGTCAGACAGAGGCAAGGAAAGGCAGGTGGCTCCACAATGAACGTGGCTGCCAAAGGGGCCAAGAGCCCTTCAGCCGGACCACGTTGCTGGAAGCTTTCTGGTAGCCACCTCCCTTTGGGGTTCATTTGTTTAGCAACGAAGGAATGTTCTAGCAAGTGTCCTTCTCCTCCTTCCAGACCATCAGCATCCCCTCTGCCAGGCCACCAGCATCAGTAACGCCAGGCTTCTCCCACTCAAGTACAATAATCACACGAGAGAGGGGGGCAATCCGAAGAGAGCAGCAGGGGCATGCTGCTGGCTACAGCATGACAGACAGCCAGGAGAGACGGATCCCCACATCCCAGAGGGAAGGGAGGGATAGAGAAAAGTCACTCTGTGGGTGGTAGCATGAGGTCTCTGCCCTGCTGGGGTTGCAGCCCATAGCTGTTATGCCTTCCTCTTCCCTGCCGAAATTCTTGGCTGTCCACAGTGCCGCTTCATCGGATGATGGGTGCCGAGCGGTCGTTGGTGACCGTGGGACGCAGCTTGACTGTGGCAAAGGGGTTGGTACCTCTGGAAGGGGAAAGGAGACAGGCAACCATCAGATAATTTGGAAAGACCATGCAGGGGACTTGCTGACCAAGCAAGGGCTGTTCAGTGTTGCCAGAATGACACCTCCATGCCAAGGAGGTGACTGGCACAATGCTGGCTGCTGAGTGTTTTCTCCCTCTTTAACAGCCCCTGCTACAGGTTCCCATGTGGTTCCTCAAGCTCTCCTCAGGGCTTATCCTCACCCTCACTCTTCCATATGATAAAGAAAGGACACTAACATAAGTCTGTCTCATCAAAGCTAAAAGCCATGTCCTTTATGTCCCCTCAGCCCTTTCCACACAGGCAGCACTGCATAAATCATTCAGCTCCATGCTCTGGATGGGAAGGAGCATGCCATCTGGTTTGGCCATCTTGTCAGGGCGCTCAGCTCCCACCTAATACTACTAGGGGCAGGAGATAGCCTTACTAGGCAGCAAAGGCCAGAGTGGCCCACCTCTCCCTTCTGACATGGAAGATGAGTTATGCATTGCTTCCTCCAGTCAATTCCTTGTTCTTTCCATGTCTGATAACCCAAAAGGTTAAATAACAATAGTATTCTAACAATGCCACCCTGTGTGATGATTCCAGAGTGCAACCCCATGTCTCACTCACCGTGGGAAGAGTTCAGGGCGCTGGTCAAATGCTCCTGATTTCTGCAATGAAAAGAAAGGCAAGTGAGTGACGTGGGGTGGGGAGGGGAATGGAGAGACAAAAATTGGGCAGGGGACACTGCACACACAGGGGAAGATTACACAAAACACTTGATTAAGTTAGGAGCCTAAGTCCTGTTAGCAGGGCTCTGACTCCTTATTTATTCAGTTTCTGTGTTGGGGGGTTGTCCCTACACAGGTTCCTTATGGACACCTCCTTTTGTCTTGGGGAAGAAAGGAGATGCCTCAGATTCCCTAAGTGTTACGTCTGAAGAGCACAGCAAACAGGGACAGTCTGATCTACTACATTCCACCCTGCCAGCACAGCCAGAGATGCCCCCTCATGTTGCCCACCCATCCTGGCAAAGAATTTATTGTCAATGCCCTCATGCTCCCTGCACTTTCAGGGAACTCAAGAGCTGGAGCGCCCTACCCTACACCACATACTGCTCAAAAGTGAACCAACCTGGTGGAACAAGATGGAGCTAGGCCCTATGGCCCTTATCTTTAGTCAGCAGATAGTGAAGGATCGGTGACAATTGTAATGGCCCGATAAAGCTCACCAGTTTCTGTATCTGGTGGCAAACAAGAAAGCCAAGTGTGGCTATCTGTGTTTCAGCTGGGAAGACAGACAAGGTTTTATTTGCTCCTGGCTCAACAGGAGGATGTCCTGGGCAGAAGCTTAGAGCAAGACTTTTCCTTTCCAAACTTCTAATGAGTTTAAATTGCTCTGCCACCATACTATAAATGCTCCACACATTTAATTGTTCAGTCCCAGGTCTATTCCTACATGCTGCCCCTGGGGCCAGCTGGAAACCAGTGGCCTTGGGATCATAGGCTGCAGAGCCCATTCACATCCATGTTGTGCAGCCTGAGGCTTCCTGAAACCACAGAGCAGGTCATGAAGGCGAAAAAAAGTTAAACGTTGCATTATGACGAGGTTTCCCAGCCTTCTGAGACTGAGCAAGAAGCACCCTGAGGACAGCACCATTCTTCAGTCTGCTAATCATATGTCCTCACTTCACACTGTCCTCACCTTTAACTTTGACTATCCTCACCAGTCAATTCACAGCTGGAAGCAGCATAAGTGGAGGGTTTCCTTTCCAGTATGCCATCCATGAGCCACGGGTTGGAGATTCCTTGTTCTAAGACTCTCCAAAATGGCTGTGCCCTCAGCCTTTACCTCTAGCTGTTTGCCTGTCCAACCTGAGACTTTAATCCAACCCTTGCTTGAATTTGGAAGAGGAGCCCTATGAAGCTGCACCCCATTCACTGAAGGGAGAAGAAGGATGGCATCTCTGTTAGCTGGTCACCCACTCCCAGCCCAGCCTGATCACTCCATGGTCCTACTGTTAGCAGAAAGAGGTGCTGCCCCGGAGCCACCAGAAATCAGGCTGGGAGGTCATGGAGAAAAGGAGTGAACTGAAGGGGCCCTGGTGAGCAAAAAGAGAGAGAAATGAGAAAGGCAGGGGCACAAAGGTGATCCCTGAGGGAGGAAATCCAGGCACCAAGGATCTGCACACACAAAGTTGACTGGACATGGTTGCATGGGGACAGATTGGTTGAGAAAGGCCAGTGCTAACAAGATGTCCTAACTCAGGAAAGGATGAGGGTGCACTCTGTGTACATGTCATCCTTCTTAACAGGCCTCCGCAGAAAAGGATGGAAGTCAGCACCGACAGAAAGACGTGCCCTGCTCCACACACACCAGCCAGCCCTCCTGCACTCACCTTGGAGCCTGAACCAGCCGAGGTCACCAGCCCGCTCTGGTGGCTGCTGGCAGGCACCGGTGGGGGAGGCGGGTTCGGCACAGCAGCCTGGGCAGCAGCAGGCCAGTGAGTGTTGGAGGAAGAAACGCTGGGACGGTCCAGGATGTCATCCATGCTGTGACTGCTGCGGAGTGGGAAGGACCTGAGCAAGAAGAGAAGACAATGCAGGGATAGTCAAGGAGCAAGGAATGAGGAGAAGCACAGGTGTTAGCCACACATGTCCATGTGTGATATCTTTGGAGAAAATATGTGGCTTGGAATGGCCCGGTCTCCTATTAGAAAATATTGCATGTGTTAGTGGAGTCACCTAGAGTAAGTATGTGAGATCTCAGTGCACAGTGAGGCTCTCAGCAAATTGAAGCTCTCCACTGGGAGCACCCAAAACAGGCACTGGTGGGAAAGACCTACAAGGAGGCACTTTATCTTCTGCCCAGCCAATTGCCCCCCTCCTACCTGATGGGTGGCTCCTCCACATCCCTCACGTCATCCAGAGGCTTGACATAACTTTCAGGGAACCAGCCGCATCTAGGCCACAGAAACAGAGATAAATGAGCTCCAGGCAAATCATGGTTTGTGGTTTAGACCCAGCTGCCCAGCACGCCTATCTACACCCATCCCAGGCATCGGCCGAGCCCCTGCGGCTGCAGCTACCACGTGCCATAGGGTTCAGCGCTCCTTTAGCCTCTAGGTGGAGGATGGGGTTATTGCAAGGCAGTCCTTGGAGCCATGGTGTTACCGCCCCTGCTTGGCGCTGGACTCGCTTATCTCAGAGGCTATGCAAAATCACTGCTCCTGGGAGCAGGACTGGCACAATCCAGGAAGAGACGCTCTGTCTGAGAGCAATCACAAGAAAGCCAAGAACAGCACTCAAGGCTGTCTGTGGCAATCCTCTTCTCCCCAGGTCGAAGCAGCTCTGCCCCAGAACCCCAGTAAAAGAAGGGCACTGTGCTTGCCTGTCTTCACCCGAGTGACCTTCCCAGCAGAGCACGGGGCACAGACCCCACGCGAAAGAGGGCAGGCTTTGCCAACAGGTGTCAGCCAGCAGCACCGCAGGGAGCAGTAATTCAGTAAGCGCTGGGTGCAGCATTTTCCATGCCCTGTCTGCACTAGAGCTGAGAAACACCAGGCCTCTCAGGTAACTCCTGCAGTTCACGGTCCTCAGCTGGCTCCCACGGCAGGAATCACTCAGCCATGCAAGCCAGGACGCATCACCAGGTCCCTGGCTCCCCTGTCCTGGAGCCTTCCCAGGCAGCACATCCACCCTCACCCTGCCCCACCACTTCTCCTGCTCAAGCAGGCTGGGCACACGGCACAGGAGAGGTGGCAAGAAAGCCACAGAGCCCATTGACTGCAGCACCAAGCTCTCACGTACGTGGACGAGCCCTCCAGCTTGCCGTACAGCCAGCCATTCTGCGCTTCTGGCCTCAGCACCATGATAACATCCCCGGGGTCGAAGCGCAGCAGGGTCCGGTTGGTCCCCGTCGTGTGGGGCACGATGGCCTGCACCCTCACCACGCCGCTCTTCCGCCTGCCCTCGCTGCTGCTGCTGGCCTCGCCGAAGGAACCGGAGCGGGAGATGCGGCCGGTAGGGAGCAAACCTGCGGGGAGGCATCAGATGGGTCTGGATGGAGCTCAGCATCCTCCTGCAAGACCCACACCACCTCGAGGGGACCAGTGCTGTGTTCTCTTTGGCCTCATCTCAGGCACAGGTACAGCCTGCTGCAATGACGGGCAGACGCCCCCCTTCCTCACCCTGCTGCAGCAATTGAGAGTTTGTGACATTTTTCTCTCCCCCTGCCCCATTTTTTTAAAGGCTGAAATTTGTGATGAATGAAAAGCAGGCGAGTCCTGGATGAACTCCACTCTGAAGGCTGAGCTCATCCCCACTTCATTCAGCCTTGTCCTCCCCAGCTCCCACGTTCATTGTCCTGTCACCACACCCAGGGATGTGGCCGAGGACCTGTGGTCTGATAGTTGTGGTCCCTCCCTGAGCCCGACCCTGTTCCACAAGAGGCCCAACCACTGTGTTTCCCCGTGGCACTGCTCCCAGACATGGGTCATACTGGCTGACGGTGTCCTCTGCAGCGGCCGCCTGGAGAGCTCTGGTTGTGGAGACATCTTCATTTCTGGCTCCTGAGAGAAGATGCTGGATCTGCTCCCGGTCATGGAAGAAGTAAAGTCCCCAAGGGGTTTCTGGATCTGTTGGAAGGAAAGGAGGCTGAGCACGTATCCACAGAGGCTGTGTCAAGCAAAAGACACCCCATCCCTCTCAGAAAGCAGAACCCAGCACATTTCCCCAACACAACCCATGCACACTCTTCCCTCATCTTGGCCAGGAAAGGCCATGGAGAGGCACCAAGTGGGCCAAAAACTGGCCCAGAAGGGGCAGTGCAGCCTCGCCACAGGACAGCGAAGGCTGTCCATGTGCTCCTCACCGTCTCCAGGTGTGTGGGGGTGAGCCGGCCCGACGGATACCCCTGGCTGTGGGATGCTGCGAGGAGACCTTGAGCGTGGCTGTTTGAGGGGTTGCGGCTGGCCTCCAGCTGCTCCTTCCACTGCGGGGCCTTGGTCTGGATCATGCCCCGGGCCTGGTAAAAGAGAAAAGAGGCGGTGGTGGACAGGGCAGAACAGGTAGAGGAGGAGTCAGCCTGGACCCCAGTTCCCTGCCCGATCCGTGCTTTACCCAAGGGACAGCTCAGCCCTGGCTCCCTCCTGCCTGCATGCCCACCCAGCGCTGCTCCCCGGGGCCGTACCCTGCTGTAGAACTGGAGGAGAGTGTTGTAGAGGATCTGGTGCTTTTCGGCCAGGAAGCGGTAGCGCCGCTTCTCCTCCAGCTCAGCCTCCCGCTGGCTCTCGGAGACGAAGGCCTGCATCTCGGAGCGCAGCCGCATCACATTCTCCTGGGCCACAGGGGAAACAAGGAGGAAGAGATCAGCCTAAATCCGGCAGTGGACTCGCGCACATTTGGGAGGGGAAGCACTGAAATGTGGGGTTGTGTCCCCCAGCTTCCCAGTGCACTGCTGGAGCACCACAGAGGAACTGGAGCAGAGTGCCAAGGACCAGCTCCTTGCACCCTGAGGCTTGCTAAATGAGGCAAGAGCTTGGCAGGTCTTGCAGGACTGGGGACCGCAGGTCAGCAGCACCCTGTAGGAAAGGAGGTGCCTCCTTTCCTGATAAGCCTGCTGCCTTTTGAACATCGGCTCTTCAGGAAGGGCAGCGCTGCTCAGAAATCAGCCCTGGTTTCAGAGAAATAAAGTTTTCTTCCTGCTATCACTTCTCACCTTCATCTCCCGGACGTTTTTGTCACGGGCCCTCTCCATTCTCCACAGCTCTGCCATGCACTTATCCAGGTTGGTGGCTCTGCGCCGGTACTCCAGCTCGTACTGCTTCTGGCTCTCCTGCCGGGGAGAAAGCAGGCATGGTAAGGAACCAGAGACCCCGCCACGCTGTGATGCACTAAGGATGCTCTGGTGGGTCCGTCTGACCCCCCCTGAAATCAGGTTTTACCTGAACCTCCTATAAAAAGCCCAGTCCCCTTTCTTCCTTTGCCTTTCCTTTTATTTTCAGCTCCTGGTGAGTCTCAGGATGCCATGAGCGAGAACTGGCACCCAGCTCAGTGGGAGCAAGCCCAGGGCCCGTGTCTCCTGCCGTGACACCACCAGGCCACAATGGCACAGGACCCAAACCCCCACAGAGGCTGGGGTTTGGGGAAGCTGGGAACTCTGCTTTGGGATGCCAAGTCTCTCAACCCTATGGAAGCACTCAGCAAGTCCCACTGCACGAAGCAGAAGAGCTGCCTGCCCTCATTAGCCCTCCATCAGCTGCCACACTAGGGAGCTGGGCTGGTCCATGAGAGGAGAAGAAGGTAAGGGCCTTAAGTCCTACTGCAGAAACACCCCAAGAGCTCAAGCAAGATGTCTCGGGTGGCAGAGAGAGGGAAACAAACAGGGCCGAGGCGTGGAAGGGATTTCAGCACTCACACTGATGAACTGCACGTCCATTTTGGTGTTCTTCTCCATGTGCTGCAGCAGGTCCACGTGGAAAGTCTGAGCCTGCAGGAGGCGAAGGCGCCATCACCCTCTGCCCATCCACATACAGACTCTGTGGTTTGGGTTGTCTGGCAGAACCAGTGACCCTCTTGCCACCGGGCCCCAAAAAGAGGCCAGGGTGCGCATTCAGCACCCTCTGGACCACCAGCCCCCGAGGTTAGCATCCCCTGCTTTGGGTGGCAGCCCACAAACAGCACCGAGAAGGGAATTGAAGCCAGGCTCTGGCCATGGCAGCTCTGCAACACGCCTCCGCCACGTGCAGCGGGGACAGCAGGGAGGCAGCACCTGGCAGCAGGCACGTGAGGAGGGAGGGAGATGGAGCAAACTGGGCAAACGCCAGCGAGCTGCGGGGTGGCCAGTCCCTTTTTTCCCTGACTTGAACCAACCGTCAGGAAAAACACTCACCACAACTTCCAAATCAGAGGTCAGGAGCCTCTGCGTGTCAGACATCTGCATCAGGATTTCACCTTCAGGGAGAGAGAGAGAGAGAGATGGGAGAGGGTGGAAAAACCCCGCGGCCATTTCCTGGCACACCCAGGGAGGCAGAGCAGCAGCATGCCACCGCGGCCGATAGGCGGGTGTGAAAGTCCAACAGCTATCGCAGGGCGCTGCTCTCTGCACCCTCGGAGGCTGGCAGCCTTCCTCCCCAGGGCTCAGCTCATCCTCCTCTCCCCCAGGCACCGGTTACTGCCTACTCCGGGCTGCTACAGCCCAGGAGGCTGCAGGACCAGTGCTCAGCACCAGGTGGGTGCTGGATGCTTTCTGCTAAAACACTGAGCAGTGGAACAGTCCCCTGGGCGTGTTTTTAACAGCCATCGTTAGGCTGCAGAATTATTTGCAGTACTGAGTGTAAGCCCCGCAGCCCAGTGTTGCCATTTCAGCCGGCTTCAGGCTCAGCAAGACAACACCCCCAACAGCTCGTGTGGGTCTGTGCCCTCAAGTTTTCTCCTCAAAGCTGCGAGGAGGAGAAAAATGGTTCCTCCCGGATGGAAAATTCAACTGTCAGGGCAGGATGCCTCAGCAAGGACTTGTTTCCATGACCAAGGGTCCTTGCCAAGGGGATGGATATTCAGAGATATACCACAGATTTGATTGTCACTGCTTTAACAGGGCCTGGCACTGTGGGACATCATTTGCAGGATCTGTCTTTCTTCCCCCAAGACCTGGAAAGGGACCAGCTACTGAGGAAAGCCTAAACCTTCAGCGGTGGCGCCTCGCGGTGCAGAGGATGCTGAGTGGGAGAGCCTTACCCAGCTTGTGTGAGGTGGAGCTCTGCAGTGCTTGCTCCCCAATCTTCTCAATCGCCTTAAAATAGACCTCAGCTGCTTTGGATAGTGCTGTGTGGAGAGGAGAGGGGTAGTAAGGATCCGACCTGCCTTCCCGTCATCACCAGCCCCAGCAAACAGTGAACAAGACATCCAACCCTATACCTCCCCTACAGGTCTTTCCCCTTCTGTGCCTACTAACTGAATCGCACCCCAGAGCAGGAGAAAAGCTCAGGACATGCCACAGGGGAGACTAACAGTCCACCCCAAACGCACAGCAAACCCCCAGGACAGAGGAAGCAGCACGATGAGGAGCCTGGGCCGTGCAGGACCCCACTCACCGTGGAAAGCACGCAGGTAGTTGTTCCCCAGGTACACCAGGTTCTCCAGAGCGGGGTTGAACTGCTCCAGTATGGTCTGTAGGCAGACAAAAGCATGTTAATTTTGGTCTTCCCCGTGCCCCTGAGAGCCCAGCAGGTGGATGCCCTCCCGCTGTGGCTCAGCTGGGTGCGGCAGGGACTGAGGCACCGCGCTGGATGGCCGTGCTGGTGTACGGCTGTGCACAAAGTCAGCTCCCTGCATCACAGCAGCTGGGGCTTTCTGCTGCCCTGCATCGCCTCCAGCAAGCCAGGAGAGGAGCAGTGCCAGAGGGGAAGGCAGCCTGCTGGAGCACCAAGCTGTCACCTGCAGTTGTCACCTTTCTCCTAGGGCCCCGAGCTCCACAACGGCTGCAGACAGGGGCGTAACAGCGGGGGGACGTGTGAGCAGCCTTATCCCTGACCCCCGAGCCTGCCTGGGTGAAGGCCACCACTTATTGCTCAGCCACGAACATAACTTTATCCTGGCCATGATCTGGTGCACTGCCAGCCTCAGCAGCTTGATAAGAGAAGGGATGGACTGCTGCAAATCGACCTCTCTGTTTTTATTTGCCATATTTATCAGAGGGTTTTATTGCTTACGGGACAGCAGATCAGAGGCTGGAATAAGGAATTTCCCCTACTCCCGGCCCTCACCACCTTTCTGTAGCACCAGTGTGCCCAGGGAAGAGTTAGTGGGATCAGACTGCTCTTTGCAGCAAGGGGGAAAAGAGCCGACCAAATTAATGCTTACTACCAGCAACCAAGGCGTGCGGCCCTTCAGAAACTCCATACCCAAATCACCAATTTCTTCCTGTTTCTGCCCTAAGAGCCACACCACACCCCCATCCTGGCAGCCGTCTGCTCTCAAACACAGCGCAAGCAACCCGGGATGGACCCAGCCCTCAGCTGCCCACCCCAGGCAGCCTCCCTCGGAAAACAGCTCTCCTGCCAGCGAGGCGTCTCCCCGAGGCAGGCGGCCGCAGCCTTGGGTGCCAGCGCTCACCTTGTAGATGGAGATGGTGGATCTGTAGGACGGGTCCATCTCCTCAGCCTTTTCTCTCTCCCGCAGAGGAGGAAGGGGCGAAAGGAGAGCACGAGGCGCTGCGCTGGTCCTGAGGAGCCCTTCCGCGGAGCTGGATGGAGAGAGCCTGTCACCGGCGAGGTATGACAGCAGGAAGACACGGACGTGGTGCAAAGGGAACGCAGCACTGCTGGGGTTTAATAATTCACCAGCCGGGAGGCTGGAACTTGATCCCGGGATGTAACCAGACTCTGGAGAGAGAGGAATCCTGCGACAGCCAGCACGGGCATGTGACCGCCTCCTTCAATTATTGATCGCGGCCCAGCACCCGGCTCCCCCTGCCCTGGCACCCGCAGAGCCAGCCACCTGCCAGAAGAACACCTTCCAGCTTGCAGCCTCCAGCCCGCCGAGGAGGCTCGCTCAGCCTCCCCGCGCTACTGCAGCATCCTCGGGGTCCTCGCACGCGGGCACCACCGCGCAGGAGATCCCCCTTGGCTTTGCGGTCACGGGCAGCAAACGGCAGGGGAGGCAGAACGTAAGAAAAGCTCAAAATAGGTTTCGCCTCTTCCCTGCCCACTGTTCCTCCCCGTTCCCGAGTCATCCTCCCACTCCCGGTCTCACCGAGGCTCCCTAATGACTGGCACAAGCTTGTGCCTGATGCCTCCTGTCCTCCCTGCCTGCATGGAGGCCGAGCACAGCAGGGCTGTGAAAAGCTCCACGCAGGTGGGGCTGGCTTGTAAAAAGAGGGGGAGAGCCCAAGCTGGGGGCAAAAAGCAGAAGAGAGCTTCTGTTCTCTCTATCCCAAGCCCTGTGGCTGTTTTTCCCCAGGAAGGTAAGTTTTTCCATTAGGAAAAATAGAAAACATTTACTCCACCCTAACAAACCCTTTAGTCCATGCAATCTCCTTTGTCAAACTGAAGATCAGAAGGCAAATAGGCAATTTTTAGCCCTGTTCAGGACTCAGCACCCACACCCCGGCCAGCAGCGTCCCCTGGGTAGCAATGGGCACCAAAACCGGCAGGCTTGCAGCAGTTACCTTGTCCAGGACCCACCCATCCCCAGCCAGTCATAGCCTGAGGGATTTCAGTGTTAAGTCTCCAAAATGATCCTCGTGTGGGAGCTGCCCCAAAGCCTCCACACAGGCTGCAGCCGGCAAGCCCAGCGTGTAATGCTGTGCTCTAGGACAGCCAGCACGCTCACACCCCACACACGGCTTCAGAGACAGGCCATTCACCTCTTCAGCCCACGTAAAGGGAAGAGTTCTGTGTCCCCAGAAGCCCAATCTGTGATTTTTTAACCGTGAGAAATTCAGCCTGCAAGCTCAGCCCCCGCTTTGTGATGCTGCAGGACGCAGGGGCACGAGACAAACACGGAGCACATCACAACAGGACCAGATCTTAGCCTTTTTTATTTCAAGTCACGTTAGTTTTTGTTCGTAGCGGCAGTCCGTCCACTCAGGAGCCAATGCTGAAGAGTTCAGTTTTTCAGGTTACGGCTCAGAACTCCTTGCAACGGATACATACGCCATTTATAAATATGCAAGATTTGCTACAGAAACACAGAGTACCGAAGTCACAATGGGATTTCCAGCAGTAAAAATGGTCAGTCCGAATTGTCACAGGGTCAGTTGCTTCGGTGGGACCTGAGCTCAGGTTCGATTGCACACTAACGTAGAGAAAATCCCTCTACTCTTATCCCTCAGCGTGAGCTTGCCATGAGACAAGGTGGGTTTTCACATCTCAGCCCTCCAGCAGACTGTCACAGCAAGTCAGGGGACACAAAACAGCCCCTGGGGGGGGGGGCTGCTCCCACCAGAGGTGCTGTCAGAACCTCAGTCACCTCTGAAGGGAAAAGGGGAGGGGGCATTACAGGTGGCAACTGGTTCAGGAAGGGTTCCCCCTTCTCCCAGTGCCAGTCACAGTATTTTCCATCTCCCTACTGCAGAAGGTTGCAGAGTTTCCACCTCCAAGCCAGGAGTTTGAGCAAAGGCTCCCTTTCCCCACCCTATGCTCAGAACCACCTCGGTCCAAGCAGGGAAAGCAATCCTCGAAGCTTTCTCCGGCGTTGGCCCATTGTGTGATGCAGGAAGGTGCACGGTGCTTTGTCTCAGGGGGTGGCTCTGGCGCCCGGGAAGGGCTGTAAGGTCAGAGAGCAGGGCAGCAAAACCAAGCGCAGCAGTGGGGGATCGGGCTGTAGTACAATGCTAACTGTCAGTACTTCATAGCTGTCCCGGAGTACGTGTATGTGCACTGCTGTCTATTAAATATGATTCATTTCTAATTAGTAGTATTAGTAGTCCCTCCCCCCACCTCAACATTTCGGGCAAACCCGGGCCATTCCGGCATCCGCTGCTCCTTGCCACGGGGACGCAGGAGGGACGCCTCCAGGCCCGTCATCGGCAAAGGTCCCGCACCAGCCGCTCGAACTGCTCCCGCTGCTGGTAGATGTACAGCTGGGTGTCCCAGAGGGCGTTCACCAGCACCGTGTCATTCACCTCGTCCAGCATCACATCCGTGTGCAGCTGAGGGCTGAGCCTGCGGACACCGAGATGTTATCACCAGCAGGGCACAGACACGAAGGCAGCAAGGCAGCGAGTATCCCAAGCACAAGAATCACGGCAGAACCTGGCTCCTGCTTCCCGGGGTGTTCTCTTCCCCTTTTTTGGGAAAATTTCAGGCTGGGGGCCTTTCCCCCCTGCTTTCAAAGCCCAGCTGCACTCCTCGCTGAGCCACAGTTCAGCTACCGCTGCATTTAGGACACGAGGCTTGAGGAAGGGGGCAGGGGAACAGGTCTAGGCTGGCACACCCCTGGAGGGGACGCGATTTGGGGTGACACGTGCCCCGGCCAGATCTGGAGGCTAACAACGGGTCTGTGCAGGGAGCAGAAAGGAAGCTCCTACCGGAAATATGGGATATCCGTCATCTCACACCAGGCCCTGGCACGATCCACAGCTGGGCCATCTGCGTCAGTGCACTGCGGGAGAAACGGCCCGCAGTTAGGGCAGGACTGACACGCTGCCTGCAGGAGGCTTCCCTGGCACCAAGCTCAGCAGCACAAGCCACGGAGGGAAAGGGAAAACCAGGAGCAAGCGCATCCTGGATGGCAAAGATCACCAACAAGAGTGCTGTGGCTTTTTTTTTTTTTCCTCCAAATAGAAGAACAGCACTCCTGATCCTTGGAACACAAGGAACTGCACCCTACAGATCCTCCTGTCACAGCACAGAGTGAATTCCCATAAGAAACCCCCCAGGATGCTCTGAATCATAGCCTCTTTGGGACTTCATGTCTATCCATTTCTATTCCACAACCCGGTACCAGCAGAGCCTGTGATTATCTGTGCTATCCTGGGACACCTGAGAGAAAAGGTAGGGAAGACAGAGGGGCCTCCCCAGGTATTTTCAGGCTTTAGGAAGCTAAAAAGAGATAAAGCAACGTTATCAAGATTACAGTCAGGTCCTCAGTTCTGATCCTTCCAGCCTTCATTCATGTGGGATGTATTCATGCACAGTATCTAATGAGCTTCTTTCTGAAGCACGCAAAATCACACGCCTATCGCACACTCCTAACCACAGCCCTGAGCTGCTGCTTCCTATTAGTAATACTTCCACTTTTCAAGCACTTGCTAATTGCTCTAGTGGGGATAATAAAGCTTTTCTTAAAGAAAAAGATTTGCTGTCATGCTGAAGCATAATGTTTTTTGGTCTACATTGCTGAGCTGATAATCCACGCTCCCTGGCAAGATTCCAGTTCCACAAACTCACACCTGCCAGTGTTCCTAGGAGTCACTGACCACCATCCTGACCTCGGCTCCTTTCAGCTGCAAGAACTGCACCTCTCTTGGCACTTGAAACACCAAACAGGCAGACGGGGATTCAGACCTGCTGTGCTCACACGGTTTTTAAGTTACCCCTTACCCCCATTCCTTGAATTGCCCGTGGTTGGAGCAATTCCAAGGAAAATTCAGTCTTCTTCCAAAAGGAAGAAGCTGAAGCCTGGGAACCTCTGCTCCCTTTCTGAAAGCAGCCCCAAGGCTCTTTCCCCTCCTCCCAGTACTCACACAATCCACCACCATCTTGCCGAGCTCTCTGGCCCCAAAGACCGTCTTTGCCAGCTCCCAGGGGTTGGAGGGGCGGAAGACATCCACAGAGCTCACCGGGACCTGTGGAGGCTTCCCTGTCCCTAGGGAGACCACCAACCCCAGTTTTCTTACTTTCTGCCTCTGACCCTGTGGACAAAAAAAAAGAGATTTATTTGCAAGAACAGACAATTAAGGTGAAATATTAATTTCACAACAGTTTGTTGGAAGTTCTGATAACCAAGGCAAAAGGCTCAGTAGCCTTTTCTCTCCCACTTCAGTGCTGTCTGGTGAGACAGGTATAATCCACGTGGCTTCACGGGGAACATCTTCTTCTGCCTCTTACAGCCCTGGTAGGCAAAGCCTGCCTCTGATTCCAGCCTCCCCATCTCATACCCTTGTCAGAGGGGTATTTCACCCCTCAGCCAGCATTCCCAACGCACAGCCCCCTCCACAAACTTGCTTCAAGAGCGCTGCAGCACTAACTTGGTTTTTTTTTCCACCAGAGAAGCATCCATTCCCAGTCTCTCCTCCTCTTCAGGAGAGACTCAGTGGAGGAAACAAAGCCCCAGCTACCCTCCAGGGCCAGGATTTCCCTCACCTTCTTGATCAGAGACTTGTTGTACTCGTGGATCTCCGCCATGGCATCGAGGGTCGGGTTGTTTGCTAGCAGCCCGCCGTCCAAAAAGCGCCCTATGGGCCGGAAATAGGTGGGAGCCGCACCGCTGCAGCGAGCGGCACGCCACACCAGCTGGTCTGCAGGGGGAGAGAGGAGCAGACGGGCCTCTTTCAGCAGCTTTCCTTCGTGCAAGGAGCATCCCCCCTTCACGGGGGACAGCTGGTGCTGGGACACCCCAATTTGCAGAACAACAGGGGGAGAAACAGGAACCCTCCTGCGTCTGAGAGACCTGCTGCATGCCTACTTTTACCTTCTGGCTGAGTGAGTGGTTTGAAAGACGCGGTTGTCTTATATTCAGTGGAGACTTTTGTCTCTGGTACGGGGTAATTCCGGAAGAGGTGGAGCTCAGCTGGCTGCCGGTCACACAACGTCCCTGTCACAATAACTCTGGGGGAAAGGGCAAGACAGATAAGAGCAAAATGGAAAAAAATACATGCTTATGGCTTCCACAGTCTACCCATCACAGGTTCTGCAGATGTGCTCAGAGGAGATGCCAAACACACGCCAAGTGGCATCCAGAGCATTCCCAAGAGAGCCACCAGCACAGCCCCAAGCAGGACTTACTTGGGTTTTTGGACATCTGTCATTTTGGTGTTTTCCCCAAATTCCTTCTTCAAGAACTCATCCAGGGGCTCCGACTCGTAGGGCCGAGAGCCCCGGAACACCATGTCCTTCATGCGGAAGTACAGGCAGCGCATGTAGTCCATGGACTTCCCTGAGGCAGCACCGGGAGCAGCGCGGGGAGGGAGGGAGGGAGGGCAGGCAGAACAAACAGCACATCAGAGCGTGGACTTCGCAGGAGCAGAGGACGGTGGGAGGCATCACCCCCAGCCTTGTCCCCTTCCCAGGCTGCCTGTCGCTGCTTGGACATCAACAGCACATTTGGGAAGGGTTAAAGAGGAATGGCAAAGCTGGAGCTGAGTTTCCCACTGCTAGTGAGTGCTGATCACCTTGCTGTAAAACCACGTGGGGGAGAGCAAGAAGAGCAGAACGTTGTACTCTGCCACCATGCTCCTCCCCAGAATCCAGACCAACTGATGTGAGAAGCAAGAGCCAAAACAGGTCTGGATTTTCCTTCGCTGACGGACGTACCTTCCCTCCTCAGGTAGGGACAACAAACCTCAGGCAGGGCTCCCAGAGAGGAAGCTCCCACCCCACACCCCTTCCACCCACAAGAGTGCTTGGTCCCACAGGAGCGAGAACGAGCCCGGTATTTGCCTCACCGTGTACAATAGCCAAGGCCAAGATGCCCCCGGTGCTGGTCCCTGCGATCCAGTCGAAAATCTCCCGAATGGGACGCCCCGCAGCCTTTTCAATCGCCAGCAGGAGCTGGATGAGCACCAGGCCCCGGATGCCCCCTCCATCCAGACACAGGAGGCGGTCGTAACTGCAGAGAGACAGACACAGCTCACAGCAACGGTGGCACAGCTTACAAATCTCAGCACGTGGCCCTGGGGACGGGGAACCAGGCCAGGAACACTGCTGTGGACAACATAATGACCAAACAAACAAGAAGTAAAACAAGACCATCCTGTCTCTTCCTTAAGATGACGTTCACCTTCAATTTGCACACAAGTCTGGACAGAAGCTATTCCTCACTTACCTTCTTCCACCCTCCCTGGGTGAGTCCATGACATCCGGTGTCTTCAAGAACTGTCCAAGCGTTGCAGAAGCATACAGAAGGTCCCCGTACCCTAGAGGGCCATGGATATGCAAGAAGAAGAAAAAATAAAAAATGAGAGACCAATTTGCTACCTGAACCCTCTGACGAGTGCCTCAGAGGTACCAGTCAACCAAATCATACTTAATCGACTAGAAAGCCTTTAATTATTCTTCCTACTTTCTCTCTGCCCCTCCAAAAAACTGGCCAGGGTACCCAAACTTCCCACCCCCCTGGTAAATGATTTCCACCACAGTAACGCGGAGAACATCCAACGCCCTTCCCCGTCAAAAGCTCCCTGCAGGAAACACAAGCCATCTTACCCATAACCACCAGGTACACCCCAAAACAAACCCCACACCACAGAGGAGAAACCCCGTTCTCCAGAGCAGGCAGCTGGAGGTATGCCAGCAAAGAGGAAGGATTTGGAGAAGCAGACGTTGAGCACCATGGGTGAGAGAGGAGCTGGAGCCTAGCAGCGTGCCCACTACTGCAAGCCATAAGATAAAACCTAAATCTACTCCTGCGAGGTAACCTAAGCAGGAGAGGTCTGGGGACAGGAAGGCTTGTCGTTACCCCTCGGCTGACGTAAACCCAGGGCCCCAATCCAGCCTAGGTGAGAAGGCAGCCTGTGAAACCAAAAGAAGAACACGGGGAAGAGAGGTTAAATGCTGCTGCCAGCACCCAGGCTGGAAGGTAGCTGTGGATGACGGAGAACACAGCGAGGAGCTTCTTCGAGAGCCAGAGTCCGTGCTGGAAAAGGGCCTTGCTCTGTCAGTGTAAGAGAGCTGAAACTCGGTGGGACACCATCACAAGGCCGTGGTGAGAAGTCCTGAGGTCTCCAGCCAGCGAGACTTGGGGTGACACAGACAGAGGACCCGAGGGGGACTGTCCTCTAGCCCCACAGGAAGGCCTTCGCAATGGAAACCACCATTTCCAGAGGGAAAATGGACCACAAGCAGCTGTCATCTCCCTGCATGCCCTCGCCACGATGTCAGAGCCTCCCTCCAAGCCAGCTCACCTATTGCTACCTCTGCCCAAGCTCCGTAGCTCCCCAGAGGGCGAAAGCTTGACTTACTCAGACTGGGCAGTACAGAGCACAAGCTATGACACAACCACGCGTCCTGAGTTTGGCTCTTCCTACGGATAATGCAAATCCTGTACCCAGGGTCACTTCTCCTTGGCCTCCTCCTTTCCCTCTCCCAACCAGTGGCCCCCGGGATCTGAACAAGGGACACTTCAATATCCTTTTGCCCACTGGGATGTCCTTAAGACAAACCAGCAAGTGCCTCCCCTTCTGTGTGTGACTGCACCTAAGCAAACAAGTCCTACATCTCTTCCAGAGGGGTGAGGGAAACAGAGCCCTTTCCTCCCTACAGAGCTGCCTTGTGTCGTGTCTATAGAACATGAGTTTAGAGTACACACACAGGGAAAGCAGAGAAAAAGAGTCTGGGTCCAGCTGAACGAGGACAGAGTGGCCAGAAAGGGAGAGCTAGGAGGCAGCCCCCGGAGCACGGGCTGTCCGAAGAACAGGTAGAAAAGAGGAAAGCAAGGGAGGGCCAGGGAAGGCTTTACCTAAGCTGTTGAAGCTGCTCCGCGGGGAAGATGGGCCTTCCAGGAAGAAGGAGGCGTCAGATGGTGGCAGGCTTTGGGAGTCGGGATTGGGTGGGTGGCAGCGCTGTGTCCCTACAGTTTGCAGCAGGTCTAAGAGCACTTTCCGGTTCGCACCTTAGGTGACGCAGGGGGAGTCACAGAGCAGAAAGAGAATCAGTGCACGCACACACCTGGGAGGGTAGGTCTGCAAAATTCACAGCAGCCGTGACCCACACAAAACCTCTGGGATAACCCAGAGAAAGAGGAAAGCACGTCCTGAATCTGCCTTGTCACCGGGCAGCGGGCCCCGTGCACGGCAGGCGCGGCCAGTGCCATGCAGCTTGAAGGGTTTGTGCCACGCGCGCTTCTTGCTGTGGAAGAACAGCCCGTGCCTGCTTATGCCTGGGCAGCTCAGTTAGATCCCCATCCCGCTGTGAGTCTGCAGTGCCCAGCACCACGGCTTGAGGAGGGGGAGTGCGTGCCAGCTTTTCCTCTTGCTTCTCTGTCTCATAGAGGAGAAATTCATCACGGGCCATTAACACAAAGCCTACGCCATTAGCTTAGGAAGCGCCGGTCCTGTGAGCAACAAGAATCTGGGAAAGCGTTTTGGAGAAGCTTTGCCTACGCTTGGTGTGCTTTCACCTCTCCAAGACAAAACAAAGGGATACAGGATGCCATTTTCTGGTTCTCCCTCACCTTTGCTGTTCCTGGCTGCCAACAGCCCCGGTGTCTCCCCGAAATCATTGGGGATCTCCACATCTCCTCCAAACACAACAATTGCTTTGATCATATCCAGGTGGTCATGCTAGGAGACAAGGGAAAAGCTCAGTCAACAGCCACGCTCCCCTCAGTCCCTCCCTCCTCTTTCCATTAGCCAAAGCACCCACGAGGATTGCTCCATAAAAGACAACAGTCGGCACTTCAAAAGTGTCAGCCCTTGCCTCAGCCCTTCAGGAACATCCTGTCCCCTCCCCAGCAGCCTCTGCAGAAAGCCTCTCACCTTCATGGCCAGATGCAGCGGCGTGTTGCCATCCTGACCCCTGGCGTTGGTGTTGGCGCCGTGTGTCAGCAGCACCATGGCGCAGTCAAAGCGGCCCCTCTTGACTGCAATGTGCAGGGCCATGTCGGCCGTCCGGCTGGTCACGTTCACCTCGGAGCCGTACTTCAGCAGCAGCTGCGTCATCTGCGCCCAGGCGTGCACGTGCCAGGTCAGGGGAAGAGAAAGGGACGGTGAGGACAACTGCCCGAGCGCTCACACAAGCCAGGCAAGCACAGCAGGTAGAGAGGAGCAAGCCTTCGCCTGGTCGTGGCAGGAGCCAGCTGCATCGTCCCAGGCACTGCAAATGGGGCTTCTCTGCCTTCTACCACAGAATTTGCTGCTGGTTTCACAATCTGGCTACAGCTTCTGCATGGGTTGGGTCTTATCCGCGAGCGTAACGACTGGCTGGTGGCAATGGACAAACAGCTTTCTCAGGCCAGAATCCTCGCAGGCTGGAGGGAAGGAGTTTGCTTTTTCTTATCTTCTCCTCCTTGTAAGACTAAGTTTACGCACCGGTCTGCCTCCTTTAATTAAACTGGCAGATAATGAGAAGAGAGCTCCCCCCAGGGGTAACTGTGCTTCACTGACCGTGGTGCAATTTCACAACGAACAGGGAGAAGGGACAAGCTGGCAGTTTCACAACAAGGGATGAATTACTGGGCCAAGCATGCCAATTTGGGGATATTTTTGTTTGTTTGTTTCACAAGGTTCCACTGCTCCCTGCAGCAAACAGCAACGGCCAGCGGAGAGCGAAGAGAATCAGTTTCAATCAGCTCAACAGCCGTGGGCTGGCTTTATTTACCTCTGCCTTCTTCGCCCAGTGCAGCGGGGTGGCTTGGTGGCGCGGGTCCCTGGAGCGGACCTGGCTGGCATCCACCTCGAGGATGGCCTGGGCGCACCTGGTGAAGACGGCGAGATGAACTGAGATGCCAGACACCCACCCCAAGGGTCACATCAGCACCTGCCTCCTGCACAGGGCCTTTCAGGAAAGCCTTCAGCAGCAGCTGCAAGGTCCTCAGCTGCAAAGCAGTTTTAGTTTGGTCTCTTTGGAAGAGAGCAAGAGGAAGCATGTAAGCAGCGTGGTGCTCAGACACAGCAGGATAATCCCTTCCCCATCCCAAGTTGCGGAGCGACACCTGGGTGCTTCTCCAACACAGGAATAAGGCACTTCTGGAAACTCTGAGGACCTGAAAGGAAATTCTGCCCTTCTCTCCTCCCTCTCCCTAGGTAAACGTGGCGATAAAACTGAAACAGTTCAATATGTGCTGAAACTAAGAGCCTGTGTACTTGCCTCTGAGAGGAAAAAAAACAAAGAGATCACATTTGTTGTTACTAGAATAGCATCTAGTGCCTAAAAACTGTCTCTAGGTAAACTTAAACAAGCCTGCTCTGAAATAATGCCAGGTAAGTAACGTAAAAGAGATTAAGCCCCACTGCACAATAAGGACCTAAGCACTTTTTTGGCTTGTGAGCGTCTCCCTAACATGGCAAAGCAGTTCTCAAAATGCTGCAAAATCAGCTGGCAGCAGTCATTGTTGAGGGCCCTTTCTGCAGGGCATGGACGCTATGAAAATAAGCATTAGAAAGCACAAAGAGAATCAAATTTCTCCCTGAAAAAAAAAAAGAGAACAGGAAGTAAATATTGCGTCCCTTGATTCAGAGGGTGTTAATTAAGGGTCAGGAGTACTTTTGCCCACAGGAGACGGAAATAACTACGCTTTGGAATGAAAGCTTATTAGGATCAAAGCACCCAAAGAGAGGAAGGCAGAGGTACAGCAGGTAATAAGAGCATTTAAGCATCGGTAAGTCATCTCGCAGCTCATTCTGAGAAAGTATTGCACAAACTCTTTTTTTTTTCCCTTTTTCTTTTGTGTGTGCCTCTCTCATTATATCATACGAAGTAACAACCTGTAGATAAATTCGGGGAAAACCTTTTTTTTTTTCTGAACGTGTCTCTTTCCTCCTCACCAGCTGCTTTTCTGCCAGCTCGGTGATGTCCTCAGCAGAGGACTCCTCCCTAACGAGCTCCGTCCAGCCTCAGACAACCCTGAGCAAGCAGACAGGGCCCCAGCCGGGAGGAATAGCGCTGCTCTGGCAGCCCAAGTGGCCACTTACCCCTTGTGGGAGTACTTGAGAGCTGTGTGGATGGGGTAGCCCAGTGTCCCCACGACACCGCAGCTGGCCCGGCACTTCAGCAGCGACCGGACCATGTCTTCTTTGCCCAGCTGACAAGCCAGGTGCAGAGGGGTCAGCCCTTCGTGGCTCAGGTGGTCCAAGCTGACAGTCGGGGTTCTGCCCAGGATCTGGGAAGAGGAGGCAAGAAATAAATAGGAGGAGAAGGCAGGAAATAAATAAAAGGCAGAGGAGACGTGGAAGCTCTATGGAGGGGGTTCCTCACGATGCTACAGCCTGTTCTCTTCCACAACTGAAGCGCTCCTCTATTTTCTCCTCCTCAGGAGACACAGAACCGAGATTTCTTCCCATTTCTCAAGCTGCCTGCCAGCAAGGCCGGGGATGCACGAGACGCTGGGAAGGGACGCAGCCAGGATATTCCACAGCACGTGACATTGTGCTCGGCAATAAAACGGGGGGAGTTGGCAGAGGGGGGCTGCCATTGCTCAGCAACTGGCTGGGCATTGGTCACTGGTGGCGAGCAATTGCGTTTTGCATCACTTGCTTCCCCCTTTTCTTTCTTTGTTCTATCGTATTATACTGTCTTTTTTCTCAGCCCACGACTTTTCTGGCTTTTTTCAGTCTGTGTCCCCACCCCATCCAGCTGGGGAGGGAGCAGGGAGCAAGCGAGTGGCCGTGTGCTGCTTAGCTGCTGCCAGGGGTTCAATCACAGCACAGGGCTGTTACACACAGGCGTCCCGCTGTGGAAACCCTCAAAGTCCTGGGGCACGCGAGGAAAAGCAGGAATTTAAGTTTCTTTTCTTCGGTTTAGCAAGGAATCAAAAGAGAAAGAGAAACAAACAGGAGACTGCTAGGAACTGAAAGTATTTCTTTGGCAAGCCGAGTCGCTAAAATCAGAGGAGCACAGGAAGAGGATATGTTTTTAATACAAAGGCCCAAACTGCCCTGCTCCAGCGCGGCAAGCCCCGATCGATCGTCCTCCCTCCGCCAGCACATGTTAGGAAACCCCACCGGTCTGGCAGGCAGCGGGGGAGCTGTCACAAGACGTGTTGAGCAAACACAGGGGGTGCAGCTGTAGGCGAGAGCCCGTCTGGCACCCAGTGCCCTGGAGCTGACAGACCTGAGGAGCGAAGCGCAGGGCGCTCCCACGCCCCTGTGAGCCCAGCCGCTCTGCCCAGCACCTCCCGGCAATCAGGAGCACCCCCGGCTTCAGACTGTCTCCGCCCCGAGGCTCTGACCCGCTGGGTTCACAGAGGTTGTGCAGGCTGAGGAGAGGTCAGCGCAGCTCCGAACCAGCCCTCGGTCTGCAGGAAACATACGCCTGGAGCACCCCTCCCAGAGCTGAAGGCCCCGTTTGGAGGCAATGCTGAAGGGACAGCCAAGGGCTGGGAAAGTCAGCATCACGGCCCGAAGCTAAGCGCCGACGAAGGGCGCTTTCTGAGAAAACTGCTTTACAGAACTGTTCCACTGCAGAGTGGAACTTGGAGTCCGCTTATGGGAAGCTGCACCAGTCAGAGGAGGGAAGACGGGCTGAAACCATCCGAGGGCATTCACACGATGCCACAACAGAGCTAGCTGCCCTTCCTCTCCCCGGGCTGTTTTCCTCCCTCCCTCCTTCATCCCAGCACAGAGAGGACCCATTCCCGTCCCGCTCCCACCTCGACGATCTGGGGGTTGTGCCCCCGCACGGCGTAGTGGAAAACCGTCTCCCCGTTGCGGTCGGCGACGTCCACCCGCGCGCGGCACTCGAGCAGCTCCAGCAGGCAGGCCACGTCCCCCTTGCGGCACGCCAGGTGCAGCGGGGTGCTGCCATCCTCGCTGTCGGTGCTGTTCACGCAGCTGCAAGAGAGGAGGAAAACGTTACGGGAAGGCTGCGAGGGGCAAGGACACGCGTCCGCCCCGGGAGCTGATCTGAAGGCATCAGACCCCGAGGTTCATGGAAGCCCAGCCCCTGTGCCCTCACCCCAGGACACGGTTGTGGCGGAAGGCCTCGAGAAGGCCGATCTCCACCGCGACGTGCGCGGGGGACCAGCCGGGGTGGCTGCGCAGGCAGTCACAGAGCTGCTGGAGCTCCTCCACCGCCAGCGGCTGGGGCGAGCTCTCGTAGAAGGGCCGCAGGTGCCCGGCGTAGTGCTGGAAGCGCTGCAGGGCCTCCGCTTCGTCGTCGAGCTGGAAGAGCCTGGACAGGGGGGGTGAGAGGGGGAGAGAGGTGAGACCCCAAAACCACAGGATACAGCCCCAAACCCTTCCCGCCTGCAGCCCCCGGGGCCATTTTGGGGCCCGGGGCTGGTTGGGTGCCTGGGGCATTTTGGGGCCCAGGACCATTTTGGGGTCTGGTTCAATTTTGGGAGCCGGAGCCATCTTAGGGCCTGGTTCCCTTTTGGGGGCCAAATTGCATTTTGGGGTCCAGGACTATTTTGGTGCCCGATTCCCTTTTGGGGGGCCTGGAGCCATTTTGGAGCCCCTGAGCCATTTTAGGGCCTGGCTCCCTTTTGGGGCCCAGTTCCATTTTAGAGACCAGTCCCCTTTTGGGGGCCCAGAACCATTTTAGGGCCCATAGCCATTTTGGGGCCTGGTTCCCTTTTGGGGCCCTGAAGCCATTTTGGGGGTCCGGAGCCATTTTGGGTCCCAGCTCCCTTTTGGGGACTGCTTCCCTTTTGGGGCCCAGTCCCCTTTTGGGGGCCTGCAACCATTTTAGGGCCTAGTCCCTTTGGGGGCTCGGCTCCCTTTTGGGGGCCCAGGACCATTTTGGGGCCCGGTGCCATTTTAGGCCCCAGTTCCCTTTTGGGGCCCGATTCCCTTTCGGGGCCGGCGCCGGGTCGTACCTCAGGGCGAGCTGCGGGCTGTGTGGGCAGAGCAGCACGCAGTCCCAGTAGCGGCCGGGCCCGGGCCCGTAGAGCCGCAGCCGGCCCTCCTCGCCGAGGAGGCAGCGGCCGGGCCCGTACTCGGCGGCGGGCACCTCCCTGACGCGGTGCGGGTTGCCCAGCGCCTGGGCCACGCCGCTCAGGGTGCTCACCAGCCGCCCTAGGAACTGCATGGCGGCGCCACTGCGAGCGGCGACACCGCCGCCGCCGGCACCGCCGGGGCGGGCCAATCGGGGCCGCCCCGCCCCGCCGCCGAGCCAATGGGCTGCGCGGAGCAAGGGGAGGAGCGAATGGGGAGGGGAGAGAAGGGCGGGGCGAAGGAGGGAGGCGCGGCAGCCATCTTGGTGAAGGGAGGGGAGGGGAAAGGGGCGGGGCCGGGCGGGGAGGGGAAAGGGGCGGGGCCGGGCGGGCCCTCCCGGGGGCGGGGCGCGCGGCAGGGGATGACGTCAGCGCATGACTGTGTTTTTATGAATGAAAGGAATCCGCGGGTGAGTAATCGCGGGCAGCTCGGGCCGGAGGCGCAGCGCGCCCCGCCCGCCCGCCGCGGGGACGAGCGCGGCCTCTCCCGGTAAGCACGGGGCGCAGGGGGCCGGGGGGGGCTCGGTACCGAAGGTCCGGGGTTGGGGGGGAGGCGGCCGGGCTCGGCTCGGCGCCCGCGCGTCCCTCCCGGCCCCGCGTCTCGCCCTCCTGGGCCCCGATTGCATCAGCCTCCCCCTTCCCCTCCAGCCCCTCGCCTTTCTGCGGGTCCTCCCCGCTCCTTCCTCGCTCTGCCGGCGGCGCGGGGGGGTCCCGAGGCGGGGGAAGGCCGCTTGGGGCAGTCAGTGCCCTCCTCCCGTAGGGCCGGGGAAATATTCAACAAAAAAACAAGAGTTTTTTTAAAAAAGGTGGGGGGGGACGGGCAGAGTCCGGGTGGCTTTCGGGTGCCCCCCCTTTCCCCCCCCGTCGCTGCTGAATCACGGTGAGACGCCGTCTCGCCCGCCCCCGCGACGTGGCCGCGGCCCCCACCCTTCGCCCCCCTTCGGCCCGGGGCGACCCCGCTCGTGCCCGGCCCGGCCCGGGCGCCTCCGCCCGGTGTCGCTCCGCGGAGCCTCCGCTTCTGCTTTCCGAGAGGCCTCGGGCGGATCTCGGCCCCGGTGCCCTCCCCGGGACGAGGCCCGGCCTCCCCGAGGCGAGGTTGGGGCGCTCGGGGGGGGGGGTGCCCCGGGCAGAGCATCCCCGCGGTGGGGGGCGAAGGAGGACGGGGGGCGACGGGAGGACGGGAGGCCTGGCCTTCCCCCGCTGTCGTTGGCCTCGGTTAGGGACTTTTTTTAATAAGGAGGAGGGACGGGGAGGTTTTGAGGCCGGGTGTGGGACGGGGGGGGCTCGGCGTCACGCCTGGGCGCACGGCAGGCAGTAACCGGCTCTTCTCTCGGCCGTTCGGCAGGGCTGGCACGGGGCGACCATGGCTGCGGACGGGCTCTCCAGCAAGGCACTGAAGGTGAGCGGAGTGGGGGGAAAGACCAAAGACCGGGGGGTACGGGGGGTGCGTTACCGGGGGTCTCACGCGGTCTCTCCCGCAGGTGAAGCGGGAGCTGGGGGAGAACACGCCGCTGCTGTCGGATGAGGAGCTGATGGGGCTGTCGGTGCGGGAGCTCAACCACCACCTGCGGGGCCTCTCCAAGGAGGAGGTGGCGCGGCTGAAGCAGCGCCGGCGGACGCTGAAGAACCGGGGCTACGCCGCCAGCTGCCGGGTGAAGCGCGTCTGCCAGAAGGAAGAGCTGCAGAAGCAGAAGATGGAGCTGGAGTGGGAGGTGGACAAGCTGGCCCGGGAGAACGCCGCCATGCGCCTGGAGCTCGACACCCTGCGCGGCAAGTACGAGGCCCTGCAGGGCTTCGCCCGCACCGTGGCCGCCCACGGGCCCCCCGCCAAGGTGGCCACCGCCAGCGTCATCACCATCGTCAAGTCCGGCACCAACCAGGCCGCCTACTCCTAGTGCCGGCCCCCCCGGCCCCCGGCCGGGGCCGGGGCCCCCCCCCCCCCCCGGGGCGCCTTCCCCCACGGATCGACTCGAGGGTTGCCTCCCCAAGCCCTCCCTGACCTCTCCTCCGCTGGGACGTGTCCTCCAAATCCTCCCCCTCCATCCCCAGACCTCCTCTTGCTGGGTCAGCTCCCCCGTGCAGGGAGAGCTGCCACCACGTGTGTGCTGGGGTGGACAGGACCCCATCGGGGACCCCCAGTGGAGGCAGCGGTGGCTCCCAAAACCCGGCACTACCCCGTGGTGCCATCCCCTGCTGCAGCCCCCCCCGTCCGGGCACCCTTCTCCCTGGTGGGTGCGTGCAGGAGGGGCTGAGCCCACGCGGCTGGAGGCAGGGAAACGTCCCACGGCGCCAAGCTGGGAGGAAAATTGCGTGCCCCTTTTTTTTGGGGGAGGATGCCGGAGAGCTGAGCGCAGGGCAGGCGCTCCCAGGAGCATGGACCAGGGAGGGAAATGGGCAGAGAGAGAGAGTTTGGTGGCGATGGGCAGACGGAAAAAGGTGGAAAGGGGCTGGGATCGGCCCCACGAGACGGGATGGAGGTGGCGAGGGAAAGTGGCAGGTCAGAGGGGGAGAGAAAGTGGCTGCAGGTTGGTGCCTGGGAATGGGTGGGCAGGCGGGGAAGCGCTGGGGGAGCCCGGAGGTGACGGTAATGGAGGGGGGGGGGCGTCCCTTGGGCAGGGGACGTGAGGGGCTCAGCCCGGGCTGTTGCCCATGGAGGGGAGAAGCAGAGGTGCTGTTTTCCCTGTCCCCATCACGCACATCCTTCACGCCTCTTCCTGCCCGCGGGACGCTCTGCCCAGCCGGGCGTCTCTGAAACGCCGAGGCACGGGCAGGAAGGAAGCGGAGGCAGCTGGAGCGGCGATAAAACGCTGTTTTGCTCGGCGCAGGCCAGCTCGGACGGCCACGCCAAGCCCGGCGTGCGCTCCCCTGCGCCCCGTTGGCCTGTAAAGCAGACGGAAAGGCCGGCCTGGCCTCCGGGAGCTGGAATCGAGGCGGCGAGAATTGCAGGGAGAGGTGGAGGTGCGGGAGGTGGGGAGCCAGGGCACGGAGCATCCCCGCTCCTGGGAGCCGCCCCGCCGGCGGTCGTGCCTCCCTTGGGGTTTTCCTCCAGCTTGGACCCCCAGCACGGGACGACCGGCTCTTCAGAAGGCTTCAAAGCCGGAGGAGAGTTGGGTTGGGTGAGCACCGGGGAGCCAGCGGGAGGCAGATGCCTCACGGCCTCTGCTACCACCTGTGATCGCCCCTTTCTGCCCCTGCTGGGGTATCGCCACGCCAGCCGCCTCGGCTGCAGCCTCCATCCCTCCCCAAAAAGAGGTGCCTGCCGCTCACGGGGAGGGCACCGTGGTTAGAGTCCCCCCCCTTTGCCCCCACCCCGACTCCTCTTGGGTTTATTTATTGCACGACCGTAAGTTATTTTCACGTCCTCTTTGCCATTCCGCCTCTCGGCACAGCCAGGATGTTGGTACAGAGCCGTACTTTATATTTTATATATGCAAATCACATTTTATCTTATACTTATATAGAGCAAAAAAAAAAATATTTATTTTCTGACTTACAGTATGTGTCCTACCCGACTCCTCTGTATTTTGTAGACTTTACAAATAAAGTTGATTTTTGTTTTGTTTTTTTTTTTTCCAAAACGAGCGTGTTTGGTCGTTCTTGAACCTCGTGCAAGGGCTGCGGCTCTGAGATTAACTTCAGCGTTGCTAAAGGCCACGCTGAAGAAACCGTGCCCCAAAAAGACTTGGGATGGGGCACAGCTCCTGACCCCCAAACCAAGGCTGATTTATACCCTTGGGTGTTGCTCCTCCTCGTCTCCCGTAACTAGATCCCGCTGTACAAGGCTTTGTGGGTTCATAGCTGGAGGTTTAGCGATGCTTTTCTCTCTTGGATGCATCTTCCCCCTTCAAATCAGAAAGTTTTCCTTTCCTACCGCCCAGGAGCCGCCAGGCCGGGCACCCTGAGGACAAGACCAGCCAAGTCTCAGTCCCTGAAACTGGGCAAAAACGTTGAATTGGCTCCCAGAAGTCCCGCACGCCGACACCACCACGCAGAGGCAGCTTATGTACAATCTATATTATCTCTATATTTTTTTATTCGTCATCATATTTGCTCATTTCTGCGGAGTATAACGTCACAAAGACCAAAATAGAGAGAGCGGCTTGTCGCTGAGCTCACGTCAGTTCAACACGATAGGTACAAAACTAGGTGGCTCTGTCTTCTTTATCATACAATTATTTTTTTCAGTCGTTTATATACAAAGAGCTACTCTACCCGGAAAAAGAATAAACAAACCCCAGGGGTATGTTACACGGTCAACAAGGAAGGACAGAGAGGGGAAGCAGGTGAGGGGGAGCAGCTCCGAGGGCCTACTCGTGGAGCCGACGGGTTCGTCAGGGCGAGCAGACCCGCCAGGCCGAGAGGTGCCTGGCTCCGGGTCTTCGAATTCGGTATTTGCTCCTCCGAGCCGGCGAGGCTTCAGAGCCAACCCCGCTTCTGACACCTGCCCGTCGCAAGGGAGCGCGGGGAGCTCGGAGATGATGTCGCGTAGTGTTAAAAAATACATCTATATCAAATGGGGACGCGGGGCAGCGGGCGGTTGGTCGGGCGTTCGCTCTTCGCCAGGCTCCTCCGAAGGCAGCCGGTGCGAGGGGGTTCCGCTTCAAACCGCTGCGGAGAGGAAGCTTTGAGAATATCCAGATCCCACGCACACGCAGCATCCGTTTCGAAAGCAACTTCAGCAAACGGATCCCCATGCCCGGATCATCCTCAAGCTCAACGGGGCCATTTCCGAGATCTCAGATCCTGGCCACCCCGGGCAACAGACACCGGGGTGCCACCGAGACCTGCAAACGCAGTGCCGGGGGGAAGGGCTCACGTCCCACGCCTCGCTTTTCTAAAAGAAGTTTAAAACAAATATCCCCAAACTAAAGGGCCGTTCATCAAAGCCACAGGAGGTGGAAGGAAAGCCCGTCCCATCTTCAGCCCTGCCGTCCAGGCAGCTCGCGGGATGAGGAAAAAGAAAGCATTTCTGTGTCTATTTAGGCAGGTTTAGGAAAAGCAGAGGCAGCCGCGTGGCGTTGCTGGGCGTGAGCCCGCAGCCCTGAGAGGGGTGCTGAGGAACTGAGGAGCGCCGTGCTCGCGGCTGCTTGTGAGAAAGCCAATGAGCAAGCAGACGGATCACGAGACGAGAGGAAAAGCAAACTCCAGGCGGTGAGAGCCCGCTTCCAGCAGAGCGACAAGGGGCGACCTGGAAAGGTGAAGGTATTCTCACGGCAGGGCAGGCATCAAGCGGGAGAAGAGAGAAACTAGAGGCAAGAAGAAAGCAGAAGCTTGCTGCAGCCTCTCCAGTTCAGGGGCAGGGGCATCTGATCTATGGCACCCGAGCGTGCTCCCCCCGCTCCCCAGACAATTTTTAAGCATTGGACAGATCCACGGAGGGCTCAGTTTTATTTTGGCTCCACTAAATCCCTAGGGGGCAACTCAAAAGCTGACAGATGTCAAGGGAAGCTTCTGCTCTCAGCCCGTGGATGCTGGCTCCACCTTGGAGAGCGGCGCGGTTGCTGCAGGGCCCGTGAAGCTGCTGCCTGGGAAGCAGAGGGCCACTTTCAGCCAGGCTTTGTCCGGTGTCAAGCCTGCTCTGGTTTGGCCCGGAGTGGTTATGGTGCTGAAAAGCAAAGGAGTGTGCAACGTCCCTTTCTGGATACTCCGGTCTAAGGGCAAAGCTTGGGAGAGACCTGCAAGATGACCGACCGGGACCTGCTCTGACAGCAGCCACGTCTTTAAGAGGGGCAGGGAACGAGAGGAAAGAACAACTTCGTGTTTACAAACGTTCCTTCCCCCAGGAAGGATGAAAGGGCCAGAGCTGTGCAAACTTCCGCCACTTACCGTGGCCAGTCCTCAAGTTTTGCGAGCGGGAGGCAGGTGCTCCAGGGAGGCATCTCGCCACAGGAATGCAGGGGAGATGGGAACCTGGTGATTAGCAAACCCTGCCCTTGTGAGCCACTAATTCCACCCCTGCTGAGCTTCTACAGGGAGCAGAGAGGATGCAGAGAGGGTGGAACAGGAAGAAAGTCCCGTCCTTCTCCCTTTTGCTCACTGACGTACAGGACTGTGCAGTCCTGTGCTTAAGAGGGGTGGGAGAAGCTGTTCCTGACCAAATATTGGAGGCAATGGCTAACGGAAAGACCATTCCTCGGGTCCCTGGGAATGCTCATCCCTGCATCCTAATCCCATTTCCCAAAGATTGCGGAGACGTTAGTACCAGGGGGCTGGGAGAGCAAGCTGTGCCTACACCAACCATTCGGGAGGAGGAATACGAAGCGGTCAGGTTGTCCAGCTGAAAAGGAAAACATTTTGGGCCACAACTCCAGGCTCTGGCCAGTCACGTGCCACATCAAGCTGGGCAAGTGGGGGAGGCCAGAGCCCCCGGCCCTGTAGCTTTGCTTCGATTAATCCCCGTCAATTGCTGCTGGAAGGAACAGGCTCAAGAACAGAGTCTTGGCCACTCCCCTAACTCCACACCACGCATCGCGTCCGTACCCACAAAACCTAACGGGAGTTGCCCACTTCTGCAACCTGTACTCTCTAGGAAGTGATATGACTCGCATGTTTACGCTTCAATAAATTAAAAAAAAAAAGAATAAAAACCAACAAAAGAGGAAAAACGACGGCCTGCGCTGGCCGTTTCCCCTCCTAGAACTCATCATCAGAGCTCAGCAAGAGGGTCTTCTCGTTGTCACGGGCACCCGAGCAGCTGTGGGAGCGCGAGATGACGTGACCGCCGTTGCGCCAGGGGGGGCCATGCTCCAGCGTCGACTGCTGGGTGTACTGCTGGTAGGCCGGGGAGAAGTTGTGGATGGCGTCCTGGACAATGTCGTGAGGGTTCATGGTCTCCTTGAGGCTGCTGGAGATGCTCTTCATGGGAGCGCAGCGACCTGTCGGGGCAAGATGGGGAGGGACAAGTGAAGAACGCCGCTGCCTGACCCCACGCCCCTCAGCAGGAAGGTGAGGACAGGGAACATGCACTCCTAGATCCTGCAGGGCTTTCTTTACAGACTTCCTAAAGCAGCTGCTGAGGAAACGCCACACAAACAGTGTCAAGTTTTCCCAGTAACGCTCCTCCTAAAGTCCTAAAGAGAATCCACCTCAGCACCAAACGGAGGCCACGCCACGAGAATGGGACTTGACCCCCACAACAACCCCCCCCGTGCACTACCTGTGCTGGCTCAGGTGTGCAGCAAAGACAGCCGGGTGGGGAGGTGCTTCCCTAAAAGGTTTTTTGTTTTCCAGCACGGGCCTCTGGCTCTGCTCAGTCCCGAGGACAAGCTCCCCAGACGACCAAGGCACGCTGATGAGCATCGTGCACGGTGAGAGAGACCAGCCCAGCCCCGTGGGGTTCTCTGGGGAGAGATGTTTCGCACAGGCCCAACGCAAACGCTCCAGCGCTGGGTTATGCCGCTGCCCGAGGGGCTGCTCCACAATTTACGATCCAGACAGCCCTAGGGCAGCTGTGTGAGGCAGTCAGGTTACAGAGCTACACGAAGGAACGAGGGAGAGAAGAGGCAGCAGGCAGGCTGGGAGCCAGGACAGAAGGGCATCCCAGTTAAATCCAACCGAGACGAACACACACAGCATGCTGCACCTACCGTACGGCCCGTACGACGGAACGGCTGCATCGGGGACCAGTGGCCAAAGCAAAGGAGAGAAAAAAAAAGAGGAGGGGAGAGAGACAGAGAGAAAGAGAGAGAGGAAATAACAAGAACTGAACAAGACCCACCACCACGTCACCCCCAAGGTACTGGGCAGCAGTTTACCCCTTCAACGCGCGCAGGTCTCACCTCCCCCAGCTGTGCCCACCATCCTGCCAAAACCTCTGGGGCTGGCTGGGGTGGACGGATCACCTACAAGAACACAGCCCAGGGGCTGCTGCCTTCCCACAGCTCGGCGCAGAACCCCACAACAGGAAGGAACCCCTTTATTTGGAAAACGAGAAGCCCCAGTTCCTAGAGAATTTCCACCTCCCTCTTCCCCAGAATAAGATTTCTAGCAGCTCCACCTTCAAAGTCCTTACAGGAAGATCCTCCTCCTCCACGCTAAACATATTGCCAAAGCACGGCCTCATCCTCCCGAGCTGGAGTCAAAACAGAGCCTGTTTCGGGCCCTGTCCCTCCCGCCTTCAGCTTGTTGCACAATCCGGAGCCATGGAGTTCCCCTTTGGGGAGACAGGAAGAAGGACAAACCCACTCTACCAAAAGGATGCAACTTCTTGCAGCCCTGAGGTCTGCAACAAGCTTTCGTGGGTGGCACGCTAGGGAAGCGAAAAGGGAACAACGCAATTCAGGCAAGGTTTCTGCCCTGCAGAGCTGTTGCACAACGCAATCTGCTCAGACGCCACGGAGGAGGGGACACGATGTTTTTCCAAGCGTTCAGGTTGGGAGTCATATCAGTGTGCTGGCTGCTGGAGGGACCCATCCCCACCCAGTCTGGCCACCCAACAGCCACGCCATGTGCACCGGCGCGTTTCCTACCTTGGGCATCGAGTCTCTTGTCCGCGTACACCTTGTAGGTGAAGGCATGGCGCAGGGCGATGGCCGCGAAAAACATCTCCACGCAGATGATGAAGTCCTGATACCCAGCAGCGACCGTGCCTTCACCCACGGACACGGTGGCGGAGTGGATTTTGGGGATGGCACCACACTTCTCCAAGATGGCCAACAGCATCCCTAAGGGAAGCAACAACCTCATGTCAACGTGTGAAAAGCACGACTGCACGCCAACAGGGAGGAATGGAAGCAGCTGTCAGTGCTCTAGGAATGCAAAGCCATTGAACACAGGAACACAACCTGGATACTCCCTAGCTCACCTGTACAACAAAATAAAGGAGGAATAAATGAAATAGATGTGTTTAAGCAAAGAATGGTCAAACACCGATCCTCTTCTACCCTCAGCTGAACTATTCTTGGCAACCAGCTGCTTCAGCCCTAAAGGAGCCAGATATTTCCATGGCTGATCTCAGCACCTCCACTAACCAAAGCTAAAAAAAGAGGTAACCGAGCTTTTCTCTTCAAGCATAAACTGTTTATGACACACAGTTGTAAGAAAGTTATTTTTCCCTGTCCATAACCAGGTGGCTGGCTGAAGAATTCCAGAGAAGGCAGAAAGCGTGTGACCAGATGGCTCGAGATGAAAAAGCAGACAGCTTATTAGCCTGCCTGTACGCAGGGAGGACGGGCCATACTCCTACAGCCCAAATTCCACCTAAGTTCCTACTCAATTAGTCTTTGAAGTGCAACTCGGTAAACTTAAGTAGGGCACCGAACAGGGAAACGCTCAGAGCCAATTAATAAGAGGCACTGAGCTGAGGTGGAATTTAGGCTTTCTGAACGCGCCTCTGCGTCACGGCGCGTGCGTTTTCTGAACGGCCTTCCCCAACACCAGGGCTTGGTGGTGCTCCTGTGGCATTCAGCTAGCGTGCTGCTTCACAGGAATCACAGACAAGCCATCACAATTTTGTTTATGCAGCATTAAAAAAAAAACAAAACAACGATTTAAACGTGTCACTTGAATCAGTAAGATGGCAGCACGCAGATAAAACCCTGGCAGCTCGTGCTTCACGATTGCTTCAGGAATGCAAAGGACCCTTCAGCCAAACTGCTGGTTTTGCCAGAGAGATGTGTGTGCACGTGCACGTGGAGGAAGGGAGGGGATTCAGGAGCACAGAAAGAGGAAAATGAGCCAAGCAGAGAAAAGCAACCAACAACCATAAACCAAATCCAACAACAATAATAATAAATAAGTAAACAGGAAGACATTCTGGCTATTAATCATCTGTTCTATTAATTCTAGTGCCTGAGCCCCTGCACGGAGCTCTCTGTGGCTACAAGTGAAGGGGAAAGCAGCTCACCTTGCCAGAAGGACAGGAAGATGACAGACTTCACCATGAAGAACTTGAGGACTGGGCTATAGGGACTGAGCAGCTCTCGTGTGGCAAAGTAGAAAAGGAAGAGGGCATAGAGCGCCAGGCTGACGGAGATGTTGTAGATGATCGTCACGTAGAGGTAGCCACTGGTTACACTGCAGAGAGAAAAGACGTGAACACCCGAAAAGCTCAGTAAGATCCTTTCCCCTCGCCTTTCCCCTTTCTCCCCCAATCTAGGGCAGACAAAAAACTGAGGCCAACAGGTTTACCCCTTTTCTCATGTACACATTCAGCCCACGAGAGTCCCAGTCTTTTCCCGTGGCCCGGCACCCCCAGAGGCCGCAAGAGCAGCAGGGAAGGGGAAAGCGAGGCCTAGAGGCTAGACAAACTTACTCAAAGTCACCGTCCTGGTACTTGCCGAAGGCCTGAAGGATGACGGTGCTGATGGCCATGAGGGGCTTCACCACACAGAACTGCAGGGTAGCCTGCGGGAGCGAGAGAGGAGGAGTGAGAAGGCAGTGGGGGAAGAGGCCAAGGTCCCGAACAAACACCCAGTGCACATGTCAGCGTCCACCGTGACTTGCCGTGCAAGCACCCAACAGGAGGCAGAGGAGATTCGGAGGAAATGTGTGTGCTATCTGCTTCAACTGGATGGGAGGGAAAACCTCTCTGTAGGTCATCACGCCTTTTCTGAATCTCCCCGAAGACTCTGCAGCACTTGGGATCTGCTCTGTCCATTCTCTCAAAGCCACCCCACGCTTCATTTTTCTGCAAAGAGGGAAAGCTGAATGCCAAGGCCCTAAAAGAGCAGAAGTCCATGGCCCTACAAACATCACCACGTCTCCCCAAAGAAGCCTGGGAGAGCCTGGGCAGGTGCTGACCTGCACACGTGGGGAGGGCAGTGTATGGAACGAAAGCAAAACCGAAGAGGAATAATTGCTTTGGATACGATGCGATTTGTTAGTGGTCATAGGACTTCAAGGAGATTAAAAACCCCAGCACATGCCAGTTTGTGAGTCACTGTAAAGATGTGAACTGGAAAAGGTCAAGCTAATTGGTAAACAACTCTGTCCTCTGAGCTTCCTCTCCTTCCACTCCGGGGATGGTTTAACCATTTCTCCGCAATCCAAACCGCCGCCTTCTATTTTTAGTCGCTTCCCCAGAAGATGCTACAGCATACGGGAAGCACATGGATGGTGTGTGACCCATGAGGGTCACCAGACACGGACCCCAGAAAGAACCTCGATGGGGACAACTCGAAGGAAATGAGCCACCCGGCTGCTGCAGGACCTCGGGCGACGCGTGCAGACTGAGCGACCCTCAGCAGGAACCCGCCTGAGAACAACCTGAGGCTGGTGGTGAGGATGGAAAGGAGAGGTCGTAACAGGCAGTCTTTCTCAGGATGAAAGGGGCTGGAAAAGCAGAAAACACGGGCAGGTGGTGGCGGGAAGCAGTGGGAGTGCCAGGGAGCAGGGATAAGATGGGCAGGGGGCTCCTTTCAGCACGTTCTTCCTGAGCATCGCGACGGTGGGATACTGCACCAGTCAGCACCGACGCCTGCTCTGCTGCCCTTTCACACCAACCTGCCCAGAAATTTGCCTCGGAAGGTCTCACTCGCCAGTCCTGGCAGTCTACAAGCACCAGAAAGCGAGTCTTGGTGCCGGAGACTTCTCGCCAAGGCAACACACCAGCTCGAGCCCAGGAGGGAAGTACTTAACACACCCCTTTGCAAGACGCCTCCCTCGCAGCCTCCACAGCAGTTAGTTGTTTGCGAAGGGCTGGCCTGGTGGGAAGAACTGCTGCCAGACAGCAGCAAAGCAAAAGCAAAAGCAAAATGTCCACCTAAGCCGGAGTTGTGGAATGAGCTCGAGATTTGCAGAAGCCAGCAAAATCCCCCCGAAAAGTGCTTCTGGTTCTCATTGTTGTGAAGGAAAAAAACAAAGAACTTCCCAAACACAACCACATGCAACCCACGATGTAGAGATACTTGCCAGAGGCTGCGAGACATGAGAAATAAGAGGTCTAAGGGAAATTCTCTCTCCAGCACTCATTCACCTCGATGGGTGTTAGGTCTGCTCGTGACACATTTAAAAGGTAAACGTTAAAATTAGGAGCAAAAAGAATACGTAATGCATGGAATCAAATATGGGAGCACAAATGAACCCCAAGAGAAAGAGGATAGACAGCATACAGGGAGCAGTTTAGGAATAAAGTTTCAGGGAAGAAAACAGGAAAGCCATAAGGGCAGAATACGGAACAGAGACAGAGTGGAGAAAAAGATGTGTTATTTTGAGAAAGGCCAACCACGCTGCAGGGATTAACACTGGATTTTACTAAGAGGCTGCTTTGTACTTTTGATGTTCCTGCATGTTGCTAAACCACAGAAGATGAGGCATGATGCGGAGGAGAAGCCAGGGCAGAGATCTAGCCCCAGTGGCTGGAATTACAGTGACCTGAACCCTTTCAAAGAAGCAGACTGGCTTCACGCTGTCTCCAGAGAAGCCTCGTGTGTTCATGTCAGTCCGTGAGCAAAGCCTTGAAACCCACCTGCTGTTTCATGGCAGCCAGAGGTGACTGACCTGAACTCCGGGGGTGAGCAGACGAAGGCTGTATCGAGGTTTAGATCTCTCTTTCCCTCCCCACCAACATACCCAATCCCGCACAGACAGACACACACACACGGTGAGCAATACCCGTTTCCTCCTACAAAGCGTTGTGTCACGCTTAACCTCCACCCCCCTCCTCAACCCTAACCACAACGGCAGCGATGGGAATTCAGGAGGCTGTTACACAACCGCTGGGTGTCTGCAACACAGCCCAGCCACCCATTTCTTAAAGTCGGGACCTCTGCGATGCAGAGAGGGAAGAAAAATCCTGAGTACCTTCCCAGGGCTAATGTCAGGTCCCAGGGCTAGTGGGGTTGAGTAGAAAATATTGACATCATTAAAAAAAATCACACACACACACAACCAAAACAAGAAAAGCCTCTCAGCAGTCTGCAGGCCTCTCTCGAAATAATATTATAAGCCCACTAAGAGGAATGCACATCTCAGAAGGTCAGCAGCAGAAGGCAACATTGCCACCCCTGCCGCAGACCTCTTTCAGTTCTGGAGGATGGCACAGCTGCTGCAGCCCGTACCTGTTTGCAGAACCTCAGGAATCCGATTGAATAGGTCTTCCCCCACAGGCAGCAAGTCCCGTACACACAGCTGGACCTGAAAGAACCACCACAAGATGACAGGGGTCAGAAGCAAGATTTGGGCGAGTGCACAAGATTCCTATTCTCTTTGCCTAGCCCTGCAGCAGTCACAGGACTGGTGCTTGCTCCCCATTCTAAATTTCTCCCCTCCGCCCATTTTTTTTAACTGAGTAGCACGGGGAGAAAACCAGCCCTGAAGAACTGACTGCAGACAGGAAAGATTCAAAGGAGCAGAATGGAAGAAAAGAAACGAAGGAGTAGGCAGGTGTTCAGAAGGGCTGTGAATCAATCCAACTTGCCCAAGAGACCATGATCAGCCTGATCTGTCTCAGGGCAGGATATTGGTAAATCACCACGAGCCATCCTGCCCAGTCCCAGCAGGCGTTTGCCACCTGACACACTTTTTAGGGACAGGGATAGAGGGCATGGGCATGGAAGGATGAGAGCATCAAGCTGTAAGCAGGACAAATACTCACTCAATTGGTTTCCCTCTGATCTCGGACATGATGGAGCTCTCCCCTCCCAAGTACTCATAGCAGAGGCTGAGAAAGTTGTATATTACAAAGGCTGCAAAGACATCAATCAGAGCAAAATGACAACCAACTTCAAAACAGGTGCAAGGACCGAGAGAGCAGGCAACAACCCAAACATGCGCAGGGACTGCTTATGCAGCATCTTTCCTTTCAAAGCTCTCCAGATTGTTTTCACTGTATTTATCTTCCTACCTCAGCATTTACAAGACTATCTGAGCTGGAGTTTGGCCAAGGTCCCAGGCCAGTTCCACAGCTCATGCCAAAAGGGTCACAGGACCATTTAAAACCGTGGTCAGCCTCTGTTTTACTTGGCCTCTGTAAGGTGCCATTCTTTACAGAGTTCCTGTGCGTTATTCCAGGACATTACATGGGTACTAAATCATATGGAAAAGTTATTTCTGATCCGTCAACCACATCTTATCTCTTGATTTTACCCTTTGAAGTGACAGGCACAGTCTCCCCCTCTCTCTGAGGTGACTGGGTTGTAGACAGAAGAGTTGGAGAAAAAGCATTTTTACCAATCAGTGAAGCTCTGCTTTCATGCCTGGTGGAGATTTTTGAACAAACAGGCTCTGTGCTTCATTTCCTCTGAAAGATCAAATCTCTTGCGCACTCAACAGCTCTCTTGTTGGTTGGGCCACCTCTTTTCTGCCTTCCCCAGCAGCTTGGTGCAGATAAGGAAGAGCCTTCTCGGACTGATCGCTAATACTCTGCCCCACTGCAGCTCTCTTCAAGGCCCCGTTGTGCTGATACACGTAAAAGAGGTGAAGACACCGTGGGGAGGGCTCTCACCATAATGATAGATGTTTCCTTTTCATGGGACGTGACCTGTCTGCCACTCTCTCAACTTGTTGTCACTGTTGGATCCTGGTGCGTAGCTGTTAGATTTTTTGGGGCAAGGACTTTCCTCCTAAGTTTGCCATGGGGTAAAATGACAGAACACATAACCTTCCTTTCAACTTTATTTTCTGTGACGCTCCAAATCCTGGACGTTCCCTGGAATACCACCGCCCAGATCCTAGTTTTGGCCCCTGACACTGACACAATACAAAAAGAAAGTAACTTGGGATGGAAACAGAAGTGTCAAGGAACTTTGGAATGAGACCAAAAAGCCTAACAATGCTGAAAACCTGACCTCACCAAGTAGCCAGTTATTAGACCTGGGGTCTGTTTTCCCACATGGATGAACTTCCCCAGTCAGAGAGGCAGGCACCGACTCTAATTTTTCTACAAGCATCCCAACTATGCCCTAGAAAACAGGTACTCAACGCTCCCCAGGATGCTCGGTCTCAAAACATCGCATTAATGGCTTCTAGATGTGCCTAGGTGGCAAGAATGCCACAGCACATGAAAGCCCGGGGTATACCTGCTTCTCCTTACGTAACTGGGAAATTGTTATTCCATCTGTAATCTTTGTTGCTGCCCAGAGTTCAGGACGTTGACACTGCGCTGATTTTGTGAAAGCCTTAATTAGGAAAGAAAACACCAAACATGGAAAATGTATTTAAATAACCCTGGTAACCTCTTTTGCCTGCAATTTGTCTGCAACTTAGGTGACAGCTCCCAGCGTCCACAGGAAGAAAAGCCGAGCTTTTCTTATTATCCTCCAGTGACCCCTGCCCTCTGATGTGGTCATTACAATAGCAGCTGCCCATTCCACAGTCACTAGGAAAGAGATGACATCAGAGGAAGTAAACAAAAAAAAAAAACAACAGAGGTGAGAGGGAAGTATCTGTCCCTCCATCCCTGAAAGAAACTAGTGCTGATTATCGAAGCCAACTGCACCAGCACAACTGTTATCCCAGCCCTGATCTGTATTCACCAAATGTGCTTATGACATCAGCGTAACAACAGAAAAAAAGTGTCAGTGTTGCTGCTTTTGCACAAACCTGGTTGCTGGAGTCACGTAAAAGAGCAAATCCAAAACACGTTCCTCCTCATACACACTACGAAAAGCTGCCCACAAATGGCCCAAGACAGCTTTCATAATTTATCTGTAGGGTCTCCTCCCCACTGTTCTCTATCACAGCCACCCCCTCGATTCCCGAACTAGAACCTTCCTAAAACAATAAAAAACAACATGAATGGCAAAGGAGGAAAGAGTACAAGGATGAAGTTTCAAAGCAATCTCCAGAAAAAGCAACGGAGAGAACCTGCTGTCTGAAGGTGCTTTCACCTCCACCTGCAGTCCTGTCGCACAGCGCAACAGGCCGAGGAAGCCGGTGAGCTCCGGAGCGTGGGCTGCCTCCTGAGCAGAGGCTCTGATGTTTGCAAACTCCTTGCGCAAGGCAGGGGGCCGGTGGCAGTTGCTAGGAGAGGAGTTTCGCAGAGCAGCAGACTTCCTGCTAGACCTACACACGCACGTGGGGCTGGGAAGGACGGGAAAAATAAACAGGCCCAAACAAAGATGTCTTCTGAATCCCGTGCGCACGCTTGCCATCTGCTGCCGCGCCTCAGAGCATTGCCACGGACGTGAAGGAGGGCCTGCAGGTCCTCTGAGCCCATTAACTCGTCCACGGGGGCAGGGGCACCTCTCTGCAATGCAGAGCTCACTAAAACAACCGCACGAACGAGTACCTGCAGGTAGGGGGATAAACGGCCAGAGCGCGTTCTCTCCCGCGGGTGGGTAGCAAGCCCTTTTCTGGATGAGATCAGAAGGGAGGATCTGGTTGTGTTTATTGGGGTGTAACTCGCATAAAACCTAGTGGTACCACCTGCAGCAGATGACTAAAATGAATCAGTACCCGTCCTGAACGCAGCACCCTCCTTCCTGCAGGGCTCCCAAGCAGGACTTTGCCCCTCACCAAGACTGACACGTGGCACTAGCAAACAGGACGAAGCAAGCACCTGGCTGCTAAGTCGGTGATGTTCTAAGAGCTGGGTGCTAACCGATACCTTGCTTTGCACGCCCACATTTTTGCCTTCGGACCTTCCTGAAGCAAAGGACGAAAGGAAATCATGAACTTTGTCTCTGCAGAACATAGGAGGGAAGGCTCAGCACATTTTGTCAGGCTTAGAGCCCAGGAAGGGGTCCTTTTTCAGTCACTGGGCAAGCCATGGTCAACCAGACAGGCCCCACCGTAAAACTGTGGCTCAGCCGATGACAGAGATGCTCTCTTCATGTTCCCAACCAGCAGCAAAAATTCCCTGATGGCAGAGACTTCCCGCCTCCCCCCAGCTTTGTGCCTGACCCCTGCTTACCTTCATAGCAGTCCCGCACCGTGCCGAAGTAAACGTAGTACTGGTCGTTGGTGAAGAACAGGAGGCTGAGCCAGGAGTCAAAGGCGTAGATGGGCACGATGAAGAGGATCCGAACGATGTAGCGCTGCTCGTTCGGGCAGCTATAGCAGCGCAGATGCATGTAGATCTGAGGGGACCGAGAGGGGAAAACAGGATCAGCTGCGCGCTGAGCGGAGAGGAGAAAGCGGAACTGAAGAGTCAACCAGAGTGGGGAACGCAAAGTCAGTAAATCAACTCTTGTTTCTGGCAACCTCAAGGTAATAAGCATCAGAAAACCACCGTTATCTTATGGCATCCACGGAGCATCCCTTAGTTTGCAGAGAGAGGGGAAGAGGAGGAAAAGGAAATGAAGGCATTTATAACCTAGTTCCTCGCAGGCAGTTAACGTGCTGATATTATCATCACCCTTCCCTTATTCCTTTGTTCGTTCTTTTTTCCTATTACCAACCCCATACGCCTGCCCTAATTAGGCAGCGAAGATTCCCAACACTTCAGGCTCCTTTTCTTTGCTCTCAGCAGCGTAGCAGCACGCTTTGGGGCTCACCCTCGCCGTAAACACACTCACTCTCCAGGCAGTTTTGGATGCTTTTGAGTCTTCCCCCTTAAACAACCTGAGAGTGCTTTCCACGGCAGCGTCAAGAGCCGGAACGCCCCAGCCCACCTGCTCCAGAAGTGCCACCCTGCACGTCTGCCACAGTGTGGCCACCAAGCCTCGGCCACCAAGGGAGCGCCGCGCTCGGGCACTGGGCTGTGCTCAAAGGAGCCGCTTGCTCCGTCGCGCTGTCCACGCACCCCCTCCCTCTGCTCAGGGTTTGTTGGCCATCATTAAATCCCACAGCTAAGCCGCGTTTTTCACCCAACATCCACCTCGTGGAAGAGTTATTTACTGCAAGCACACCCTGGAGATGAGCACTGCTGCTGTAATGGGCTAATAGCGCAGCGAGAGCCCCGGCTGGACTCGCAGGGACGCTCTGTCGGCCACGCAGGCAGCGGAGGGCACGTTCTCCAGAAGCCAGACCTTCCCGCAGCAACCCTCATCAAGCTGCTGCCCTAGCTGCTGGAATTAAAAGCACCTCCTTTATTACACACGCGCCTCATGCCTGGCCGCGCGAAGTGGCACAAGCACTCGTTGGAAGCTTCACCCTGCTTTTGGGAGGGCGGGTGCTGCGTAGATTCTCCAGGCTCTAATAAAGCACACGCCGATGCTCTCGCCTCCCCCCCGTGAGGGAGAGGGGGTTATCTCCTCTTCATCTCTCTCTGCCTCTTGGCAGGTTTGGTCAAAGTCAACTGAAGGGCTCAAAATACTTCTCTTTCCTCCTCCTGGCCAGCGAGGAGCTCACAAAAGCCACATTTCCCGGCAAGAACAGGTTGAAAATAACCCAACAAACCTTAGTGATATTTTTCCCTTGCGACAACCCCAGTGAAACACCGCACCCAGCACAGGGACAGCTGACGCCGGGGTTCAGATGACTCCGAGCTTTGCCCTTGGGATGTCACAAGAGCCCTGCAATCCCTGTGCCTACGAGCGCACTTTCGGCAGGAACTACTGCCTCCCAACGGGACAACAGCGTGTTTTACCCAACGGTGTCTCCCCAGCACTGTCCTCCACCGGTTTCTTCAGAGAAAGGCATTAATGCCTAACTGTACAATGCTGCACTGCAGCAGAAAGACTTCTCCCCACCCTCAGCAGGTGATCAATCCGTGCTCTGAAACAGGAGGACCCACGGCACTTGCGATTGTTACCCAAGCTGGTGAAACTGCAGGTGTTGCTCTTATTCATCAGTGACTAATCCGTTTTTGAACTTCACTATCCCCTGCCCTCCATCAATAGGCTGTAGTTTTCTAGGTCCCAGTCATCGCCCTGGCATCTACTGACCAACACGAAGCACAGGTTGATAAATAACAGGGTTCTTTGCGTTTCCCCACTGTGTTGTTCAGTTCACATGACAACCGCACGGGAGAGCGCTACGGAGCAGGATGCAGCGTTTGACTCGTTCTGGCTCCCAGGGCACCTACCCCAGAAAGAGGGGAGGGGAGAAAAATTAAAATAAAGGGTTTCCTGCTACTCCTTTCCGCAGCAGGGCTCGGCCCGTGGAATCCACTGGCACGGGAGATCAAAGGAGGTATGTCAGCCAGCAGATGACCACCATCATTTGGCTAGCAGCTGACACGGTAGCAAAATGGCTAGGTACAGCTACAGGACCTGGGAAAGGATGGCCTGGGATAATGCACCTGTCTGCTGACACTCCGCAGAGGGCCGGGTGTTTTGTACCTGCTGGTTGTACTGAGTTTGCTCAGCCAGACTACAGAACCTGGGCAGAAAAAGGTTCATACAAAAGCCGTCACCTTGATCAGCACAGATGATAACATTCGATCCCCAAAGCAGAGGTCCTTGTATCATCCCAGAGCCTGCAAGCCCCCCTCAGACGTAAGGATCCAACAGAGATCTGCCGGGGCATCACAGGTATTCCTCCGCGTGGGGAAAGGCGGAGGAGCAGAGGTGTGAGTGACGGGGTTTTTACCTGGTGGCAGGTGATGAGCAAGGCTGTCCACACAAAGAAACCTGAGATGGCCTGGGCAGCGGTGGTCATGAGGAAAATGGGCTGCTCCACGGCTGTGGGGCTGCCGTCTTCTGGCATCCAGGAGAGGTTGGGGGCCACGGCTGACGTGCTGGCAGCTGACCCCAGCCGGGGGGCTGCAGTGACATCAGTCATCACTATCATGGTGCCTTGCGGTGCCAGGCTCCACCTGGGACTGCTGAAGAACCGCCCAAGAGCCGAGACCTGCCAAGGAAGAGAAGCAAAAAGCAACAGTGCTGAGTGGAAAGGACTCAGGAGGAGAACAGCAGCGGTACTTCGCATCAGCAGGCTGCTCAGGTGCCTCACGAATGGGACCTGGAGGAGTCTGTCCCTGCTGCCCCCTGCGAGCACACCATACTCAGGAACCTCCGCACACCTCCCAGCACAGCCTTCCTGTTGCCAACACCCTCCTGCTATAAAAGCATTTAAGAACGAGATGAAAACTGCCTTCAGCCGAGGTCAGAAGGAAGCGTCCGAATCGCTTGCACTGGAAGAGGTCCAGCACACCTACGTTAACAACTCTGCCTTCCACAAAAGCACCGGCTAGCCTGCCGTGTCCTGAAAAGCCAGAGCCTTAAGTCTTACGGTTTCACCCAGAAGAGAGCAGAAGCAGCAGCAGGCAATGACGACAAGCACCGTAAAGGCTCGTTGCGTAGCAAGGAGGTAAGAAAAGCCCCCCCCCCAGTTCCTCCCACGAGCGATCCCTACCTCTCCCACTGCCATTTTGACGGCAACGCTCAGCCCGAAGCGCCTGCATTGGAAGGACGTGTGCTGAAAGCTCTCCACGCTACGAAGAGGAGCATCAAAGCGAGGCTCTTATCAAACACCATATGGCACGGCGTACTTAGTCAGCCTATCGCTACCTCTCCTAACTCGGCTTCGTTTTCTGTGTGATGCAAATTTAACCCGATTGGTGTTTCAGAGCCAGCTGACCCAGGACAACACACCCAGAACACAAGTACAGGCAAGGTTTCCAAGCAGCGTTACCCTTGGTCACTTCCCGGATGAAAAGCTGGTTTCATTCAACCGAGAAAATTCTTAAAGGCCCAAGATCTTAAGCAGCTATTATTTTCAGTTCGGTTGTAAGGAGCCTCTCATGTGACCTCTGGGTTGGAAGAAGGTAATCCACTTAAACCAAGATCACAGGCAGCCAGCCGTTGCCTCTGCGAACTACACGAGCTGCCCCTGATGCTGCTGTAGCGAAGACTTTGTTATCAGGGGAAATGAAGCCAAAGGCCTGGAGCAAAGAAATCGTTTCCACGCGTACCCTACGGTGTGCAAGCAGCCTCTCCAACACTCCCCCCAAACCACACGCTTGCAGGAGTGACACGCAGCCCGTCGATGTCACCCACACCACGTTCCACCTCCTTTCTGCTTTCTGCCAAAGGAAAGAGAACAGAAAACCTGGGAAATGCCTGGGTTTTTGCAAGCAGATATTCGCTTACTACAGGGGCAGCTGCACAACTCTATGGTTTAATTCATAAAATTATCGTCAACCTTGGCTCTTCTTAGCTCTTTCCAGCCATTCTTTTCTTCCAAAATATTCCTGCTGTAAGTTACAGCTTTCCAGAACTGCACATACCAAAGGGTAATTCCTTTCCAGTCCTAATCAGTGCAGGAAATGTAACTGATAAGCTTTGAGTTTCAAGGCATCCACACACACAAGCCATGCTAAATCCAAAAGCCTGGCGAGACAAAGGCTGCCTGGAGGTGTCGGGAGGCAGCAAGGCTTTTCCTGCTTTGGGAAGAACGGGATTTCTACCCGAGTGACTTCTGAAGCAACTGACCACGCACCCCCCGTGCCGACAGCGCTTCCACGGGGCTCGCAAAGGGCATGGCTCAAAGAAATGGGAGCAGATGCACCTGTGGTTAACCTAGATCTAAATAGATTCCAGCCAGCTGCGATCCTGCAGACCCCTGAGCACTTTGAGAGCTGCGTGAGAGAGGAAGCTGCTACGCCCTCCCTAAAGTTCATGGGGGAGCGGATCACGACTTGCAGACCAGCAGTGGCACGGGGGGACAGGACCCGGAGCTCCGCTCCCCAGCTGCTCAAACCTCGCCGACGGTGCAGAGCCAAGCGCAGCACCGGCCGTGCCGGCAGAACCGAAGAACCGACGGGGAATTCCTCTGCTTCTCCGCACCTCTCTCTTTTGTAAGAAGCTGAAGCAGCAAAAAGCGACCAACAGGCCTGTTGACACAAGGGTTAAGCGTTCAGAAGCCAGGACATTTGCAAGCTGAAGTGGTATATATAACCTTAATACTGCCCCCTTGTGATTATAGATCAACTGCCTTTAATTAAATGATTATGCGTCGTTCTTCGCTTAATCCCCTTTGATTCACGCAGTCAGGGCAACTCAGAACTCTTTCCACCACTTTGTTTTAAAACAAAACGTGCAAACTTTCTTAACGGGGGCTCTACTTCTCGCCCCCTACCCCAAAACCCCAATCCACCCTATCCACGAGCATCCCCTGTTCCTCAGGGTTGCCTGAGGATGACTTTTACCACCGGATACTTCTTACTTGCACTTCGTTCTCCTTCCCAGTCAAGCACGCAGGAACACGGCACTCCTGAACCTGCAGAATTAACACACCCCTTCCCAATGATCCCTCCTAATCTCCTGAAGTCCCATGCCCCACTACCGCGGCGAGGGGAGTATAAGCAGTGCACCACGTCGTTACGAACTAAACACGACTGCGTGCACGAAGCTGGAGCTGTAAGAGCAGCTCTGTATTTGAGAAACATGACAGCACCGCTGATTGCAGCCTTAATCAGGCGAGTGGGCTTCAGCTTATTCACTGCCGCCAACTCAGACACTGCTGCCTCCTCTTTCGCCTTTGGCGGACACGAGCATCGTGAGGGCAGGCTACAGCAATCGTCTGAACATCTTGTTTCCGAGCTGCCTCGTCCCCCCCGCGCAACGGGACGCGAGCCCAGCACATCGCCAGAGCAGGCTTCCAGAAAAGGTGGTGCCTGGGAGCAAACACGCTGCCCTGACAAGCTGCAGACCGAGCACGCCGGCGCAGACAGCTCCCCTCGTACCTGGCTCAACAAACGTGTTTTGATCTTTGTTTCCACGCACGGGACACCTCGTGGCCTGAAGCTGGTCCTAAACGTGTGAGCTGGGCACCTACCTCCTAACACAACTGCCCCGCTTCCTCTCATGCCCAGGGCAAAGGTCCAGCACCTTGCAAAGCTCTCACGTTCTCCTCGATTTGCTCCTTTTTCCCCTTTTGCTACCGCAGCTTTGCAGCACCCCGCTGCTGGTCCGGCTGCTGGCTGTGATCTCTTTCGGGCGTGCTCCTCCCAGCTGGCTGCATTTTGTTTGTTGTTTCTTCCAGCTCCGAGGGACAAGCGTCGTTTTGTTCTGTGCCTGCCCAGTCCCCAGCACCGTGAGGTACCGATCCGTACGGCAAAGGAGGGGCATTTAGAAACCTACGTGACCCACGCAGCACAAAAGCAATTAATCTAGCGCGTAACGAATTGTGAAGAGCTCCTTGCTCTGCCGTCGTATCCCGTTTTCTCCGTCCATCTCTTTCAGCTCCACGTCGCTGCTTCCATTCCGAGGGAGAGGAAAAGTTCCTCGCACGCTTACTCGCCCTCTCTGGAGCGCCTGCCTAAATACATCAAAGGAAGACATTTCAACACTTCTGCGTTTCACCCTGAAGCTTTCCCCCCTCCAGCTTACCACCTTGCTCACCCCGGAGGTCACACGCAACACAGCACGTCGTAAGCAGGACCAGGAGAACCTACCACCGGGCACGGCACCGAGCTGTGGAGACACATCCCCAAAATACCTCTGGGTAAACCCACGGGGCTCCCAGACGTGGGCCCGGGCGGCTGCAGGAGGGCTGTGGGGAACTCGGAGCAGCTGCTGTGACTTCTGTGCAGGGACCACGTGAATTTTGGGCAGCCAAGGTGAAGGCTGAGGTGATGTCCCCATCCTTCTATCGCTCCTACCTGGGTGCCATCGCACTGCGAGGGCGTTAGCTTCTACACCAACCCGGTGCCACCTTAAAATCACCTAACAGACCTTCTGAAAGCACTTCGGGAGCATTAGGCTCTGCTCTCCATGCGAGGAGGAGAAACAAGAGGAAAAGCAGGGGCTATTTGTCTCGAGATGACTGTCCCGACGGCATCCAAGAGATGCAAAAGGCCGCAGCCGAGATCCTCGGGGCTCCGGCTCTGCTGCAGGCTCACCAGGGCTCCTCCATACGGCCCGCAAGCAGGGGAGAACAGCAGCGCAGGCGTTCTCCATCAGGAACAGATTGCCAGGCCGGTGGCTTTTGGAAACAGAGGCCTTCTGTCTCCAGCATTAACATGGCAGCTTCTTGCACTGCAAATAAACTCGGAGCAGTAAACAGAAGGGATCTGGCACAAGCGAAAACCAAAAGCTTCATTTTTGGCCCGCGTCAACGCATGGAAAACGTTCCCAGCGAGGAGGAGCTGTTTCTACATAAACAAACATAAACACATCGAGCCCACTTCTGACGCAACAAAAGCGGTGCGAGAGGAGGGAAGGAGCGCTCAGACTCGGTCCCCTGCTCCTGAGGGTGCTGCTGGAGGTACAGACACGAACACAGACAGGAGGGAGAGGGCTGCCTGCTCTGGGCGAGACCCTCGCCCGTGTCGGGAGGGAAGAGAACAGTGAGTGACACCGCTCCGGAGCCGCTCTCGGCCATCTGCAAACGCAATCTGCGCTTTTAAAATAGCTCATCTCCTCCGAGGCTGAAAGTATTTCGTTTCTAAACTGCTGAGAGAGCAAAGAACGATGCACAAAGCTACCCCGGGAAAGAGCCTTAACAGCTAAGCCTCCTGCTGCTGCACAAGGGACGGTCGGGGAAAACACGACCTGGCTGCAGGGCTCTCCTGGAAATCCAGGAGGAGGGGTTGCTCCTCCTTAAGACCAACTCCGTACTTACCCTCGTTTCAAGTAGCCACCATGCTTAACTTGGTTTTGGTCAAGGTACCACAAAACCATTTTCTCCCTTACCTTATTTCTCCAAGAACTTCACCATTCTCCTTACTCCAGACCCTAAAGACCAGCGTGTGGAAGTGCCATGCAGCAGGCGACCAAAAGCCGGCGTCTCCTGCCTTTATTAAAACAAGACGCAGTGAAGCGAGAGCTTTACGTTAGGGAAAGCTTTACGGTTTTCAGAACGTCCCCTAAACTTGTAAGGAGTACCAGAACACACGCCAAAATGGCTCAGAGTTTATTTAGGACTGTTTTAATTATAAGAACGCCTCTGACTGCCAACTGGGGTCGGCTCCGCGAGGCGAGGCCGGCGGAAGAAGGCAGGCGGTGGGGCCAGCGGGGCTCCTGCACCCGCGGGTGAAGGCTCAGCGCCCTCAGCCCTGTTTGAGAGGTGATGCAGTGCCCGTCTCCGCATCGGAACGTGCTGCACACGCAGGTGGTTTGACCCCCCCCTGTGACCTCTTTTCTCATTTTAAGGAAAAATTCCGACGGCGAGCTGCTTCCCCTCCCCAGCACCCATTTCCCAACTCACAACCAACAGCAGAACCCTGTTACCCTGAGCTGCACACTCTTCTTCCCAGAGGTTTTTTTTTCTGCTCTATTAATTCCCCTTGTCTCGCTGCACCCGCACGGCCCTCCTCCCCCCATCCTCCTCCTCTTTTTTTTTTTTACTTTTCCTTTGGTTCTGGTGGACTGACCCGCATCGTAACAGGGCAACGTCCGGGCCCTTTTTTGGAAGGGCGACAGGAAAAGGAGAGGAAGGGGGAGGAGAGGAGGAGAAGGGCTGCCCCCCAGCCTTCCAAGCTCTCCTTTGAGACTAGGATCAGACACGGCGGGCCAGGCGCTGCGCCCCTCTCCCGTATTCCCCACGGCCCCGCTCCGCACGAACCAGCCCTTTGCCCCCTGGGCAGAAACACGGAAAGAGCACGAAGACTTTCTGCAGCCGGCAGAGGCAGCTGATGAAAAAAGGATGTGTTGTCAACACTCGCGTCCGGGGTGGCGCAGGAAGTCGGCGTGTCATTTTCCAAACATCTCGAGAACCAAGTCAAAACACTGCTTCTCCTACCACCGCTTGCCTTCGCCCTTCCGGGGGGTGGCACGGCCGAATTCCTCACAGCAGCGGCTCCGGCGTGGATACGCGACGGCGACGAGGAGCTGCTGAAGGAAATCAGGGTGTCCCCGCACAGCACCCGAAGCCACTCGCCACGTTCTGTTCTCAGCCAAACAACTGACCCAGTGTGCCTTTGTTCGCCTTCGGACTCTGGGTTTTGCCAGGTGAGGAACGAACCCGGACACGTTTCCTCCACGCAGAAGTTACCTCTGGGTGCTCATAGGTTTTACCTCCCGTCCCTGGGGGAGGAAACCATTCCCGGGCACGATGCAAGCAGAGACACCTCGGCCAGCCTCCTCTCCTGAAGGCTACTTACAGCCCGCGAGCGGCCAGGAGCGCCTCGTCCTCTCCTGACTCGGCGCCGAAGCTGACCACAGAGGTGTGCAGAGAAGCGGGCGGGTGCCAACGGGTACAAAACACAGCTCAAAGCGACTCCGAAATCTCGTCTCTATACAGAACGAGGCATAGCAAGCATCCACCTGAGAGGGTACGTGCTTAAAAAAAAAACCACCAGGCAAACCTTCAGCCCAGATTTTCCCCACATGGTACCGTTATTTCACCCGGTTGGATGAAGCTGCCTAAACGGGAATTTCTGCGAGCAACTTCTGATTGGAAACTCCGGGCCGCTCACGTCGCTGCTGCGGGAGATGACCAGGCAGCGGCAGGCTCCCAAACCATCAGCTCAGCAGCCCCAAGGCCGTGTTTTACGGCCTTGGGAGGGAACAACGGGCAGGCGAGGTCGGCTCTCGAGGCATGACTTCATCTCATCTGCTTCGCAAAGCTCCGCTGCCGCACCAGGTAACACGCCGCAGACATTTTCTTTGCTGAACTACAGAGAGCTTTTTTTTTTTTTTTTCCAAGCTTTTTGCCACGGACCGTAGCAGGAGGCAGAGGCACAACGTACCCAGGCAGGGAGCTGAGACTCTGACACCACCTCACCGTGCTCTTGGTCGCAACATCCTCAACCAGCCGATCCTTTCAGACCATCAGACTTGAAGGCACTGCGACTGTAAGATAATAACAGCAGTGTCTCCATCGGGGACTTGAGGGCGAGAAGGCAAATATCTGGGTACTCTACAGGTTAAATGACACTCAGTGCTGCAGGTAGAGCACGCGAGGCATTCCCTTCAAGGAGTTTCCTGTAAATTGGGCCCCCCAGGGGCTGCAAAGACCTGGTCATACCCAGGTGCGGAGCGCTCCTGGGCGGCCTGCCCACGTGCTGCGTTTTCCCTGGACACAGTTTGTTCTGTTCCCGGACGGTTCGCTCGTACCATCACGGACACAAACCCCTCGGAGGCCGAGCTGATTTTTAAAGATCGGAGACAGCGTGGCTGTAAGCATCACGCCATTCCCCCGCCTCTTCCTAGAGGAGGAAGGCTCTCAGGGGAGCCTCTGGAGGGTGGCCGTAGCTGGCTGGCAGAACTTCACCTCCGAAAGCTTCCCAGGGGACCGCTGCTCTGCAAACACACACAGTTGGTCCCTCCCAAACGAGTCCGTAATGAAAGAAAAGCCACCAAAAGTTCCAAAGGGTGTTTCCGGTGCAAGCACTATCGTATTTCGCAGTACTTTAGCCGAGTTTTTTAAACCGTCTTATCAGTTTCAAACCGCTTCCAGAGTCCTGAGCACTGTGGGAAGGCAAGATGTCTTGGCTGGGAGCTGCTCTGCCACCGCGCGCCCCGAAGAGTTGGGGAAGAAGCGAGAACAGCACACGCACACCCCACTTGGAGCAAACAGACGGGCAAGTCAGCACACAAAACCCAAACGCCGTGCCCTTCTCCGCAACACCTCCATTTTCCAGGGACTCTGCGACTGCGATCGATCACAAGCTCTGGAAAAGAAAAAGCCTCTGTCCGCAGCCCTGGCTGCTCGCCCTTCACAATCAACAAATCTCCTTGGTTTTGCCCCCAGCTTTCAGTGCTGTGTCCGATGCGACGCTGGGGGCTCCGCAGAAGGGGCTAGGACCGAAGGGGCTGCCAAACGATGCGCTGCTCCTCCTCCAGGCACTGCTGCGAGAGCTCAGAGATGCCCTTTGCGCTGCTGGGGAGCTGCAAGAGGCAAGAGCTCATCTCGGCTGCTGCAAACGTAAGCCAATTAAACACGGACCCAAAACGGGAGGGGAGGAGGGATGAAGGGGAAGCTCCATCGCAGAGAGACTAAAAGGTTGTTGGCGTAGGTCAGAACGTGGTTAGGAGCGATTGAAAATTCAACAGCACAACGGGACAGAGAAGGGAACTGACATCTTGAGAAAAAAAGCGTTTTAAAAGTTATTTTATTCGAAGTTGGAAAAAAAAAAACACACCCTTCCTTTATTCCGTAAGAACAGAAATCTTAATCCGTCAACTGCAAATCCCAAAAGCTCATCTCCCAGCCTCCTACCCGTTAACAGGCAAGCGAGCTGACAGCGAACAAGGCAGACTCCTAGCTAGAGCCTGTCAAATCTTCAGGAACAAGCCAGCTCAGAACGCTGTCATTACGCCAAACCACCTAAAATCTGATTTCTGAGCAGCCTCTGCACGCCCAAGAACCTTCCCCTTCTAGCTGCCACGTGTCCCAAGGCGGCTGAAGAACAAAAAGTACAAAGGATGCCCCAGCGACTGGAAGGCACTCCGCCCCTTGCGCCCTATTTCCGAAACACAACCTGCTCCGCAAAATCTGGACCGATTTCAGAGGCCAAGGAGCTGGTCAGGGACACGGGCTGCGGCGGCAAAGCCGTCCCCATCCTTTCGCGGCCAGACACGGCTTCCGCTCCGGGTGTAGGAAGCCACCTGCTGCGTACGCACCGCTTAGGGTTTGGGGTACGTCTGTAACAACAAAGGTATGAAGGACTGAAACGCCGCCCTGCCAGACCAGAGCGCACACGCAGCCCGTTTTCTCTCAGGGCTTTTTGCACCCATTTGACAACGGTGCAAAAAAGCCCCGAAGTAGGCCGCTGTGGAATACCTTCACAGCACTAAAACCTCTCCTCTGAGCCCTGTTGCTCAGTATTTCGCCAGCATCCCAAAAGCCTGAGGCTGTTTTTCCCCAAACTACTGCACGCGTAGAAACCTTCGGGACGACACACCCGAAAGCTTGAGGACGACAAACCTGAAACTTTTAGGATGACAGACCCGAAACCTTTAGGATGACGTACCTTGAACTTTTAGAATGACAAACCTGGAACCTTTAGGACGACAGACCTCAAACCTTTAGGACAACAAATACGAAGCTTTTAGGACAACAGACCTAAAATCTCGAGGACGACAAACCTTAAACTTTTAGGACGACAGACCCGAAACGCTTAGGACGATAGACCTGAAACCTTTAGGACGACAGATCCAAAAGCTCGAGGACGACAGTCCTGAAACTTTTAGGCTGACAAATCTGAAACCTTGAGGACGAAGGACCCAAAAGCTTGAGGTCGCCAGACCTGAAACTTTCAGGACGACAACCCCGAAGGCTTGAGGACGACAAACCCAAAGCCTTTAGGGTGACAGACCCGAACCCCTTAGGACCGCAGACCCGATCCCCACCTCCGCCCCCCCTCAGGCCGCAGCAGGACCCCCGAGGAGCGCACTGGAAGCAGCCAACTCTTTGTTAGCGGGGCGCGTGCTTCAGCGCGACCCCCCCGCCTGCCGCCTCTCCCTTAGGGGCAGCAGAGGGACACCCCAACCCCCCCTTGTCCCCCCTATACCCCCCCCGTACCCCCCCAGCCCTACACGGCGCCGCTCCCCCCCTTACCTGCGGCCGGGGCCCGGCCCCGCCCCGCCCGGCCCGGGGGGGGGGGGGGGGCAGGGAGGAGGGGGGGGTTCACGAGCCCATGGCGACGCCGGGCCCTCCCCGGCCCGGCCCGGCCCGGCTGTGGCGCGCATGCGCCGCCCTGCAAAGGGGAGGGCGGGGAGGGAGCGGGGCGGTGACGTAACCGCGTAGGGCTTAAAGGGGCGGCGAGGGAGAAATAAATACACAAATAAATAAATAAATAAATAGAAATTTAAATAAATAAATAAGGAAACGGCGAATCAAACAAGCCGACCCCACCCATCCGAGGTGCTGCCGGCAGCGGGTAGCACCTCACACGTTGCTCAGCACCTGCCCTCACCCCCCCCTACTCCTTCCGTTACCTCACAGACTCAACGTCAGCTTTCTGGGGGAATAAAGCCAAAAATCGCTAATCCTAAATCCCACGGCCGAGCTATTCCCCTGTGGAGCTTCCGCGGAGCCCATCCTGCCCTCCCCAGGGCCATACACGGCCGTGAGGGGCTCAGGGCCATGAGGCGAGAGATCCCACGTGGCCTCTGGCTCGGCGCCCCGCGTTCATCCCGCAGCCCCAGGGATCACAAAAATAAGCTCAGGCTTATTTTTAGGTGCCTTCTTTTTTTTCCAGGAATTGGGATCAAACTCATTCCGGGAACTCGGGGAGAGAGTTTGGGCCGCGAGGCAGTGCTCCCTGCTCGCGGGCCCAGGAAGGAAGAAATGACGGATGCTGGCGTCACTTTATCATTTTCTACTTTATTACTTCAAATTAACAACCACGATAAAGCTCAAAAAAGTCCAATATTTACACAGGAAAAAAGTACAAAATCCCCCCCAAAGTTCTTCAGGTTTTTTTTTGTTTGTTTTTTTAAATTACAAAGTAATAAAAAGTTTTGCTCTTTAATTAAAAAAAAAAAAAAGAGAAGAGAGACAGTAAGAGGGGTAAATAAATTAGGAAAAAAAAAACAAGGGAGGAAAAAAAACAAAACGAAGTGTTAAATAGAAAGGATAAAAACAAACAAACAAAAAGACTAACCCCACCCTCCCCGCCCTGCCAACAACCCATCGGCTCCACACTACAGTGACAGTGTGTCTGCTACAGGCCATAGGTCGCAGTGGTGATCCTTGTGTTTCCAAGCCCCAAGCGTGCCACCGAGCAGCTTGAGGATTCCTAAATTAAATTTAAAAACAACTAAAGTGGGGGGGGGGGGAGAGGGAAGGGAAGGGGGAGAGGGCAGGAAGGGGTTGTGCACGTACGGTGGATCTTACTTGGGGTTGCAAGAGGGAAGGAGAGAGCAAAGAGGCACGGCTCCCAACGAACACCACGCTCTCCAGTTTCTGCGTACCCCTCTCTTCTCGAGTCCCACGCTCTCTCCGCGGGAATTAAAACAAGTTTTAATTAAAATACAAAAAAAAAATAATAGAAAAACACGCACAGCCAGACGAAAAAAAAATAAAATAAAGACAGACCCCGCTGCAGGATGGGAGGTGGGTTCTCACCTCCCTGTACGCCAGCTCCTGCCTCCCCATCCTCGATGTGGCCGGGTGCCCCTACACCGAGACCCCTTGGCGCGTGAGGACCGCTCAGAGCAGGGAAGGCTGGCGCTTCCCGACAGCCCAAAAAGACGCAGAGAAGCCACCCAAGGAAAGGAAGCCCGAGTCAACGATGGGGCCCGTTGCCGCAATTCCCCTCACAGCTTAAAATTAATGCTTGAGAAAATAAATTCTGTTATAATAATAAAAAGTCAGACTTCTGCCATCCAGCGTGGCTGGGATCCGATTCCCTCCCAGCCCACCAGGCGCCTGAAGAGAACAAAACAGGAAGAGCAAACAAAGCCCCCCGCCCCCTGCCCTCGGAGAAAAAGGAGAGCAAAGTTAAAACGTATATGGCTAGAAACCATATGACTTGAAAATGATTAAAAAAATAATAAAGCAGAAGATACCCAAAGGGAAGGGGGGAAAAAAAAAAAACAAAACAAGAAAACCAGGAGCAGGTAATCAGGAGAGGGTACAGGGTAGGCAACGGTAGGGCCCGGGGGGGCAGCGGAGGTGTTTCTGCACGGCTCCCGCGTCGTCAGCTCCTCGGAGGTGCTCGCGCTGGGGGACGCAGGCGGCCCTCTCGGAAACGGCTCGCGCCAGCACGGGGGCACAGCTTGACTCCTCGTCGTTGGCAAAAAGAAAAAAAATCGTTCGTTTCTTGTATTTTTTTTTGTATGGTTTTCTTTTTTTTTTTTTACTTTTTTGTTTGTTTTTTTTTGGATTTTTTGTTTTTTAAAAGAAAAATACAGTGAAGACACTAGAGAGATAAAAAAAAAAAAAAAAGGAGAGAAAAAGGAAGACAAAAAGTTAGGAGAAAAGGCTCTTCCCAGCAATTCCAATACCAACTGGAGCATAACAAACCAAATCCTCTTCTACAGTCCTGCCACCCCTCAGAGTTACCTTGTCCAGCCGGAAGAGATGCTCTCTTGCTGTGCAAAGTTTCACACCTTAATACATGCTCAGCACCCTCCTCCCCACCACCATCACGCTGCCAGAAAAGCATTCATTAGGAACTAACAAAATGGCTCCCCAGCCCAGCACCTTCGCCACCCTCCCTACCCTCCAGGAGAAATGGAAGCTACTTTTACACCCAAGATAATTCATCCCTGAGGCTTTGGCAGCAAACCTTACACTTCCTTCTGAAGCCAAAAAAACATCTCATTTTAATTTAATTCATTAAATTACGGTAAGGTGAAGGGGAAAGGAAATGGCCCCAGTCCCCCACAGTAAATTCAAGACTTTAACCTAATCCCTAGTGCCAGCAATTCCCTCCTTGTGGGATCCCTGGCATGAGGACAGGCTTACCTAAGCAAACACTGGTCCAGTGGCAATTGCTCCTCACTTCCCAAGGTGATCAAATGGCACACTTGTCTACAAAAGAAGAGAAAGAATATGTAAGGGATGGAGGAAGAAAAAGGCAAGAAGGACACAAAAACATAGAGCCTGCACTTTTCTCTCAGGATTATCATCCCTCCCAAGGGTTTAATGTTCCACTTCTCCAAACCACTGCGGTCTGGAAGGCAACCAGGTGAAGGCTCACTCTGAGCAAAGCAGAGCTAACGCCATACTGAGCATGGCCTGCAGAAAACGCACAACTGAAGACTGAAGCCATAACCTGGCACCACTCCCATCAGTGCGCTGCAAAAGCTTCAGGAGTTGCGCTCACATCAGCTCCAGCAAGTCAAGCAAAAATCGCCTGCAGGGCCCTCGGTCTTTGTGGAACATCCAGGCCAAGGCCACATAACATCACAGCAGGGGCTCACCTGTGACGCTGAAATCCGTGACACTTCTTGCCGCCCTGTGAGGTCGGATGAGGAGACGTTGGCAGGAGCTCCTCGGTGCAACCTCATGCTGACCTTCCGCTCCCTGTCCACTCTGGAGATGGCTCTGGGGGACGTGTTTCCTGTTGGGGCAGAGAAACGTGAGGTGAAAACGTCAGCCTGGTTCCAGCATCCAGTCGATAAACGGGGACAGCTGCCCCATATCCCACTCACCAGACTGCTGGATTCGGGAGGTGGGGGTGGAGGCCATGGGCTCTGTGACATTGCGAAGACGGTTGGCAGTGGCTCCAGCAGGTGGACCAGGCGCCAGCGCTCGCGTGGCTGACCCCCGGAGCTGCCCCATCCTCTCTTCTCGCTCATGCTCTCGCCGCTCCCGATCCATGTCTTCGGGGTTTCGGGCTGCTCCCTGGAGCAGAGAGAGAGAAAACCCAAAATGTGGCAGACAGGCAGGGGAGACAGTAGCAGCATGCTGAAGATTCAGGGTACTTGACCGCAAGAAAGAAGAGCTACGTCCCCAAAACAAGATCCCCCCACCACCTTCCAACTCCGTCCAGAGGGGCTTCATTCTCTTCCATGGAGAAGTGGGGAAGAAAGCACATGTTACTATAGCTGTTACTGCAACCTGCTTCTGTCCCATCTCCAGCTGTAGTTCTCTCCTGAAAGGTTCCTTCTACCTACGTACAGCGTGAGATCTCTCTAGTGATATACACGAGGCATCAGACACACTGACAGAACGGTAGCTGTACCACCCTGCGCCACAGAACAGCTCTACCTCTTTTTATGCCACCTGGTCCCCTTCCTTAAGTTGCTCACTAGGTTTAAGTACAAATGACAGGCAGTTTCTGACTTTCCTCCCCCATCTCCATGCCAATGATCAACCCACCCTCCTCCAGTCCTTTCCCCCCCACACACACACACTCACAAATTTAAGCATGTTCCAGTCAAAGACATAGTCGTAGGAGAAGCCCTGGCGGTGGAAGAGGTTGCGGAAGAGCTGCCGCAGGTACGAGTAGTCGGGTTTGTCATCAAACCTCAGCGAGCGGCAGAAGTTGAGGTATGTCGAGAACTCAGCTGGAGAGAGCAGAGGACAGTTGCTTGTTAGACACTGTTTGTTCCCTCAGGCCCCCTGGGGATCTACCACAGCCTTTCAGCAGCAGCGTGCCAGACCAGGACAGTGCAAACACACAGCTGGGTAAGGACAAAAACAGAGCCTGAGGGCTGCAGTGCTCTGGCCACAGAGAAGATCCCATCCATATTTTTACCAGAGGAAATGCTCACGCATCCCTCTCTCTGGCTGCTTCTTCAAGCAAGAGGCAGCAAGTCACAGTGTCTACTGAACGTGAAGAACCCAGGCCTAGGTGGTATAAAGGTGACCAACGCAGTTCAGAGCGTGGCAGGACATAATTTATGCAAGAGGAGCTGTACTCAGCTCAGACCAGAGGTCCTCCTTAGTCCAGTGGCCAGAAGTAGACAGCTACATCTTCTGGCAAGAAAGGAGTTCCACAGGTCTACTACTGGCTGCGTGAAGAATTGTATCGTTTTGCTTTGAAGGAGCCAGATTTATCTGGTGGCCTCAGTCCTTGCACTGGAAGAGAAATCTGCTCCCATCCAAATTTCTGGAGGCAAGAGTGCAGACTATCATCTCCCCTCTAACCACCTCCTTTCCAGACTCCAGCCCACTCACTTCCTGCGTGTATGGAAGTCACCTCACCGCTCATCACACTTTTGGTCCTCTCCTGGGCCTTTGCCAGTTCTACCCCACCCTTTCTGAAGTAAAAGGAAGGACCAGAGCCGCACAAGGCACATACGGTGCGAGTGGGCCACGGGTTTAGATGTGTTGTTTGTGCCTTTTTCTTTTCTAGTAATTCCCAGCACCCGACTGACTTTCCTCAGTAGCCACTCAGCGCGAAGCTGATGCTTTCACAGAACCATTTATCGGAGCTGAAACGGCTCCCTGCCGACCGGCACCTGTCACCTCCGAGCCTACTGCTTTATCCGTGCCATGAGGACTTCTACTCTCCCCCCGCATATACGACTCCACATTTGTCTACAAAGGATGGCATTTGCCACTCTGCTGCCTGGTTATTTCTGGGACTCATCGTGGTCAGCCCTAATCCCCATTTATCCAAAATAACTTGGGATCATCTGCACACCTCCACACCTCACTGCCCATCCCCTTTCCAGATTGTTTCTGAGGTTCTCAAAGATCCTTCCCAGCACCCTCATGCCCTCACTAAAACAAGGCTCATCTGTCCACTAAAACCCCTAAGTTTCTCACTTCTGAGCCAGAACTGTATCATCATGAGCCTCTTTTGCTTCTCTTCACTGGTGTCAGCAGCACATCTGGGTCTGGGCTTATCAGGCCGTGCCCTTCCGTACCCAAGACTCCAGGGATTTCCAGCAGAAGAGCAAGCCATGCACCAGACAAGACAGCCATCGAGATCAGAGCACTTACAAGGGTACCCTTTGCAGAGCACCTCGATGGGCGTTGACATCTTTTTCTCGCTGATCCTCTCGTACTTTTGGCGCTTGGTGGCAGCCTTGAGGCCCTGCCAGGGCAGCGAGCCCAGGTTGAAATACATGAGCACGTAGCCCAGGCTCTCCAGGTCATCGCGACGGCTTTGTTCTGTGGGAAGAAGTTACACGGGGCAAGGAGTGAGTGGCAACTAGAACTGCTTCTGCAATCACACAGGTTTGGAGGTGAACACAGAAAAATCAAAGAAACAACATCTCTCTCTTATTTGTTGGCTCTGTAGGGATAGACAAACTCGCAGAAGAAATTCCAGTACAAATTCCTACAGCGGTGTTCATACTGCAGCTACAGCACTCCTCTCCCCACACTGCTCAATCCACTCATAAACGGGTAATTGCTCTGACTACCTCCTTCCTCCCTTGGAGAAGCCTTAATTCACACGAGAATCCAACATCAAGAAGTGCTGCAGCAACTCTGCCTGCTTCCTCTTCCCCGTCACAGAGGAAGGGCACTTACACTCCTCCACCCAGGACAATACCTAACCCAGGGATTAGTCACGGCAGAGACCGTCACGGAAAGACAAAGCTCACAGAAGTAAGCCCCAAACCACCCTTTCAAACACATCTTCCAGCCGATACTCTTGAAACAGGGCAAAAACAAGGAACTAGTGACCCCTTCTCGAGATAAACAACTGTGCTCACAGTTTAGAGAAGCCCAACAGGTAATATCGTTAGGTAACACTGTGCAAAGAAGGAGTGGTGGCATTTTTCAAGAGGTGGAGGAACAAAACTTTGAACAAAAAGGTTCCCCTCCACATGGGAATGACTGCGTAACTGGCACCACTGACAACTCTACTCAGGGCAAGGACTGCCCTTAAGATGTCATTATAAAGGCCCGCTTTTAGATATGTATTTATAAACCACAAAACTTGGTTTTCCAAGTAAAAATATTTCACACTGAACTTTTACTCTGGCATGGCCGAGCCATTTTAAGTCACTGGTCTGCTCAAGATGCTGTTGACACAGAAGCTCAGCAACTTGGACAGGTTAACTTGTGAAACTTCCCTCAGCTCCCCCAGCGTAAGCACGAATTCATCTACATACCTTCCCAAGAAGCTCTTGCCCTTGTTGCCCTACTTCCCTCCCAAATACAAAACACTTTGGAGGAAGTATTTTGCATCTTCAGGAGAACAACTTAAGTAGATAAGATGCAAAATACGGCTCGATGGAGAACACAGGGGAAGAAGAAACACTGAAGAGGTTCATCTAGGACATTCACCTACTACTACAGCATGTCTTGCTGGATTCAGCGCCGTGTCCTGGAAGCTGCTGCAGACTTCCTGACAGTCTGTGGGTTCAGTGTCAGCTACCTGCTGCCACCTGCCCCATCTGAGGGCCAGTGCAGTGCTGCAGGCACCCCTCAGGCAAATTAAAATGTATTAGGGGAAGGGGAAGAAAATAAGTAAAAATACTGTGGTTGCAGAACAAAAGGAGGTTCAAAGCACATTAAATGGCATAAAAACATTATGGCCCAAGTGGAGGAGAAAGAAGCCCCACTGATCCCCAAACTGTCTTACTTTGAGCATGCAGGAATAACTGCACCACTGCAAGTTGCCCACTTTAGAGGGGCTAATGCTTCCTAATCTCATCAGGCTGCTGCCAGAGATAACTGCAGGGCTGGCTGTCAGACGCTCAGATGCTACGGGGGAAGCAGGGCAAAGAAAGGCACCGTTTTGCATTTGGCTGAAGGCTGGGTTGCACATACTCTCTGAGGACTGCGATTACGCACCTCACATATCAAGTAAATTAAACTATGCCGTATTTGATAACAACCTACATCCTGACTGAGACAGGGAGCCTGTGGAAACGGAGCCAGAATACACATCCAGGGCCTGAAAGCACAGGTGATGAGGGCAACCCAGATTCTGCAATTTGCCAGCCCTCAACTTATCCACAGCGAGCTCTAACAGCCTGTAATTGTTGATTCCCTGTCTGGAGCGTGGGGGTAGCCCTTAGAGTAGGGATAGGCAGGGCAGGAACCAGAGAAACCTACTGGGCAGAGGGTTAAGAAGACCCAGTTCAGTGGGGGATGCTGCAAGGCCTTACTGGAGGCAAGGAGCTGCGTCACAAAACCAAACTGGGTGGCTCAGAAGTACACCGGACACGCACCCAGTGCCTTAACGAGCAACACGATAGAGGAAATATAACTGAAAGGAGGTTATCCAATTACTAAAATGCGCAACAGTAAATGCCTTATTGTGTGGTATCCCTGAAGTGGGATTTCTCGGGTACATCTGGTCATTGTAGCCCACTTAAACAATTTCAGCGAGATTCAAATCTGTGAGGAGCCCAGAGCACCGACATGATGGGTCATGGCTGTCCAGCTACCTTCATTGTACTCATACAGACCTCAAAACACCGTGGGTTTCTTTCACCTCTAGCCCCAACTGCAAGATCCTTGATTAAACTTTGGGTGATGGTGAAGAAGAAAACGGTTCCTAAATCCCATTTCTCTATTTAATTTTCAGAATCACACATTCCTAAGCTATCTCCAGGGGGTTTTTTGTATTTTTTTCCCTGTCCTTGTGTACCAACAGCCACAGAATTGTAGGTAACATTAGACAGCCAAAATGGAGCAATTAATTGGAATTACGAAAAAAAAAAACTTGACCTCTATGAACCAGGGAAGTGTTATTTAACATCACTACTTTTCAATTTTAGAAGCTTGGCAACCGTTGAGTAACTCTCAAAGTATCGCTGAGAAGCAGGCCAAAAATCTCACTCCACAGATTGAGAAGAGAAAATGAAACACGAGTGACGTGAATGCGTGCGCAGAGCGAGCCAGTTCAGAGGCAGGCTTACGGCCGTGACCTGCGCCCAACCTGCAACGCCGCATCACGCTTCCTCTCTCCGTTTTAGTCCAGCTTCTCAGCTCTCGTACAACAGACGGGGAACTGCTACTTCTATAAGCCGCTGCTCCTCCCGCAAAAACCCTTCCAACACAAAACATGAGGTTGCCTTCCCACACAGCCCGGCACGGCCTCTCAGATCCAACCCACTCTGCAAGCCATCTCCCCCGTGCTTAGGAGCGGCGCGGAGACGCAGTGCCAGTTTCTTCCCACTCCCAGGGAGATCCCAGCCCACGCCGTAGCTCCTTTTGTACCACGGGGTCCTCGGAGGGAGCTGAGTCAGGGGTGAGTGGCAGGAAGGTGAGTTACCTGGTGGAGACACGCTTGGGCAGAGACAAGAGCATGAGGACTGTTTGCCTCGCATGCCAGGTTCATGCCAAAACTAGTTTCTGCGCTGCTCGAAGCACCTCCTGGTCCCCCAGCATGGTGCTTCCCTCCCACCCCAAGCACTGCTGGCCCCACGTTGGACTCCCTAAATAAAAACCAGCTCTATTCTTGTAGCCTGGTTGGCTCTAGCGCGGTCTTACCCAAGCAATGCTTTCCTGATTACGCACTCAGACCTGACTCTGCGCATTCTGGGACTACGCTTCCCCTTTCTCTCCCCGCCGTCCGATGACAGCCTTTAGAAGTGCACAGAGAGCTGAAACGGGTGGCAGAAAGCGGGATCAGCAGAAGACCTTTATGATCAGCACAGCCTACGCCGGTGCCATCCTCAAGACGGGTTTGGGGAGGAACCATCCCCCGCCTCCAGCCTCCTGTTATCCAGACAGAGCCCACCAGGCTTCCCCCAGCACTGTCTCCTGGGCACCCCTGGGCATCTATTTCAGACTTCACGAGCTCCAGAGGGCGCAGGGGACTCTCATCCCCAGAGCATGTGAAAATTGACTGGAATGCGTGAACCAAAGCCTGCACAGTCCACTGCCTCCCCCAACGGCAAGTCTCCAGCTGTGGAAGCCCTCCCCGATCTCGCCTCCTACTTTTTCCCCCGGTCACTGGGAAAAGAATGTGTTTCCTCCAGACATCGGAATGCCCAACCCTTAGCTTGCACATTCAAATAAAGGCATTTATTCATTTGCTATTCCCGTCACATGAATACCCCAGCACCTGGTTCCTTCCCTCTCCCCAAACTGCATTAATGCAACATTAAGACAGAGAATTTAGTAGCTGAAAAGTCAAAAAATTCAGAGCGACTGTTCCCATGGCAATGCTGCTAACTCACAAATACGTCTGCCGTTTACCCCGTGCTAAGGTCTTGAGGAAGAAGAACTCCAGCTGCCACCCTGGCACCCCCAGCCCCTCTCCCCCAGGCGGGTCAGCTCCCCCAATCACAGAGAGGTGACAGATCTGCAGCGTGGAGATAACGTGCCCGAGACCTGCTGCACTGGGTAACTCACACCCAGCATTTCAGAAGCAAAGGGCACGAAGAGAGCAAGTGACTGTTGCGCTCGGATTGACGGCGTATGCAATTTGCCCTTGGATTAGCGCTCAGATGTTTGTTCATCCTGACCCCACGAGCCGAGCACCAGTAGCGAAGGGCTAAGTTAGGGGTCGGGTGAATAATAAAGTCGTCCAAGAACAAACAACCCACACCCACAACCAGACATCTAGCCTCTCACGCTCCGTTCAGACAGGGCAGGCGCACGCGGAAGAATTGACAGACATAGTAGTAAGAATTATTTTGTGCACGTCTCCTTGGGGCAGTTACCATGGCTGTGGAAATCTTGACCGAGAATTCAATGGAGAGCCAGTTATATATAAGCAGGTCAAGCCAAAATACAGAAGACCAACCCGGGGAGCACCACAAGAACTATTTTTATGACACGAAAGAAGTCGGGAGGTCACAGTCCACTCCACACACAGCAGTCCCTGTTTCAACACAGATAAAGTCGTTTCGGTCTATGACTATACAGTAGGAAGCAAGGAGGACAGGGAGAAACTGCTTTTTCCGCAGGTCAGGTGTTGACTCTAGACTTTTGAGAAAGCATCTGCAAGAGGGGAGAAGCGAAAGCTTTCCCTAGCAATATTAGGACACGAAATCTTGTGGAAGCTGTTAGCGTAAAATATCTGAAATCCCTGCTGTGATTTTCAAATTCCCAGATCATACATTTAAGAAGAAGCTCTCCCAAACGCAAACCGAGCTGCGTTCCTGAGTCTGCCAGCAAGGCAGTTGCGGCATTTCTGCTGCTCAGATGTGCCGGGCAGTAGCAGAACAAAGTCAGCCTGTTCAGAACAAACCCTGTGATAAATACAAAACTCTCACGGTGGGGACAAAGAGGTCACATAGAAAGAAGCATCCAGTCAGGGAATGCGAGAAAAAAACGCAAGAGGTTTCCACCTCTGTTCCTCACAGCCACCAGGTGTTATACATCGGGGCTCACTCCCAGGACAAGAGCTCGGGTGACTTCAGGAGGTTTATGTGCCCTGTGGATTACCCCGTGCAGTGTATCTACAAAGCCTGTCACCAGTGTAAGACCCAGCTGAACATCCAGCACTCTTTCCCAGCCTAGCTTTATCACCACTGTAGTAGCCTGAAATACTCCGAGCAGAGCCCTGTCTCCCCAGAGCTGCCTCGTATTCTCTCTGAGGTGAACGGGAGAGTGTTGTCAAGACACCCACACATTTTAAAGGCCTGTGAAAGCCAGCCCTCATTACCACAAAACTTGGATATTGGTGCAGTAAGAAACCTCCCCTCATTTCAGCTTCCGCATTTCCAGCACGTTGCTGTCCCCAGCCTCAGTGGTGGCTAGCAGGAGTATCACCACACCGTGGTAGGCCTGCTTCCTCCAGCTCTGACAGCTACAAACTCATCACTGAGGCAGGCACTAAGGAGTCAATGAGAGAGGTTTTTCAGTTACACATATCCCTAAAGGCTTAGCGGCTGCCAATGCCTCCTTATACATCCACCAGCCTGCAAAAACGGCACAAGGCAGAGTCAGAAGCAGTAAATTCAACAGGGTCACAGCCTCACTGCCTGAAATAGGGCCCTGCTTGTACTAAGCAGCGCACAAACGCATACCAGCAGACAATTTCTGCTTTTTGGAGCTCAGAGGGATGCAGAAGGCAGGAGAGGTAACGCAGGCATAACATTTATTTGCCCATCTGCACGCAGGCCAGCAGCAGAGCCAGGCACAGGACCCAGCTGTGAGCGACTCAAACCCTGGAGGTGGCTTTGCAACCTTCAGGAGAACATCTGCTGCCCCCTGGCACCAGACACACGCTGTGTCCCGTGGAAAGCCCCACCAAGGAGCAACAGCAGGCTCACCAATTCCCAGGTGGGTGTTGATAGAGGCGTAACGGGCTGTGCCGGTCAGGTTCTTGTTTTCCCGGTAAGGGATGTGCTGGTGGGTCCGGGCGTCTCGGTACTTCTTGGCCAAGCCAAAATCAATGATGTATACTAAGTTGCCTTTTTTGCCAAGCCCCATGAGGAAATTGTCTGGCTTCACGTCCCGGTGGATGAAGTTCTTGGAATGAATGTACTCGATACGGCTAATCTGGAAGGGAAAATAAATAAATAATACATTTAAAAAAAAAGTGAGAAGTGAAAAGAAAGCTCATCATAGCTGCATCCATTATAAAGATACCATACTCAGTCAAAGCAGGAAGAGGGACCCTTTGCAGAGAATAACAGAGATGGCAGCCAAGGAAAAGACCACCGTTCCTACCCTCTGCGAGCAGTAGGACCTGGAGATGGAATTTGACCCTGCACACCAGCACACAGACCTCCCTCAGACTGGGGAGGTCACTGTCAGCACCACAAGGAAGGAATTGGAGAGTCTTTGCATGGACTAAAACTTTGAGCTTCAGGGCTGACACCTGTCAGCTTTCAAACTAAGCCAGGCTGGGAAAGGAGAGGGTCCAGAACAGCTAAGGCTCCTAAGCCCAGGGCAGGTGCAGTTTACTCAAGGTGGGTAGCAATACCAGTTGTTTATCGTGGCAGTAAAACTATCTACACCTGCAACACTAACACAGGGTGAGCAAAAGAGGAAGGAAGGACTGACAGGGATCAGAAAAAGTCAGCAGTGCCTAGGTTCCAGGCCTCCAGCTTCATCGAGAAAGAAAGAGCTGGCAACCACTTGCTGCTAAATGCAAAAGCCTGGGGTACAGCATTTCTTGAGCACAGTGGATGGGGAAAAAGATAAAAGAGGCATGGAAAAGGAGAGTAGGCACAAATGCTTCAGAGGAAACTCACCATCTGGTCTGCTAGGAGCAGAACTGTCTTGAGACTAAATTTGCGGGAACAGAAGTTGAAGAGATCTTCCAGGCTCGGCCCCAAGAGCTCCATCACCATCACGTTATAGTCCCCCTCTGCTCCACACCACTTAATGGAGGGGATCCCCACTGGGGAAACAGAAAGATTAAGCCCACAGAACAGAGGAAAACTGCTGCATTCCCCACTGAGAGGGTTCTATGCAATACCCAATCTTTTTCTTTCTGAGGCCCTCCAGAATCATTTCCTCCCTCAACCGCTCCCCCGGCCCCATCCTCTCCTCCCCAGCTCACCTCCTCCTTGCATCATCTTGTAGAACTTGCTTTCGATGTGGAGCTGGGGATGCTTGGTTTTGACACATTCCAGTTTGATGGCCACCTCTTCACCAGTTGCAATATTGGCTCCTGCACAGAGATAAGGGCAAAATGAAGACCGAACAGGCTTCCAGCGAAGTTAATCGTTTTAACAAGGCCCTTCCAGATGCCCAAACCTTAAGATTTGCCCTGAATTTTTTTCTCTGCAGCACAAACGAGATTCAGCCACTTCCTACCAAGTTTCCGGCACTGCCATTTGCAGAGACGTGTCCAGAGGAAGGCACATGACTAGTGAGCCAGCTCTGGCCCTGCAGCTGGGCTAGAATAACAGTTCTACGACACGTAAACCGCCTCGTTATCTCAGCAAGTGCCAGACTTTGAGAAGGCCAGCCTGCGTCAGCAGAAACAAAACCGAGCAGAAGTTTTAGCTGTCTCTGAGCATACGCTCAGCCCCCTAAACCCAAGCCAGCCCCCAGCAGGGATACGGAGTACATCTTCCCCAGAAAAATTACTGGTTACCTCCGGTACCAATGGGTTCAGGAGGAGACATGGCTAGCGTTCCCTGCTGCCTCTGGTTTCTCTACAGCCCTGACCTGCTTGATACAGACAATTCCCCAGCCTCCAGCTTCTCCCTCTCCTGAGGGCTTTAATAATACCTTTATCTTTTGCCAACACAAAAACATTTGCTGCATCCAAAATTAGAAGCGTGAAGAAATAAACTGAGTCCGGAACTGAATTAAGCTACTCAGACGCCTTTTGTTTGAAGGTATTGCTAGATGGTTTGTGATGACACAGAAGCACCTCCCCGCGTGCTTCCTTCTAAAAAGGAGCGAGCTGCCAGCCCCGAAAGCCAGCACTTTAGTCCCAAAGCGCACTGCCAAAGGAGGAACAGGCTGATCCTTCTCTAGTATGAGCAGGGAGGATTCCAGATGTTTCACATCATCCTAAAATGGAAAGAATGAAGATCTGCCACAGGTCACGGGAATGACACTCAAGACTTGCTTCTCTCTCCCCCTTCCCGCGCCTGCCTCACACACAAACAAGCCCTTCCTCGTATCGGGGACTGTTAAAAGTTGCACTCGAACACAACTCAGAGGGCAGCTCTGATTACCAGCTGCTTGTGAACTCTCCAAAAGTGAACCCTTCCAACTCCTCTTTCACACACTTCCTCCACCACCAAGGGAACTAAATCCCTTCTCCCACTGGATCCTGAACGAGATCCATCTCCTGCTGAAGGGTTCGGACGCTGCTTGTACACGGAGTTAGCCAAGAGCTCCCTGCTAGCAAGAAGACGTCATCCAGATACTACAGTGTCAGGTCGAGACAGACAAGCTGCTAGGAATTTGAAAGAGAGCAACAAAAACGATCAGGGCCTAGAGGGATTGATTTACTAAGAAAGATTAAAAGAGCTAAATATGTAACATAGACAAGAGATACAACTAAGAAGGGTGGGGAAGAAGAATGGGACATGACAACAGTCTGCAAATATTTGAAGGCTGTAAACACCAAGGAGGGAGAGGAATTATTTAGGGTGCTCTGAGGGAGGGGAAGGAGGAGCAATGGAATGAGTTTAATAAGGGTTTTTACTCAAGAGCCAGTCAAAGGGAAGGGGGAAAAGCCACCCCAATAGTTAGAGCTATTTTTCCAAGGGTGACTTTTGAAAAAAAAAAAAAAAAAAAAAAAGATTGCTATTTTCCACTTAAAAAAAAGCTGGCCAGCCAACCAAGCCTGTTATTTCCCTTCACTCCACCACATGACCCAACTTACAAAGATCAGGGCAAGAAGAGCAGTAAAAGGTGCTCAGATCACAGTAAGGATGTGGTCCTCGACTAGCTATGAACCTTCTAAATGGGTGTTCAACCACAGGGCCACATTCAGCATGGACACACCCAGGACACCCAGAAAGACGAGAGCATTTCCTCCCCTTCTCTCCTTCCCCTGCCTTTGTGAAGATTTTCCTCCAAATCCTCCGCAGCAGCTCCCTTGTGCATCCCCTGGGGGGGTTTTCCCTCTCCTAGTCCATCTGCTGACACACGAGAAACGATGACTCTCGTTGACTTCTGGCAGCATTAGCATTTTCAACGAACCTTACCCCCACAGCTGAAGAGTGGAAAGACGAACGCGTCTCGCCATGTGGGTTTAGGAAGATGACAATGCATCCACTGGCAAGGCCGCGTGCAGGTGGGGGGTGTCATGGGGTGAGCACGTAAAGCGGGAACAGGGAAGGGTGCAGGTGCGGGTGTGGAAGGGGGGCATCAAACGTTATCAAAGCTTAGATCCTGCAAAACGCGAGGGTGGCATTCAAATGATCGACGTGGCCTTCAGCCCCACGCTCTCGATAGCCCAGGCACGGGTATCAGTCTCCAAGAGGAAGCACAATCCCCCGTGGCCTGGGACAGCAAAAGTAGGATGAATCAGGTCTGATAAAGGGCTATTCTTTGCTGAGGGGGTCACAGACCTTCAGCCAGCCCCCCGCCCCAATATCTTCAGGTTGCTCCCTCTATCATTTATTTTCTGGGGGTAGAGATCTACTCAGACAGCGACTACCAGGAGCCCAGAGGGAATCCTCTCTGATCCTTTGTTCCACGCTTTAACCACCATCTTTTTTTAAAGGCGCAAACACAAAAGCAACAGTTCCTCGCTCCTTCCCCAGCCTGAAAAACCCCACGTTTTCAGACGAACGCGGCAGAGCCTGCCTAGCTTCAGCCAGCCGAGAGACGTATGTAGGATCGGGGATAATTCCTAACATCCGCCCCCGGTCTCGCTCCGCTGTGGGGGCTGCACAAACGCGACTCATTCATCACGAGCTGTTTGAAATGGGGCCCCGGGGACAGAGGATGTCACCTGCTGAACAGGATCTGGTTTTAAGAGAGGCCTCGCCGCACGGCTGACGCGGCAAACGCCACCCTCCTCCCGCACCGGGCGAGACAACGGGCGCCTTCCCCGCTCTCCCCACCGCCCCGCTCCCCTCTGGCCAGCTCCGAGAAGGAAGATAAGAGGGCTGCGAGCAGATGGGAGAAGTCAAAGAGGGCGAGAGAGAGTTAACAGGCCAGGAAACAAAGGAAATGAGCTCCCCTCCCAGCAAGGAGGAGCTTGCAACCAGGAACTGTCCAAAGGCAGCGCTGTCCCGGCATGCTTTGTCTGCAGCGCGCTCCCTCCTTCCTCGCCCCCACCGCTCACCCCAAGGGCTCCCCGGGTGGACCCCAGCCCCGGCCACCTGTACGGGTCCAGCAGTGCCACCCTGACAAAGCGGCTCTACTCCGAGATGGGTTTTGTTCCCGTGGTTGAGCCTTTTTGGAGGCAACCGGCGTGGCCAAGGCCTGCAGGCGGCCCCATCCAGTCCCCATCCCCTCACCACCGCACGGGGAACCCCCTCAGCACACACATACCCCTCGAGGTGGAGCACGAAAGCAAGACGTTGTTTGAGCCCCAGCCTAAGATTCACAACAGTCCCCCCTTTGTGTGTGCCTGTGTGGAAATTCAAGTTTCCTTCTGACAGGAAACCTAGAAGCGAATCCCAAGGAGCAGAACACACAGCACCCCTCGGTTCCTGAGGCAGCAACACCCCGAAAGACGGAGGCCGTGAACACACCGCACAGCCTGTGCTCGCCTTCAGATAGAGACAAAGCTCCACTCCCTCTGCTCCAGCTCCGCACCATTATCAAGAGAGAACCGGGAGGTGGATGTGGTGCCGGAGAGATCCCCACGAGTGAGCCTGCCTGTCTGCAGAGCAGGCGGCGAGAGGCCAGCGGGAGCCTCAGCGTCCTCCAGACGCACCGCCACAGACTGCGAGCCTGATCCCTCCGGGCTGGGGAGTCACCCCGGCTCCAACAAGTCTCGCTATCACTGCTTCAAAACAGGCTGGCTTGCACCTCCGTGAACATCACAAGGGCTTTGATACCGCGTTCGAGCGACTCAGCTGAACCCAGCCATCCCGTGCTCGCCACACCAGGGCACTGGAGCTTGCCCTGCCCCTCGTGTTGTTTGGTTACAGGCCGACCCCTTCACCTGAGCCACTTTTCCAGGCCCCCTTCGTGCACATCCGTAAGCAGCTCTATGATGCAGAAATACAGCATCAGGCCTTTCCAGTCAGCACCTCCCTCCTTTCTCCACATGTATCCCAGATGTTTTGCAAGATCCTACATCTTTCACTGCCTTAGAGGGGGTGTGGAAGGCTTCAAGCCCTGGCACGAGTGGAAAAAGCTGTGTTTGGTCTAAGAAATCATCCCACCCTTGATCCCTAGCACCTGGGCATTACACAGGCACCTGAGACACTGGCTGAAGGGCCGCAGAGGAGCGGGCTGCAGCAAAGGCACATGGTGGAACTGGGATCCCTTATCCATTATTTATCACCTTTGTTCGTGCTCTGGATAAAGGTGGCAACAAAGCCTCTTACTGATGATTCCCACAGGATACTTAATCAAGGGGAGCTGCCAACACCAATCAAGAGAGAATAACAAAGCAAAAGAGAACTGGAGATAAAAGGCAGAGGTAGAAAACAGAAGGTGATTTACAAAACAGGGAGAAGTAACCTGAACTAGAGGCATTCACTGAAGGGAACTCGGGGAGGGACGGAGATGTTGCAGAACCTGGAAGAGACCTCGCACAATACAGCTGACAGGGCGTTCAGGCCAGCTCTGCAACGTGATACAGCGCTGGTGATGGGGGAAGCCAAGGAGACCCAAAGCGGTCTATGCAGAGGCATCGCGTTACAGATCACCGAAGGGTGGCCCTCCTCGGCCCAGCGCTGGCAACGCCACTCCTACAACGCCGTGGAGGCTCCAAGCTGCTCAGCAGATGGATGAACTGGGGAAAACTGAAAGATCAGCAACAGTGAGGAGCAGTGGATGTAGTGGGAAGCAACGCAGGACTCAGCTGAGCAAACAAATAGCCGAGGAGCATATGATAGCCATCTGTAAGTAGCCAAAGGGTGCAAACACCAGGAAGAGAGGGCAATCATTCTGCTGGCCTGCGGGACTGCAGCTTCCAAGGTAATGGTGGGAACTGGACCAGAGGTGAAGCCAGCAAAAGGCTCTATTGGGCTACTGGATAGTCTCGCCACTCCAGCCCCACATGGTTTGAGCCAATAACATCAGTGGGTAAAGCATCAGAGAATGCATCTACACGTCAACGTGCTGGCTCGGAGGAGCTTCTCCCCAAGCGCTGGGGTAACAGGAAGCCCCAGAGTTTCACAGGCTCTGTCCACTGACCCCACACAGCTCCCAGCTCAGGTCACTCCAGATGGTAACTCTAAATCCCACCCCACCCACTGCAGACCTATCAGATCTGGGTCCCAGGACGTTAACCAGGCCAGCCTCTCCGACCTGTTTTACACCTCCTCGTCTCAGGCCTCTCTCACAGGTGCCGGACCATCTCTTCCACTATCAACCTCCCCATCGCTTTACTCGTCTTACACCGAAGGAAAGGCCATCTCCTCCCTTTCCACCACCCACTGACAGAGTTTATACCCACACACCCAAGCTCAGGAAAAGGAGGCGTGAGAGTTGGAGTAGGGTGTATGACAAATACACCCTCGGTAGTCCAAACCTATATCAGTCTGATCAAACACCACTCTTGTCTCCAGTATCTGTGAGGCACAGTGGAGTTTATCCCACCCTCTGTGCCATCAGAGGACCAGCGGTAACTGGAAGTATTCCTTGAAGCTGACTTTTCCCCCCCCCTTTCTCCACCACCTCCAACCTTACATGGCACCTGAAAATATTAACAGGCAAACAGAACAGAAACAGTGATGCAACCGAGAGAAAACAACCTTGCAGGTGGAAGGACAGAGGCTCGCACTCACCTAGATAAATGTCTCCAAACGAACCGCTGCCGATCTTTCTGCCCAGCCGGTATTTGTTCCCCACTCGAAGCTCCATGGTTCAGGCGTGCTGTGGAAAGAAGGAAAGAAAACAGTCAGAGCAGAACCAGGAACTGGATTGGTACCCATGGGAGGCTACAGGATAGGCCTCGTCGCTTCGCCCAGTTCTCGCTCCAGAGGTTGGGTACAGCTTTTAAATCTTGAAATGTTTCACCTTACACAGCCACTGTCCTGATCGCCTGGATGTCCAGGAACAGCAGGAGCTAGAAATGCTGTAGGACTTGACCCTTTCAAGAACATCATGGGAACACAGAAAGATTGAACCTAATTTCCCACCATTTTGTTCAGATTTGGGGCAGGAAATCCCTTTAAAAAGGTGCCAGAGGGCGACCGCTTCATGCCACGAGGAGAAGCACCCTCTCCCTGCACAGCCACCTAAAACAACCAGCACCAGGTCAGTTCTAGCACCAGAAACACCAGAAAGGGTGGTCCGCCCCATGACAAGGAGCTCCCTCTGGCCCAACACCACACCAGCACCACCGTGGCAGAGCAGCACTGTAACCAGGGGCTGCAAGAGGCAGACAGACAGACAGACTGCCAGGGGCAAGCACCTCCGCCGCCCCTGGGCTGGGGCTGGCACGGGGGACAGGGAGGAGACGTCGCGCAGAGCCGGGCGGTGGAGAGGCGTGCTGAGGAGGAACAACACCATTTGCTTATCTCCTCGCACCTCTGCTGATGGGATCGCAGCTGGCTGAGCCTCCCCGCCTGCGCTACCCCCCCAGGTGAGCCAGCTGCTTGTTTTTAGCAGCCGGGGCCTTCCCCCATCCTTGTGCCCGAGGGGATTAGCTAACCCTTTGACCTGCTGTACCGGGTTGCCTTCCCCAGGCTCAGCCTACTCACCTTCCAGAGAAAACCCACTACGTTAGAGGGCCCACAGCCGTGGGGCTTGTTCCCCATCCAACCTCAACCTGCAGCAAACACCTCTGGTCCAGCAGCTCCCCCATGAGCTGCCCCGTTTCCCTCCCCCCTTTCACGGCCACCGGCTCGCCCTCGGAACCGCATCCCTCCCGCAGCCAGCGAGTACGGCTCCTTTTAGAGGAATTCGCCACACTCCTGATTTATGCAATGCCACGGTATTAGCGTACAAAACGCAGACACAGAGTCTGTTGGGGACAGGAAAGGTGAGGAATGATTCATGTTTTCACAAGTAGGTGAGAGGAACTTTCCCTCGCTGCAGCCCGCTGGGAAGGAAGCATCACCGAGGGAAAGGAGGGAGGAAGGGATGGCTCTGCGAGACGCACGCACCAAAAAAAAAAAAAATAGTAATAATCCCAGCTATGGGATTCTGGGCACACCATAAACCCGGAGCTGCTCCTCCTGCCCCAGGAGATGGGATTACAGAAAGAGGAACGGCCGGGCTGCGGGGACGTCCGCCCGGGGAAATAATCCTATCAAGGCATTCAGGGGACATTGTGAACCCTGAAAGCAGAGCTCTGCCACCAGAAACCACACACAAAAAACACTGGGAGGTGGAGTCCCCTCACCTAGTATTTACTTATGCGTGTGGGTTTTCTGCGCGTCTGAAGACTACAAAACCCTGTGGCTATTTCTGACTTTCTTACTGCGAGGAATGTAGGCAGAGCCTTGGGAAGCGAAGCAGGCGGCAGGCGTACCTGGGCGAGGGCGCAGCGAGCAGGCACGATCTGTATCCGCTGCCTGCTGTTCCGTATAACCACGTTAACACACAGCCGAGGAGCTCAGCCTCCTACGCCAACGAGGGATCAAAGGTCCGCGTCCCCAGGAACCCATCGCGCCACCACCATGAAGACAAGCTCTCCGGCCTCTGTCCTTTGTGGCCACCCGGAGCGCTTCCGACCCAACATGGGGCTGGCAACAGGTCCCAGCGGGGTGCCATCGCGCCGGGGCACGGCGACACCACTCCACAATGCCACAGTCCCAAGCCTAAACACGGTCCCACCCTTCTGGGACGGCTGGGTGAAGAAGGGTTTCTCGCACAGCAGGGCAGCAGCCCTCCTAGCTGATTGAGCAACAGGCTCCAGAGGGGAATCTAACAACAAAAAATAAAAATAAAATGCTCCGGGGTGAGGGGGTGGAAGCGGGATAATGGAGTGAAAAATCACAGTCACACAGCTGTCACCCTGCCTTATCTCCCCCCTCCCCCGGCACGCACACAAGTGCGCCTGGAGAACCTGGGCGGCGATGACGGCCTGATAGGGACAGCGGGGATTCGATGGCCAGATAGGGACAAGCGGGGATTCGTGGCCAGGGGGGCCGGACGCCCCCAGCAACAACTGCTGCAGGAGTTCCAACATCCGCCACGTTCGCTGCCTGCCTCCCTCCCGCTCCGCACGCACACCCCTACGGCTCCTGCCCTTACCTCACCTTCAGGCCTGCTACCGCAAAGAGAAGAATGGGGATTTTGCGCCGAGGACTTGGGTTCAGATGTTTTTAAACGGTACCACTCTATTTATTATTTATGGATGCGGAAATTTCAGCAATCCACCCCCCCAGCAGACTTTAACCACCCCCCCCCCCACGCTCCCAGGGGCTGCGGGGCGATCATTTAGTTAAACCATTTAGTTTTCCGTACGGGATTAACACGCATACAACCTTAAAGCAAGCGTGTGCTCCGCACGAGCGTTGGCACACGTTAATACCCACATCACCCAGACACCTACAACATACTACACCGCCTCGGAAAGGAAAAAAATACTATGCAGCCGCCCGTGTCGGTCCCCACACGCGCACCATTTTGCACCAATCCCCTTTTATATAATGCAAAATACCCACGTAGGTGCACAAAGGCCATTATATAAACACGCCACGGAGCCGACGGCACGCCGGCGTGTCAGCACCGAGGCCGGGCGAAGGCACCGCCGACCATTTCCAAGGGGAAAAGAGTTACCGCGGCCCCACCTGAGGAGGTGGGGAGCGAGGCGACGGGGTTACGCGGTTACACGGGCCGTACCCAAGGCCACGCCGAGCCCGATTCGGGAGGCTGGGTTCGGCAGCCGCATCATGGAGGCGGCCGAGCCCGGCACCGCTCCGGCTGGAAGGGGGGGAAAGCGTGGAGAGTGGGGGTTGCTTTGCCCATAAAGGCTGTGCAGGGCTTTTTGTGCGTGCGCCAGTGCGAAGGGAATAAAGGAAGAGGCTGGCGACGCGATCATCTCAACTGGCTTTTTTTTTTTTAAAAAAAAA
>CM021731.1:54300898-54423240 GCA_011075105.1 Heteronetta atricapilla | reverse complement strand
CCCCCCCCCATTTTCCATGCAGGGCCCCGGCAGGGTGGCGGCGGGACCCCCCTCCCCCCCGCCCGGCTCCCCCCTTCCCGCATCGGAGGGGGGTGGGGGAAAGGGGGCGCCCCCCTCCCCGTACCCCCACAAAGGGGCTTTTGTCCCCGCTGCCCCCCGGCCCGGCGCATCGCGCCCTGCCCTCCCTCCCCTCCCCGCCCCTCCTTCCTTCCTCCCTTCCCTTCCCCTCCCTCCCTCCCTCCCCGGGCGCACACAAAGAGCCGGAGGGGCCGCCTTTCCCCCGGGGTTTGCGCCCCAAGATGGAGGCGGGCGCCCCCCATACCCACCCAGGCGGGAAGGGGGCCGTGTGGGGCTGCTGCTCCGCCGGCTGTCAGGGGGCCAGGCGGCCGCGGAGGGGAGGATGACGGAGGATTGGGGAGGGCTGGCGGCGGCGGCCGTGCCCGGCTCGGTCCCTCCTTTCGCTCGGCTCGGCTCAGCTCGGCGCGGCGCGGCGCTGCCTGCCGCCTCCCGCCCGCTCGCCGTCCCCTCCAGCCGGCGTGTGCTCGGCGCAGCCCGGCGCTCACCCAGTTTCCATTGAGCCCCGGAGCCAAACCCACTGATGTCACCCAGCGCAGCCCCGGCCCTCCTCCTCCTCTTCTCCTCCTCCTCCTCTTCTCCTCCTCCTCCCGCCCGCCGTTAAAGGCGCAACCGCCGTTCCCTCTGCCCCCACCGCCCGGCACCGCGCGGCCGCGGGCCCCTCGGAGAAGGGACGCGGGGGACGCTGCCCCTCGGCGGCTCCCCGCTCTCCTGTCGGCCCCGAGGGGAGCCAGAGGCCCGGGGCCGCCCGCTTCCCTCACACCGCCCGGCCTGCTTGGCTGGGAGGTAAAATGTCGTCGAGTTTGTGGTGGGGAGGCCGTGGGTGCGCGGCCCCGAGCCCTCGGGGACATCCCTGAGGGGGTGTCGTGGCCCCGACAGGGTCGGTTTGGCCAGCACCTGTGGGAGCAGAAGCCCCGTGCCCTGGCGTCACTGCACGGCCTTCACACCATCAGCATAAACCCAAAATATTCTGCCCGTTCTTCTTTTCACTAGCCATCCTTCCCCTTCCAACCACAGCTGATGGTAACACGCTTGTTCCTCTCTCGGGGGTGCTTCCAGCATCTTCCCCTTGCCTTCTCCCCCTGCCCGCGGTTCCTGACTTGAAATTTTGGCTCTGGACAAGGCAGGTGGCCTCGGAGCCGTGCAATGTGGGCTCTGTCCCCGGCACCGGTTGGCACATCGCGGCACAAGGCCGGCGCTGGGGTGGCGCTGGGGGCTTGACGAAATCCCCAGCGGAGACGCAGCCCTCGCGGGTGAAATCCGGATGCGTGTACGGACACTTCGGCTGCCTTTATTTTAATCATTTCGGGCTTAAAATAATAACTCTTTAATTAGAAGCGTTTCCTTAATTGAATTGTAATCAAGTTTTTAGTGCTGTTAGCCGGGCCAGCCACGTGATCTAATAACACCCACCTTCTCTCCAACACTGCCTAGCTACACCTCGTCTTCTGGAGCGATTTGTACTGGGGAGCCCGGGCCAGGGCTGCTGGTTTGGGGGTGCCTGGAGCAGCCAGTACCATGGGGACCCCATCTCCATCAGGGCTGTCCTATTCTCTTGGGAAGGTCCTCGGGCAGCCCCCTGCAGTGCTGTGGGGGGGAACCCATGGTGATGGGTCAAGGGTTGAGTGCTGCAGAGCCCCTGCCCTGCGCTGAGTGCCAGGAGCGGTCAGCAAGGTGCTCGCTGGCTGGTGTATCCGAGGGGGATTCACCTCCGTGGGAACCCAGCCAGCATCACCTCTGCCGGCCGCTCCATTCCTGGGCTAGGAAGGGAGAAGAAGCACCAGAGCTGCCCCCTTTATTCGCGGTGTCACTGCTGGGTGGCCTCCCAGAGTCACCGCGTATGATTTTCCATGACCATGACCATGACTTCATAGCACCCGGCAAAACTCATGGGTAAACTGAAGCCCTCCCAGGGGAAAGCTGAGCTCCAGTGACCCGGCAGACCTCAGAGCGCTGCCAGGTCGCGTTTGGCAGCTCTGCCTGCTCTGCAGTGAGCAGATTCCCGTCTCGTCTGCTATCCAGGGAGGGACGTGCTGCTTCAAAGACCAGAGCCGTGTCTTCACATGCTAGGGACGTGTGAGGAATGAGGGAAAGAGCAGAGGAAACTGAACTTGAGCTGATATTCTACCTTTACAAGGCCAGCAGAAGCAAGAGATCTGAAGTGAAAGCAAGCACCTGGGATTCAAGAGGAGGCAAGCACACACGGCTTGATGCATCCAGCAGAGCAGACCTCCCGGCAGCCCAAGTGTCCCTGCGGTGACTTCCCACTGGGCCAGGGGCACCTCTGCTCACCTAACACTGACGAACTCAGCGTAGATCTGGCCGCCTCCTGCGCTCGCTTGCCCCGGGGCTGCAGCTCGGCTGCCCTCCTGCCCTTGGTGTAACGGAGGCACGGGGTTAGCCGTGTGTCACGAGGACCCCGGGATTTACTTTATCACGCTCGAAATGCTATGCGAGGGCAGCGCTAACGCAGCACAATCCTCAGACCCGAAATGGGCCGAAATAGGAAGGATACGGATTACGGTCCCGGCTGTGTAAGACCACATGCATTTCTTGTCCCGGGATCCCTGCCCAGGCTGGCTGCTGATCATTTGAGGATCAGCTGTCTGGTATTCTGCTTTCTCCTTGTTGTTCAAAGCGTTAACTCACAGCTTATTAACTTCAGGATAGTCAGCCCCTACTCTAAAAACGATGATTAATGTTCACAGGGTCTTTTCACAGGACACGCTTTGGGTTCTCAGTGCTCCCCGAGCAATCGGGGATTTGCCCTCCCAGTGCTCACAGCAAGCCAAAGAGCAGCCTTTCGGAGGGGACCCAGTGCTCCCCGAGGGGAGGTCAGCAGTAGCCTGCCACGTGGGGATGCCGATCCGAGCGGTGAGCCTTGCCGGAGCGCTTTGCGTTTTGGAGCCTTTTGTACAGTCAAGTCCCAGTTCACATGCAGCAGGGAGCAATAAATACTCCTGCAAATGAGGCATCAGGATCCCAGGATGGCACGAGGCTAAAAACAAAGCAAAACGCCAAAATAAATAAAACATAGCTAATAGCTACCTCCGAAAAGGTTGCTGTGAGTGACTCGCTCAGCATCAGGTAGGAAATCCGCGGCGGGGCAGGGATCCAGGCCAGCACACAACCGTCTCAGCAATGAGTCACTCCTTTTCCTTCACACTTTTGCAAAAAATAAATAAATAAATAAATTTTAAAAAATGGTGCTGAGGCTCTGCAAGGAGGCTCCCGCGTGACACAGCCCCGACTCATCCCGAGCACCGTCTAACCTGCGTGCGGCGGGTGTCCTCTGGAAAACAAACCTGTGGCCGTGTAATTAAAGAGTCTGTCGTAACTCGAATGCGCGAGGGTGCTGGAGGGCAGCTGGGCAGGCATCTCCGGTGCTGATAAAACAGGGAGAGCGGTGGCCTGCTGTCCCCAGCGAGGACTGGAGCTGGAGAGCGGTGGGACACGCTGCCGGCTGGCGTCTGGGGTCACATCGCAGCACCGGCGAGCCTTGGGAATCGTGGCCCCTTGCTGTTGTGCTGGAGAAACCTGTGGTCCCAGCAGCACAAGCTGACACAGTTCCATCCCCGGTCCTGTCTGCCACCAAGCCCCCCAAAATGCTCTGGTTCCCACCACCTCTGTTTCCCACCTGGCGAAGCACAGCCTCCGTGACACAAAATCTGCCTTCCTGACCGGGGCCGAGCCCTCTCTCGAAGCCCAGAAGACCTGAAGCCTTCATCCCCTGGGCCAGACCTCAGGTCTACGTCCTCTAGCCCAGGAGACACAGAGGTGGGCCAATGTTTTCGCAAAAACTCGACCACCGTGCCCAATTCAAGCAGAGGCAATCGCTGGCAACCGCAAGTTTCTGCTCGGTTGGAGAAACTTTGACAAAGTTGTAAGCTAGTGAAAACAGGGTCTTAAAAGGGGAAGTGTCGGCGGCGTTAATAATAGGAGCTGCTCCCGGCCACACCTCTAATTAAGGGCCTTTATTGGTTTTTTCCATATACCTCACCTTTTTTTATCCTTGTGGTATTCCCAGCCTCTGTCAGCCACCCACGCCGCCTTGCTTTGTTTAAAAAAAATAGAATAAAAAAGTGACCAAGTGGGAAAAAAAAAAAAAAAAAAAAAAAAACCAAATAGGAATATTGAGGTGCACCCTTGGGGCTGTGTCAGGCCAGGGCAGACGTAGCAGAGGTCTGCGAGACAGGGACAGGGCAGAAGAAGGGCTCAGGGCTGAGTCTGCAGCACCTTGTTTGAGGATGTGTAAGCTCATCCTCCAACCCTCGTCTTTTTTTGGAGGAAAGGGGTTGAATTTGTCCCTCTCTCTGCTTGGGTTTTGCCCCGTGGCAGAGCCATGGGCTGGGGCAGCCCCGTCACATCGTCCTGGAGGGCTGGCAGCAGGAGGGCCGGGGCAGGACAGGCGGCTCCCTCCCCTCCCGCACGGTGCTGGGGGTGGATTTTTTAGCTTCTCAGAGCCTCTGGTGAGTGGACGAGCAGCCCGTGGAGAAGACACCAAGCTTGCAGATGACGCTGCATTGGAGGGAGGACCGAGAATCATTAAGGCTGGAGAAGACCTCCAAGGTCCCACCAGCCCCCTACCACCGACATTACCAGGGATGGTCCTGCAGGAACTCCGTGAGTTCGGCAGGGACAAATGCAAAGCCCTGCACCTGGGAAGAAGGAGACCCTTGCCTGGGGAGCAGCTCCGTGGAAAAGCAGCTGGGACTTTTGGGACAAGGCAGAGCCAAGCCTTTCTCGGTGGTGCCTGGTGGGGTCCCTTTCATCCCGCGTCGCCCGCCGGTCCCGTGATGTGCAGCGCCCGACTGCGTTGGGCATTTTTGGGCACAGGTGAGGCGGCGCATGCCTGCCACGGGAGCAAAATCACTCAGACACCACCCGCGGTGTGTGCTTGGCTGGGGGGGGTTAAGCACGGCGTTCACTCGAGCTTGTGATTCGCAGCGGTGAAAAACAGTGGTCAAAAAGCCTCCCGTGTACGAGCGAGCCCCATCCATGCATGCGTCGGAGGGGGGGCGGCCGAGGCGGTTATGAAACCAGCTTGCCCAGTCGGGATAATTCACGTACGGCTGTGGGAGGGACAGGAGAGATAAACAACATGCGGGGAGCCGGGAGGGCAGGGAGGATGGCTTAAAATGCAGCTTCCCGGCATGCCCCGCTGGATTAGTTCAGCATCTCCGCACAGCTCCTCTGCGATTCTTATGCAAGGGGGTTCTCCGCAAGGGACAGCCTGTCCTCGCCGGCTGAGCGCCAGGCACGGGGGCACCGATTAACAAAAGGCCATCTCACCACACGGCCCACGCGGACGAAGGCGAGAGGCAGCTGGGGACTGGCTCCCTGCAGCAGCCGAGGATCGAGGGGGGTTTGTGCTCTTGGGCAGGTCGCTGGGCAAGGCACACGGTGTACCTGCTGAGCCCCCAGCAGCCCGTACCTAAGCAATGGCCGTGCTTTGCCCGTGTTTAGCCAGCTGACCATTTCGGTGACTGCAGCACTGGGACATCCGAACAACTCCGTCCACGCACCGCAGCCGGGGACCCCTAATATGACCGGGTCCCAGCTCTCAAGACGTGCTATTTCAAATTCGGGGCCGGCACCAAAATAATCCTGCTAATTTCAGAGGCCAAAAGCTTTTAAAGCTCAAATATCCAGTGTCTGGCAGGCTATTTCAGGACGGTGTTTGTGTCCATCCTGCATTTCTTCGTGGGCACCAGGGCAGTGAAATCACATCACCCCAGTTAGCAGCACGCATTTCCTCTTCCCACGCTGGCCTGATTTGGGTCGCTTGTCACTCGGGGTCTGCGTGCTCAGAGCCACGGCTGCCCAGAGAGCAGAGGGGTTGTCCCCACTGGATGCTTCCTTTTGGAGGGGACTTGTTCAAAGGTAAGGAAATGACTAATGGCCCAGTGGCTGCTCTCCTCTTGTTGGTTTTCTCAGGAACTGGGAGAAACCCAGGAGCGGAGGCTCCGTACAGTTTGCAAGCCAGGCTGCCATTACCTTTATGTCCCGAGGGGATACGAAAAGGTCGGTTGCCACAAGAGCTCCTAGGGCACTGCAAGCCCTGCGAGCTGTGTGCTAGCCACTGTGCTGGCCAGGACACGTCCCGGCGGGGCATTTCTCCACTCCCACGCAGTTTTACAGCTGCCTGGGGCAGGGGAGCGGCAGCACTGCCCTGCTGCCCCATAAGATGCGTGTGCCACGCCGATGGGACTGAGTAATGGAAATGTGGGGGAAAAATGTGAAATGTTGAGCATCTGCAACCGGCCAGCTTGCAGACGTGGCAGCTGGAGGGACAGGCAGGTGGCAGGGCAGTGACCAGAACGATGTGGCTCTGAACCCGGGTTTTCTCTGCGCTACTTCCCCGGGCTGGCATGGCTTTGCCTGGAGAAGAAGTCAAAGTGTCGGTGTACATCTGGACGGCATCCACAGCCAGTGGGTGCTCTGTGAAAGCTGCTGAGGTTTCACAGAGCTGATAGTTGCTAGAGCTGTCCCCAGCCAGCCTGACCTTTGCTGCAGGTTGAAGGACCAGGCTGGGAAAACGTTGGCATCCAGGTGCCCGTCCTTCCGGAGCGGTCATTGCCTGCAGGATGGGAAGGGGAACATCCCCATCCCCTGCACCCCATCCCGCACCCCCCTGGGGGTGTCCCCAGCCCGGGGTGGCCCCGCAGCCGCTGGAGCAGCGGGCAGAGGCAGGGTGCGAGGCTCGCTCTCATCCCTAGGTGGTGCTCTGAGGACAGCCAAGCGCCGCAGCATCCCCGCTCCGGCTCCCGCAGAGCACCAGGGGGCTGGGGAGGGCTGCAGCCCCCCAGCAATCCTCCCCCATGGGCTGGGCACAGCCCCTGTGGCACCTCGCTGCCCCCTTAGCTTTGCACCCCCACCCTGTGCAGCCCCCCTGGCTGGGGGACCCCAAATCCCAGCCGGCTGCACCCAAGGGTCCCCTGCCCACCCCGCTGCTGGGCGCCCACCCTGCTGGGTGCCCCCCAGGCGATGCGCTGAGCCCCCCTCCGACCCCACAAACTGCCCTTTCGCCTCTCCCCCTCCTGCTCAGCCCGCTCCCCCCTGTCCCAGCTCCCCAGCTTGAGCACAGGCCTCCCGCCGCGGGGGCTTTCCGATAGCGGCGCTCCATTAGGGCCCAGCTCCGCGCTCACCCCAGGCAATGGCAAAGTTCCCATCGACTTAGCAGGGGCAGGAGCGAGCCCTTAATGGCCTGGGAAGAAGGGGAAGAGGCATTTTGCAGCGCAGAGGTCACCAGCCCGCGTGCAGCCGGCTGCTCTCCGCTCCGGGACACAACGGAAGCGGAGCTGGGTGCAAAAAAATAATTTAAAAAAGCAGGTTTGTTCAGAAATGAGAACATTTTCAACGTGATTTCCCGACCACGGAAATCCAGACCCATTTTCTCCCTGTTTGAAACTATTATCGTGTTCCTTGACAGTATTTTTAGCCGCGGCCGTGTATCAAAAACGTTGCGCTGAGCAAGTTTTGGGGTGAGCTGAAAGGTGCCAACGATGGTCTCTTTTCAAAAGGGTTGGCTGAAAGTGTCACCAAAAATAAAACATGAAACAAGTTGCTCAAGTGTCATTTAAAACAACAACAATGTTCATCTGAGAGCTGGCAGGAGCCAGAGCAGCACAGTTAGCTGTCATGGGGTGCCGGATCTGAGCCAGTGCCTGGATCTCATTCATAGGGGAAAAAGCCCTTCCTCTCCCCATTAGCTTTCTGAGGTTTGAATAGCTTTCAGCAACAAGCCAAGCCCCAACGAGCACTGCAGAAACAATCCCTCCTTCTGGCCCTGCAGGAGCAAGGGAGCACACAGAGGTGTCTTCTCTGGAGAGCACAGGCCCAGAAAGCATCCCCTACCTGAAAGGCAATGCTCCATGCGTCGTACATAACAGCACCTCGGCTGCGTTTATGGCTGTGAACGGCTTGGGGAGCCAATTTGCAGAGCCCTTAAAAGCCTTCTTTATAGCAAACAGCCCCCCACGGTGGATTCTGCTGGTGGATTTTCGTGGGCCGTGTGAAGGAGCCCCCGGCATCCAGCCCCAGAGGCACTTGTTGCGATGAACGCTGCTGCTGCACGAGGTTTGTGAGCCCGTCACTGGGTGCTGGTGGGGTGCAGTTGTGGTGTAGGGTGGTTTATGCCCACGTGTGTTCCTGGGCACGAGTACGTGGTGATTTGGGTGATCACGAGGAGGATGAAGGGTGTACCTACCTCTGAGGGGGAAATCTCCCCTACGCATCCTCGTGGGCTGCATCCCCTTGCAGATCAGCCTCCCAGGAGCTACCAGGCTGGGAGGTCTCATCATCCCCCCGTACTTCTCTCCCCTCCGAAGGATGCTGTGCCTCGGTGCGGGGTGCCCAGCCACGTGGGTTCCCCCTCTTTGGGAACCATGTCCTGGCCGCCCGTGTCCTCGCACACGGAGTCCTTCCCTCTCGGTCCATTAGTTTGTTTCCACTGCCATGGCCAGCGACAGGCAGCCGGCCCTGAAAGCTGTATTGAAAGGCAGGTCAATACCGGCCCCTGTTTATTCCCTCTGGGGAAAATAAATAAATAATAAAGGGAGGGAGGGAGGGACTTTGTTAATTAGCAGTGGGGAGGGGAGGTGGGACAGGGACACGCGTGGAGAAATGAGGCTGGGTGTCCAGCTGTAAGTGGGAAAAGCCAGGAGGCTGTGTGAGAAACAAAGGCTTCTCTTGCTTCTTGTACCAACTCTGAACTGATATCGAGATGCTGGCTTTCTGTTCTGTAGGCCAGGGCTGAGATGGGACATCATTTCTTCAGCCGTTTCCCTGCTAGCACATCTGCCAGGAGCCCAGAGCAGCTTCATGAGCTACCGGTTTATCTTCCCATCCTCCTACCACCTACAGTTTTAAGTGAGTGATCCTGCTGCTCCTAAAGGGAAAGACTCACCAAGCTGTTGTGTCTTCCGTGAAATGACAGAAAAGTGATGTTAGGTCTAGCGGTGGCTGATGCCCTCCCTTTATTTCTCCCAGTTCTTACTCGTACCTAGCAATTTGGGGTTTGGGTAGATTTTGTCTTGTTTTGTTTGCGTGTGTGTGTGTTGAGCCTTACATCTGGAGCAGTGTCGAGCACATCTCTGCCTCCTCATCAAGCACACCCCTGGGCCTTTCTTGGGCAAAACTCCTGTTACCTCCAAAGCAGGCAGGATTGTTTGACCCATCCTATTGGAAAATTTCATGCAAATGCATCCCTCCCTCCACACACTGTGTATGCAACATCTCCTAGCCCCAGGCACACCCTTTGAGCCTCGTATGGCAGGTCTTTCCCTGAGAGGCCCAGAACAGGGGAGCCTCGAGGCACCGATGCCATACAAACAGCAAACACCAGCATTCATCAGTCTCTACACCAGGCTGCAGCCTTGGGGTCTCTCCTTCGCTTCCAAACCTCCCCCTGGGATATTAGACTTTATTAAAAATAAATAGTTACAAATTCAGTTTTACAGCTGATGGCAGCAGGGAGAAGAACGGAGGAGGTGGAAGGAGCAAGGAGAGGTTCTGCTGTCCAGTCAGGTCACTTGTCTGCCGTCCCGGCCGTGCCGTGCCGGGAGCAGTCCGGGCGTGCAAGCACAGGGCCCTGCCTCCCCTGACAGGCGTCTCGGGGGAGAAGCAGGACGCGTGTTTCGGGAGGACCGGGAGAGCTGGGTCTGAGTCCGTGGAGCCGAGCTGCTTCTGGAGGTGACGGGTGCCAAAAGCTGAGGAGAGTGCAGAGCGGGCTACGTGCAGTGTCCTTCTCTCCTAGCTTGGCGTTTACAGTGGAAGAATATGGATTTCGGTTCTTCATCTGGTTTATGTACAAAGAAAGTCATGTGCAACAAGCAATAAACATGCAAGCAAACCCCTCCCTCCACAGCCTTCCCCGCTCCCTCCAGGAGTCCTAAACTCTCCTGTCCATCCTCATCTGGTCAGGGCTTAGGTATCACCACTCCTCTCCTCGTGACAATCGTGACAACTCTTGATAACCACGGGGCCTGCCCACGTTGGGAGGGGCCAGAAAGTCTGCCATTGTCTCAGCCGCAGAAACAATTTTGGGGGTCCCAGCCTGCCCGTTGAGGGCACGGACTCCTGCCGCCTCTCCAGAGATGAGAAACCAGGCGCGCTCCTCTGCTGTCTCTGGGCAGGCAACGGGTCCTCGCGTAAGCTGCACGCCCTGGAAGGGTCGTGTATCCTCACTCCTCTTCCAGGCGGAATAACTTCATGGGATAGGGAGTATATCAGAGCAGCTCCAGGCCTTGATGTACTCAGGTGTTGAGAGGTGGTCACGGGAGGGTGGTTTTTTTTTTTTTTTTGGTGGGCAAGGGACTTATCTGGCTACGTACGGGTGCAGAACAAAGGAGGAGATGGTGGGCAACGGGTGTAGCACGGGGAGGTTGGAGGAGTTAGATGGCTGACTCCCTGCGGTACGAGATTGTATCTAGGGGCAGAGTTGCCTGGAGCCGCTCCAGGTCCAGGTGGCTTCCAAAATCCATCATCTGGATGACGCCTCCCTCTTCCTTGGTGCTGCCGCCTAATGCCACACCCACTTCATCATCATCTTCGTCTTCGTCTTGACTGACAAGAGCCAGCTCGTTCTCATAGCAGAAGGCACTGGGAGGTGGAGGAGAAGGTAGGATAGTCATCTTGCTTTCTTGCAGCTCCCGGGCCGAGCAGCAAGGTGTGCCAGCTACCTCATAGGTCTTGTGAAAGCGCGAATAATCCACTTTGTAGTGGTTCTTCTCCTCAAACACGACTGGTTCAAAACGGTGACCCCAGAGAATTTCACTCGCGAGGTAAGAGCTTCGTGCCTGCGTGGTCATGGCCGTGGCTTCCACCATCCCCTCCAGGATAACAACAATCTCAAAGTTCTCCGTCTCCAACTCCTCCTTGCCAATCCCATAGAGAGGGCTCTCCTCATCGATCTCATGAACAATAATAATGGGTGAGACCAAAAAAATACGATCGAGGCCCACATCATAGCCTACATTGAGGTCCCGCTGGTCCAAGGGTAGGTATTCCCCTTCCTCTGTCATGTAGGGCTTGATGAGCTGGGCTCGGACGTGGGCCTCCACAATGTGGCTCCTCCTCAGGTTGCCCACTCGCCACATGAGGCACAGTTTGCCATCCCGCACGGAGATGACCGCGTGGTGACTGAAGAGGAGAGTCTGGGCCCGCTTCTTGGGCCTGGCCATCTTGGCCATGATGGTGCCAATCATGAAGGAGTCAATAACACAGCCCACAATGGACTGGACCACGACTGCCATGATGGCCAGCGGGCACTCCTCAGTCACGCAGCGGAAGCCGTACCCAATGGTTGTCTGTGTCTCCACTGAGAAAAGAAAAGCCCCCAGGAAGCTGTTCACGTGCATGATGCAGGGCTTGAGGAGAGAGGGGCCACCTCCCACCGCCGGTGCGTTGAGGTCGCCGTGGAAGAAAGCGATGCACCAGAAGAGGAAGCCGAAGAAGAGCCAGGAGACCAGGAAGGCGGCGGAGAAGATCATAAGCATGTACCGCCAGCGCGTGTCCACGCAGGTGGTGAAGATGTCGGCCATGTAGCGCTGAGACTTGTTGCTCAGGTTGGCAAAGTAGACGTTGCACTGGCCGTTCTTCTTCACGAAGCGGTTGCGGTGCTTCCGCCTGGGGGCATGGCCCTTCCCGTTCCGGCTGTGCCCGTTCATGCTGCCCAGCGCGGAGACCTTGTGTCCATCCTCTTCGGTGGAGACGATGCTGTACCTGGAAGAGAAGGGACAGGCAGAGAGATACGTGAAGAGCAACATGTTGGCCCTGGCGTTATATAAGGCTGGGCGTTTCTATTTTCTCCTCTGCTCTCCTCACCGACTCCATTGTGCGTTGGTGACAGTGTTTATACACTTCCTGCGCTCAGGACAATTCAGTTGCCACAGCAACGAGCGTGGCTCCCAGCATCCCGCATCCGAAGCCAAAGGTGTAATTTGGAGATCAACAACCAAAGCACTGGCAGTTTCCCTGGGAGAAACTCTCCTCTCTGGGGAGCTTTTGTCCTCCCTGCTCCCCTCTGTCATGGATGGCACTGTTGCACCTCTCCTCGCTGCCAGGAGAAGGCAGCTTCTGAGTGCTTATGCGCTGCTGGTTCTGAAGTCGCAGATGCTCCTTAAAGACGTGATGGCAGAAGATGCTCTGAGCACGGAGGAGATTAAGCTGCCTCTCCCCGAGTGCACAGACCCACCGAGACCACTCTGCCCTCGTCACCATGGCCTCCCAGGACCACTTGGGCTGGCAGTGCCTCCCTCCCACCCCATCACGTTGACAGGTTTGCCGGATTCCTCCAGCATGGCCACCGTCACCTTGGTGCCAAGTGCTCCGTGCTTTAATGGGGTGTTTTCTTCAGGGCAGCCTAACAGCTCCAGCACCATCTGCCATCCTCATCTCATTGGAAAGGGAACGCGGGGCTTCTGCAGTCCTGCTGAAATTGGCAATTTCTGGGCCAGGGCAAGTGTCCAGCACTGCATTGGTACTTTGCTTCTCCTCTGCAGCAGCCAACCCTGCTGAGAGCCAAGATCTCCCCCCACATATGGTGCGTTTCAGGTTGGAGCCAGAGAAAGGAGCCATAACTTGGAGTGGGAAAGCCCCCGGCAGGTATTTTGAGAAGGATATAACGAGAGATGGGCTGAAGGTAGAGCCTGAGGGACCTGATGAGACTGCCTGGACCACCTGGTGCAGCAACAGTCCTTGAGATGAAGGCTACTCACCGGTTGACTCGGACGCTGCCCATGGCTCGCTGTATCATCGGGTGTCGGGGGCCAGGGGAGCTGGAGGAGCGTGGGATCTCATGCAGCGGCGCTCGCGCGGGACCGAGCGGCTCTAGGTTTCACCTCTGGCCAGCTGAGGCCCATGCTGTCATCGCCATTGCTCCTGGGCCTGTGCCTTACGGAGAAGGACAGAGCAAAACCCCGTCAAAGCCCCCCCCCCCCCCCAGAAAGCACCCTTGCTGGGTGGGTGGAGGGCACGCAGCTCCCAGAGGGGCCTGGCAGTGCCAGGGGGACACCACACCACAGCTCTGCTCCGGCAGGTGAAGGGCCGATGGATGCAGACCTGGTTCACCCACGGCCCGCAGCCCCCAGCCCAGGTAGAGGCGCTGGCAGGCTGGTCACCGCTCTCCAGATCAAGGACACGCCAGTTGAGCAGCTTGCAGGGCCCCTGCCCTGAGCCAATATATTAATATCATAGCTTACACGAGGGCGAGAGCTCAGCCAGTCTAAATACCCTGCACACAAGGACTAACAAAGCACGGACACACGCAGCGGTCCTCAGGGATCTCCGTCAGCCCAGCCTGACCCAGGGGGCATTTAATTCCAGGGAGTGCAGAACATCCCCCCCACCACCACCACCATTTTAAAGATGGGAAGAAAAGCAAGAGGTAGAGCCAAAAAGGAGAAGTGATGCAAAGGAAGAGCTTAGGGGTAGCCAAGCAGAAGCCGGTTAGAGCAAACAGACCTTGCGACAGACCGCGCGCGCCGTGGGGAGGACGTCCAGCGGATGGTATGTCCCGAGCCGGTCCTCCCTGAACTGAAGGACTGGGAGACTGAAGACTCGAGAGCAGACCTATCCCGCCTGCCCGGAGCTGCTGGGAAGTGAAACGCAGTGAGGGGGTAATGACTCACCGATTAGGAAGGGCTTTGTACACCCATGCTAATCCTGCACTGTAACCTTTGGATTACAGCGGCCGGCGCAGAGCACGCAGCGCAGACACGGCCAGCCAGTTCGATCCTCCCAGCCTCGCCGGTGAGCAACCAGTGGCTGCCGTATCTCGGTCAAATCCAAGGATTTCTGGGTGAAACCCGATGTTTAGAGCTTGTTGGAAGAGCGGGGCGTTGTGAGGTGAAGGGTGACCGCCACCTTTCCTGATTTAGCAACACAGACTGGGAGGCAGCAAGTAAGGAGCTCCAGACATCACCCTTGATGTGCAGGCACTGCCGTTGTCACGTCTGTGATGAAGGTTAATCAGCAGTCCCTTCCCCAGAGGCCAAGGTTACTGAGGCAGCTGAAGGCCCGTGGCAGCACAACCTGGGCTGTTCAGAGCAGGGACACTAGGGGACCACGAGACAGCAGCAGCCTTGTAGTCCACCACTTACCATGTAGAGGGAAAAGTGAATTTCTGCTCCTCAAAGTTCCCATCAGGAAAAAACACGGTGCTGAACTCTGCCAGCACCCACCCTTCACCACCCTAGAGCACCCAGCTGTTTAAGAAGGGTCCCTTTGGCCAGACAAGGATAGTTCTGCTGTGCAGCTGGATAACCTACAGCAGAAACTGGGGCCAGTGACATAAATTGTTCAGAAATCTTGAGGGATGACCAGGTGATGAAGAAAGGTCACTTTGTGCCCACAGGTGGCCCCAAAAGGATAAAGCTAGGCCATATCTTGGTGATTACATGGTGAGTTTGGACAGTAAGGTCCTGCCTTCACTTCTTCAGCAGGTGGCAAAGGTGGGTGACTGAGGGATGCTCCCCTCCACCACATCCTCCCCAGCCTCCGCTTTCCCTGGCCACAGAAATAGGTGCACAAGTTCAAAGAGACTTCGTATTTCAGGGCCAGGAGAACTGCTGGCTCCACACGGAGAGGAAGGAGGACCTGAGGAACATCTGCCCTCTGACGCTGTGTGCAGCAGCACCCAGACCTCCGCTCCTTACCTGCCCCAGCTCACCAAGAAGGGGCAAAGGGAAGGGATGAAACGCAGGTGCAAGGGCTGTGCCCATCCCCTGTTCAGCTAAGCGAGGGGATGTGCTTAGGAGAACCACATCCCTTGCTGCTGGGCCCACAGGAGCCCAAGTCAGCTCTCGCACAGGCCCACCGCGACTGGGCCTTGCAGCTCAGAGCCTGGGGAGTGCTTGCTTCTGGCTCCACTGTGCCAAAACAGCTACAGCAGTGCCCATAATTCATAACTAACCCCAAGGAAAGCATTTCTGTGAAGAATAAAGGCTACCAAGATGAACACATAAAGCCCAGCACATGAGAGCAAACATTTTTAGTGTAGGCTGGGGGGGAACACCCGTGGCCTCAGTCTGTACGCTCCCCCGCGGGACCCCCACAGCGTTTTGTTCATAGGTCTTCCTCTTCTTCAACGTCTGAAATTTTGCCTGTAGACTTAAGGAGCTCAGCAACAAAGTTCAGAGACTCTGCTCCAGAGACCAGCTGTCTGATGGACAAGTTCGCACCCGATATTATCTTGTGGAGGCTCTGCAAGGCGAAGTCTATGTTGTGCTTCACCGCCCCCAGGTCCGTGGTCTGGCCTGCTCTCAGGTTTTCGTTCTCCACCCTGGAGGTCTCCAGCTCCCCCTGGAGAACGATCACCTCCTGCTTCAGCCTCTCCACGTTGCTTTCCGCCGCCAGAGCCCGCTGGGTCATGAGCTGGAGGCTCCTCTCGGCCTGCTGGACGAGGGTCTGCAGCCCTTGGGCCTCTCTCTCCTCTTTGACCAGGCTGGCCTTCAGCCGCCTCTCCAGGCTGCGCACCGTGCGCGCCTGGCTCTCCAAGGAGCTCTGCATGCTCCTGACCATCCTCCGCAGCACGTTGTTCTCGTCCCGGAGCACTTTGTAGGTCAGCTGCAGGGAGGGGAGCTCCCTGTCCCCGACGGGCTCCTCCTGCTGCATGTGGGGCTCTGCTGCCCTGCCGTGCTCCGGGTAGGCGAGGTGCGGGTCGCTGGCGTGGGCCCACAGGGTGAACGCATCCGTCCCCGGGTGCTTGCCGGTGCCGTGCTGGAACGAGTCGTAGGGGCTGCAGGGAGGCGAGCTGGCAGCGCGGGGCACGTGCGGCCTCCGGTGCACGGGGAGGTGGTAGGTCCTGGTCCAGCTGTCGTCCTCCTCCTCCGACAAGCTGCCAGACGCTTCCGTCTCTTTGTAAAATGGCTCCTGAAAGTCCTGAGCGTCCTCCTCGAGCTCCAGCGCGTGCCTGGCCAGCCTCTTGGCGTACATCCTGTTTTTCTTGCCTTCCTTCACCACGCAGGAGTGTCTGGGCTTTAAGGGGAACGGGATGGGGACGGGCCCGCCTGGATCCTCCAGCTGACTGTCAGCAGAGCTGTCGTGGCTCTTGCACTGGGGCGGAGGATGCATCGAGTGGAAGGCGTACCTGTAATCGTCGTTGTCCTCTTCGTCGTCATCATCATCATCTTCCAGGTCCTGAGGCTCCGGGCAGGCCCTCTCCATCGCCCCGGAGACGCCAAGCGGCCGCGACACTCTCGGGGCTGCAGGGAACGGGAGGATCCGAACTGCCCTGAGCCCCGGTCCCGCAGGCAGGTGGCACCTGCCCCGTGCCAACCTCTGCAGCCTTGGTGACACTGGTGGGGGACCAGGCGGTCACTGAGGCCCCTCCATTCAACCCAGCAGGGTGTTCGGGTGCGCGCGGTGGGGAGCGGAGGTGGCAGGGAGGGGAGGACCAAGCATCTCCGTCTTTGCTGGGGGGGGGGGGGGCACAGGAGCCACCCCGGTCTGTGATGTCACCGTGCGGCTTCCCTGCCCGCTGTGATGTCACGACGGAGAAGCGAGGAACCCGGGAACTGAACCAGTGCTTTTGGGGTCCCGCAGAGCCCACCCAGCCCGGGGATGCTGTTGGCGGGGGGAGAGGAGCTGGCAAAGTGACCCGAAACCTCTTGCGGTGCACAGGGAGAGGGATCGGTGGCCCTGGGCAGGCAGCGCGGGGATGGAGACATCTCTGGCAGCAAGAGCAGGCTGCTGGCGCGGTGCTGCCAGCGCTGGCACCAGGCAGGGGAAGGGGACAGGGCGAAGCAGGAGCGTGCCGCGCAAAGCCGCAGTCGGGGGCACGGAGGCTGATGCGGGGAGAGGGTGGAGGGCAGGGACAGAGCACGAATCGGGCTTTAATAAAGACAGGCACCTGCTTCACTCCGTCAGCAACCTGGCAGTCGCCGAGCCACGTAAAGTCCACCCCGCCGGCGGCCTCAGCCCGCTGCGCGGGGACACCGCGGCCCCTCGAGCATCCCGCGGGGCACCTACCTTGGTCAGCGGTGGGCGGCTGGGGACACCGAGGCTGCCCTCGCTGCCTTCCTGCGAGGCAGGAGGAGCCGAGCGTGGCTGCCGGCAGCCGAGCGGCAGCAGCGCTTTGGGCAGGGCATCGGCCCCGCGGGCTGGCCGCAGACGGGTCCGCGCTGCGCTGCTGCCGCCCCGCTCCGTCCCCTGCTGCCAGCTGGCAGAGGGACCGCTCGTACTGCCGGCCGCCACAGCCTCGCAGCCGCACGAGCCAGGAGACGGATGGAAAGAAACCCGCTCGCCGCCCCCAGCCCCGCGCACCCGTGCGGGCGACACGGCCCTGCCTGCGCAATGGGCTCCCCAAGGTCAGGGGTCGTGCCACCGGCTCACCCCGTGCTCATCGGTACCCTCCCCACTGCCCATGCCAAGGGGACACCGAGGGGCCCCATTCATCCCCCCGAGACCTAAACCGTGAGTGGGATGAAGTGGGAGGGAGCTCGAGGATGTCCCCAGCAAAAGGGGGTGACATTCGTGGCCTCAAGTGGACGGTGCTGGTTGTACAGATGAGAGGAGGAAAGCCTGGCCGAGGGCAGAGGTGCAAACCCCTGTCCCATGGGGATGCACCCAGGGAGCTGGTCCTGCCTCCAGGGACCCACCTGGAGATGGAACAAACTGGGGGGGGGTTGGTTGGTGGTGATTGTGGGGACCCCCTCAGTGGGCACAGCATGGGGTCAGTGGCAGCCCCTGCGGCCAGGCGGGTGGGAGTGCAGGGCCAGCGGAGCGGTCCCGTCCCTCCCTGCAGCCTGCCCTCCTTCCCAGCCGCTCCCCGCCTCCTGTGCCATCCGCCCGGTGATGCTGGGAGCACCAAGGCCGTGCAGTGCTCTTCGCTTTATTGGCACGAGCCATTGCGCCAGGCCCCGAGCACGCCAGCTTGGTCCGCGGTGCCCGTCACTGCCCCTTTCCGAAGGATCCGGAGGCCGACAACACCGGCGGCACGCCTGGCACCAAGACGCCGCCTCCATCGCTTGATCCCCTGCTCCTGGAGCGGTGCCTCGCTCGTCCCAGGTTCCCTCCACCAGATACGAGTGGCTCATGTTTGTCAATCTTCCCTCGGCTCCGCGGCGGAGCAGCCTCGTGAAGCAGAACAGACAAGTCCACGCCGAAGCACTCCCCCACTTCTCTTTTTATAACAGCCGTATCTGGCGCTCCAGGACGCACGCTGCGAACGACGACGGCGATGGAAAAATCCCATGGTATTTTTACGCTTTGCTTTATCTGGAGCTGTCTGGCAAATGCTTCCTTCCCGTCTGTGGTCACTGCCTCTCCGATGCTGGCCGCTGCCTCGCACCTTTCCTCCCCTTCACCTGCTGCTCCCTTCAGGGATGGGGACCCCGGGCCTTGGGCAGACCCATGGCCGCTTCCATTTTTTCCTCTCCATCCCCTTTGCGGCTCCAGCCGGGGAGCTCCCGGCCCTCCCGAACCCTCGCGGGGTCAACGGCAGTGCTCGGAGGGCAGCGGGGTGCCCGGGGACGGGCTGCGTGGGCGCTGCGAGTCCTCCTTGGCCCCACTCCTCCTTAGCGTGGCTGCCGTGCGGGAGAGCAAGAGGCAAGTGGCGTAGGGCAGGTGAGGGGAGGAAGCTGGAAGCAGCTCCGTGCCATTTTTATATACACACTGCTGCCTTTTCCTTCAATAATTATAAATAGACCACGTTGGTGCCAGCAGTCCCCATCTGCCCCGCGAGGCACGGCGAGCTGACCAGCTCCTCGGCGCGTCCTGCTGTCCCCAGGAGGGTGTTGTGGACGTGCCTCTTCCCCGCGTTGTGTTTTGGGGTGGAGTGAGAGAGGGGATTTTTCCCCCCCCCCCCCCCTCCCCGCGAAGCCCTGGAGCCTGGGCATGGGTAATATGAAAACAAAACAAAATGATTTGAAGTTAAACCATCTCAGTGTGTGACTCAGAGCTATTCATAGCTCTCCGAAGCCAGCTGCAGCAACAGAGCCAGAAGGATTCTGCCCGTATTATTATTCCAATTACCATCTGAATTAAAAGTTTGAGCAGTGATCAGCCCACATACCGACGGGAGGGGGAGAGCAGAAAGAGGGAGAGAAAGGGAGAAAACACAGATAAAAATGGGCTAGGCGCAAAGGTCCCCGGCATGACACAGCCGGCAGCAGAGGTTGCAGCATCCCCTCCCCTGGCCCCTGCCTGCTCCCACGCCTGCCCGCCCGCCACCACGCTGCTCCCACCCGTGGCACTCGTCCCCTGTCCCTTTGTCCCTCGGACGAGGGCTGGGAGAGCACCGAAAAGCACACGGAGCCCGTCCCCTCCCCGCAGGAGCAATCCCTGCCCTTACACCCAGCCCTGGCTCAAACGGGAGGCGCCAGGGATGGGCACTCGCTCTCCTTTTGGCTGCAGAGCTCCTGGCCCCCTCGTTAGGGGTCCTCGCCGTGTCCCCGTGTCCCCACAACACCGCCGGGCTTTCCCCAGCCCGTCCTCAGTGCCACCTCTGGCATCCCCGCGGCCTCCCGGCGCCCGCGTGGCCGTGGCGCTGCTTTCCCCCCCTGCTCCGCCTTGAAGTAACTATTGGAGCCCCTTTTTCTTTTGTTTTTCCACAATTCCCTTTTCCCTCAGTTCCCCCTCTCTCTGCGCAAGGGGCGATGCAGGCCGGGAGGGACGGAGAGGGCGAGAAGCCGGGCGCGTTGCGGTGGGAAGGGGGCAAGGCACAGAGGCTCTGGCAGAGGGCATCGGAGGGGACAGCTCCCCAAAACGGTGACCTAGGGGGAGGCAGGGGAGGAAGAAGAGGGGATGAAGGCAGGGAACAGGCAGCGGGCGGCAGGCAGCGGCAGGGCGGAGGGGACGCCGCACGGGCGCGGGATGCTCCTTGCATCGGGGCTGGCCGGGGAGAGGGGCCGGGGTCTTTTCTCGGTGTTTTTCGGCAGGGGCCGGCGTGGGGGGGGTGCCGCCTCCCTCGTTTTCACACGGCGCCAGGCTCCGGCTGGAGCTTTTCGGGAGAAATGTTGCCATAGAAATAAAGCAGCGGGACGGACGGCTGGGGCAGGCCCTCTGCCACCGCGGGGGTGCTGGCACGGGTGGGGTGGGCAAGGAGGACCCCAGGCCGGCGGGGGGACCGGCATCTCTGCCGAAAACAGGCGAAAAACCGCGGGGTCGGGGAGCAAAACCAGCGCCCTCGACACCCCTCGTCAAAGCGCAGCGCCGTCGGCATCCCGCGGGACCCGCACCGCGCGCACGCAGCGAGCGCGAGCAGGGGGACGGCGCGCCCGTGAGCAGGGGATCGATCGCGGAGACGCGCGCGGCCATCCATCGATCCCCGGCCGCCGTCGGGTGGAGCGAGCCCGCTGCGATAACGCAGCGGGGCCGATGCGATAACGCAGCGACCCAGCAAAGCGGGAACCGGCTGACGGCGGATTGCAATTAAGCGCCCCGCGCCGGCGTCGGCGCTGATGTCAGCCCGGGCCCGGTGGCCGTCACCGTCTCCCCGCCGTCCCGCCACCGCCCCCACGGCCGATGCCACCCCGGGGACGCGGTGGGTGAGCGCCGGGGTCCCAGGCTGCCAAATGGCCGGGGGGACCCTGCCTTGCCCGGCCACCACCAGCCCAGGAGGGGAATGGAGGGAGAAGGGGAAGGCTGCGGCGGGGGAAGCGGGAGGCCAACCCTCTCCCGATCATCCTGTCCGTTGCCGTCCCTCGCCATCCCCACCAGGCTCCCGTTTCCCTCTCAGAGCCCGAATCCCAGCTGCCCTCAGTATTATTATTGTTGTCGGCAGCCACAGACGGGGGTGGCCACGTGCTGGGGTGACTCGGGCATCGCTTCCGACGGCACGTCCCCAAGTCCTCGTTGAGCCACGCTCCCCGTCCCCTCCCGGCTCCTGGTGACCCCAACCTGATGGAGCCATCTGTAGGGCCAGCCTCATGCCCATCACCTCCTCCGTGCATCCGAGACCACGGGTAACCGCGGCGGGGAGAAATGGGAGAGGGAAGGAACGGGAGAAGGAAGGAATGGCAGAAGGAAGAGGCCGCAGAGCTTTGCCATGGAGGAAGCCAGGGCTGGGTGCTGGAGCCAGGAGATTGCAAGCTCCTAGAGGAGGGAGGACGTCGGGGTCTGAAGGTGGCACCTGGTGACCTGCCCGTGGCACACAAACCTGCCCGCCGGCCCTGCACCTGCAGGGATTCTCTGGCATTTTGCTCACAGCTTGCTGAGCTCCTTCACCCAAAACCTGCATCCAGAAGACCCTTTGCACAGGGCTTGTCTGGGAGATGTTGGACCACCCCCGGCAAGATCAGCCAAGGTGGGACTCTCAAAGCTTGAAGGGTCAGGTGCGGAGCCCAGAAGGCTCCGTGCACAGGAGGAGAGCCCACACGTCTGCTCCAACCCCATCTGCACCCCGTTTTTTGGATCTGGAGAACACGTTTCCAGTGTCGTACTGCTCCAGGCTGAGGGATCGAGCCCGGACCGGCGCACGCGGAGGGATGCGATGGTGCAGGCTGGCCCACGGAGAGCAGGAGAAATAAAAGGCGAGCAGGAGGCAGCCCGAGGCAAGCGGGAGCTAAGCAAACAGCGGGAGCTGGAAACACGAACGAGTTACCTGCAAAGCGAGGGAGGTGCAGGCGGCGAGGTGAGAGGAGGAAAGTTGGGGAGGCTGACGAAGAGGTGCGCGCTCGTGCCCTCTGCCCCGGCACGCTTCGTTAGCTGTATTTACATCTGCCGTGCACACAGGCAACTTTGTTATTCACTGGCACACTCGCATGAAGCCACGCATATCTCACTAAGTTATATTTATAGCCGTTCCTCAGAGCTAGCGCGGATGAAACCAGGCAGCATTTTCGCAGGAAAAAAAAACCTTCCCCTTGTCGTGCCGGCACCGGGAGCCGCGCGCCCCAGCGCCGTCTCTTACCCGCATCCCGCCGGGGGCCGCCTGCTCGAGCCGTGGGGAGCCAGCATCAGAGGACGGGGAGGGCAGCCGGTGCCTCCATCTCACCACGAAACGCCTCAGCTCGCCTGGACGGAGGAACCCGGCAGGTTTCTCTTCAGCCCCCTCTCGCCTTCGGGCTGGTTCCTTTCCCGAGGAGCCCCTGGCTTGCCGTGCCCTGCTCCTCTCCTCCTGCCTCTGCCTCTCCTCAGCGTGCTTTGCCCTCGGGAGCGTCCATCCCACGAGCTCTGGTGCGCTCACAGCTCGGCTTCTGCTCTGCCCCCTCCTGCCCCTTCCCCTCCTGCCCTTCTTTGCTCCCCCTGCGCCTCCGCCGCTCCCCTGCCCCTCTCCCCCCCAAAATCTCCGCGCCGCCTCTCCCGCTCGCCCTCGTCCTCCCCGCTCCGCGCTGCTCCCTTTCCCTGGCTCCCTCTCCCCCTCTCTGATTGCTATGCAGGCTGTAGCTAAGAAGTCAGTAACTCCGTGGTAGGATCCAACAGCTTTCCGCTACTTTAGCCCATCCTCGCGTGTGATCTCAGAGCCATGGATACGCGCTGCGGAGCTGCCATGGGGGAGACGACAGCGCAACCATCGGCAGCGGGAAGGGGACGGCGGGCACGGCGGGAGCCCCCCGGGAAGGAAAGCCCCAAGCCCTGCCGCCAGGCCGCGGCTGAGGGGCCGCCGTCCCCATGGACGGGGGGATTTCCCCACCCGGAGCCCCGGTGCCGGGCTGGGACCTCGCTCTGAGCAGGGACCCGAGTCCCCAGAGGGTGCCGAGCGTTTGGCTCGGGGGAGCTCTGCCAGGGAGCTCCCCGGGGGGCTCTGCTGCCTGCAGCACCTCGGGGGCTTCCGAGAGGTCACAGGCTGGGGACAGACAGGAGGCTGAGGGACAGGAGCTGGGGCTGGGAGGCCTCAGCTCGCTGTCCGGCTCCAAATCCCTGCTGGAACAACACCTGGAGGGGACGGAAAAGACCAAACCCCGCTGCTCCGGCGTCTCCTTTGGAGGCCGTGACCCCCCCTCCCAGAATCACCCCCGGCACGTGGGGCACCGCCGGCATCTGTGAGTGCCGTACCTGGAGACGCGGCACCGGCAGGAGCAGGGGGTATTTTTAGCGCCTCTCGGCGCCGATCCGCAGCTGCGAGCGGGGAGCGCAGCCAGCACCCTGCAGCCAGCTCCGCTCCGCCGGGCCGGCCGCGGGGGGCCGGCTGCTGCCCCCTGTCCCCAAGGGGACCCACGCAAGGGGTCGGTGTCCAACACCACGAGGGCCACGGCTCTTCCCAGGGCTGCCCCACGGCCTCCTGCCGTCACCGTGGCGGACGCGCCCCAAGAGGTGAAGGCACCCGGCCCCTTCACGCAGCCCTGCAGCCCCTCGGCTCACCCCGCGACCTCACCGCGGTCTCTCTGGGGAGCAACACGCTGCCACGGAGGTTCCCTGCAGCCGGGCCAGCATCCGCACCCAACGCGTGGCGCGGCCAAGGCACGGCTCGGCCACGGGGATGGCCGTGGGGATGGCACCCCGAGGATGTCGCCGGCCCCCAGGCGCACCTCGAGGCAGCGGGGTGCCGTGCCCCGGCCACCCCAGGCCCACCCCAGGCCCCGGCAGCGGGGTGGCTCACACTCGCCACCCCCGCCCGTCTCCACCGGCACCGTCTTTAATAAGAAGCGTGGAATATTTTAGCACCTATGGAAAAGCCACCACAGACGGTGGTGGCAGCCGTTGCCAGGGAGACGGTCCCAAAAATAGCCCCACGCCGCCAACCCTTCCCGGTGCCGCTGTGGGGTGGGGGAGGCAGGGGGACGGGGGGATGGAGGGGGGTGGGAGGGTGGGCGAGAGGAGGGGGGACGGAGAGGTGGAGGGGTGGAAGGAGGGAGAGATGGACGGAGAGGTGGAGGGGTGGAGAGGAGATGAATGGAAGGGCGGAGGTGTGTGGAGGAGGGGAAGAAAGGGGTGGATGGGTGGGTGGAGGAGAGGTGGGTGGGTGGGTGAGGTTGGTGGATGGATGGAGGAGAGGTGGATGGATGGATGGATGGATGGATGGATGGATGGATGGAGGAAAGGTGGGTGGATGGATGGATGGAGAACTGGATGCAGGAATGGATGGATGGATGGAGGAGAGGTGGATGGATGGATGGATGGATGAATGGAGAATTGGATGCAGGAATGGATGGATGGATGGAGAAGAGGTGGATGGATGGATGGATGGATTAGTGGAGAATTGGATGCATGGATGGATGGATGGATGGAGAAGGCATGGATGGATGGAAGGAAGGAAGGATGGACGGAAGGATAGATGCATGCATGTAGGGGAAGCAGGACCTCCAGGGAAGGTGAGCAGAACCTGACCCCTCTCCTCCCTGGGGATGAAGCCAAGCACCAGAACCACGCCAGCAGCCGCTGGCTGGGCAGCCGTGGTCCTGCCTTCCTGCCACACCACCTGAAGCCAACACCAGCCCTTGAGCCCTCTCTGTCCCAGGCAGAGCTGACTCCAAGTGATTCAGCAGCCAGCACAGCGCTGGACTCCTCGGCACGCCCCGGGCTCCCCTACCACCCCCTCCACACCATCCCGCCGCTGTCGCCAGCGCCCCAGCGCAGTGCTCCTGCAGCAGTGCCCAGCACAGCCCGCGGAAGCCTTCCTGGTGGCAGAAAGGAAACGCTTCAGCAAGAAGGGTGCCCAGTGTGTCCCCTCCTCTCGGTGCCACCGCCTCGCAGGACGGGCAGGGCTGGGAGGGGACCCTCGGCGGAGCTGCTGCCACCTGGCCCCTGTTTGAGCAAGCCTCTCAAACCATGCGGAGAAGGGAGCCCAGAAATAGAACCAAAGGGGGAAAAAAAAAATAAGAAAGAAACCCAACAACCCCAAATTCCCGTTTTTAATGCCAAATCCCAGCTCGCTCTCCTCCCTGTCACCCTGGCGACATTCCTTGCGGTCGCCATGGAGACGGGAGGCATGGAGAGAGCATCACCGCGCGTGGTGGTGGCAGCGCCCGGCAGTATTTCGGGAGGCAGGGAGACACAGGGTGCGAGGTGCTTCGTGTGGCGGCAGGGATGGGGAGGAGGGAAGGTTTATTTTTGCTTGCTCCCACTTGGTGTGACAGATTTTCCTTCTCGAAGCGCCCCTCGCCAAGCTGGTGGTGGCCTTCCCGTGAGGTCCTCGTGGTCACCTCTCCCGGCGGTTCCCGGCGCCGCCGCTGGAATTGGGCTCTTTGTTAGGTCTGGGGAAGGCACGAGGTGGTGAGGACGACCCTCCACCACCCGCAACACTCTCAGTGGTGACAGTCCACCGGGGAGGAGCGGGTTCACCCCTTGGCTGGGTCAAGAAGCAAAGCACCGGAGGATGACGAGGGCTCTCAGACGTTGCTCTCCAAGGGCTGGGAGGGGGCCCTAAATCCCCCATCCCGCTCCGCACACCCCTGCCTCGGTTCCCTCGCAGGTGGCAGCCCTCGTTTCTCTGCGATCCGCGGGTGTTTTCCAGCCCAACCTGCAAACGCGGCTGGAGAAGCCCGGCGCGGCACGGCAGGTGCTGCAGCGGCGGGGAGGGAAAACCCACAGCCAGCACGATGGGCAGGGAGGAAATGTATGCAAATGCATTCAGAAAGGGAGCCGGGGATGCTAATAGACTTGTTAGTAAGCACTGGGAATAATATTTCTACGCTTTAATCATTAGGGACGCTACTCCGGGCGAGCCCAGAGGGATGTGCCCATAAGGGAGGGAAGTGCACGGGAGCGAAGGCTGGGCACGGGGGGCAGCGGCCGCAGCACCCTCATGCCCCTCTCGCCACCCCGAGACCCCGCTGAATGAACAGGGTTTGTCTCAGGGGTGGCCCGGCCGAGCTTCTGGGCGCGTCCGGACTCGGTGACGGTCCCTCCCCGGTCCCCTGCTGCTACCGGGTGAAGATGGCAGCGCCGCCGTGCCCCTTCCTCGCGACGGGCGTCTGGCTTTATTCCTTCTGCTCCAACGGGACACGAGGTCACAGCAGCCCGAGAAGTGGCGTTCCCTCTGCCTTTGCTCCTTTAAGGACGCTTCCATGTGTAACTTGAGACAAGTGGGGGAAAAGAGAGGAAGGGGAAAAAAAAAAAAAAAAAAAAAAAAAAAAGGAAAAGGGAAAAATAGCGCAGTTATTCCCGCCTCCGCCTCCTCCTTTGCCTCCTCCCCGGCCAGCCCGGAGCCACGTCACCCAGCACTGGCTTTGGGGCTGCTCAGCCCAGCCCGGCTCGGCCGACGGGACAAAACCCAACTTTTTGCCCAGGCCTCGAAGGTTTGGGGAGGGAGAAAATCCCCGCGGTGGGGACATCAAGGCGGGGGGACGCCGGGCCTGGAGGGCAGAGCGGCGCAGGGGGAAAAGTGCTTGGAAGGGGGGCCGAGCTTTCCTCCGCCAGAAGAAGAGAGCTGCAGGCTGCGGGAGGAGGAGGAGGAGGAGGAAAGTTGAGCAGGACGCGAGCGCGCGCTCGGCCGAGGATAAAGCTCCCCGCGGGGTTTCAGGGCCGCCCTCGCCCAGCACCGCCAAGGAGCCCGCGCCGCCATGAACGTCTTCCGCATCCTGGGGGACATCTCCCACTTGCTGGCCATCATCATCCTGCTGCTGAAGATCCACAGGTCCAAGTCCTGTGCCGGTGAGTGCCAGGGAAGGAGGGGACCCTGCCCAGACAACGACTGCACCCAGGCCCTTTGGGGACATCAGCCTCCTCCTCCTCCCCGCTGCTTCCTCCACCTTTCTCCCGCCCCTTGCTGGTAGCCCTGGGTGGGTTTTTCGCCAAGCCCCCACCTCAGGGCTTTGCTGCAGCTTGCAGGAGCCTCCACCAGCCCGGCACAGGGCGGTTTCCCCGCCGGGAGGGAGAAGGACGTGCTGGAAGGATGTGATGTGGCACGGCCCGCCGCCGCCGTGCAGGTGTTTGTCTGGGGGCAACGAAGGGAAGGGCAGGGCGGTAAGGTGGGAAACGAGAAGTCGCGGTGGCACCAAAAGCAATCACCTCCGGGGAAAGGAGCTGCTCCAGGCTGGAGGCCCTGCCAGAGAGCGGGCAGGCACCGGAGGGAGGCTGCTCGGGCAAGGGATGTGGAGAGGTTGCTTCCCGCAGGCAGATTTTGTTCGGGGTTCGGAGCCGCAGTGACTCAGCAGCACCCATCCCACAGCAATTCCCCGGTGTGGCAGGTGTCACAGCACACAAACCCACGGCGGGGCGGGGAGGCGTGTGGAGGGAGCCAGGCAGGGAATGGAAAGGGTTTTTTCTTGGTGGCGAGGCCGGCCGTGTGAGTACAGGGCTGCTCACGAAGAAGGCTCGAGGCAAAACCTGCACCCGAAGGCATCTTCCTCTCATTTGCCCTGCCCTCCTCTCCCCGCAGGTATCTCTGGGAAGAGCCAGATCCTTTTCGCCCTCGTCTTCACAACCCGCTACCTGGACCTCTTCACGACCTTCATCTCCGCCTACAACACCGTGATGAAGGTAAGGAGGGGCAGTGTGGAAGCAGAGGTTTCCCTCGGCTCGCTGGGGTTTCTTGGGGAAGGAGAGGGTGCACGTTCCCCACACTGGTTTTTCAGCCTGAGGGAGGAAGGAGAAGCTCCATCTCCTCCATCACCAAAGCTACAGCGGGTTATACACAGGAAGGGCAGCCAAAGATGCTCCCTTTGGTGTCACCAGCCCTCTATCGACCACAAAACCCCCCCATTGCAGTAAAAGAGGGAGCTGGGCCTGCCACATCACATTTAGCCCACCAAAAGCAGAACGAGATGCTGTGAATCAAGGCTGGACCTCCCCGTGCAGCAGGAACACTAACACTTGGCTCTCTTCAAGCACCGGTGAGGTGACCAAGGTCTCGCCATCTTCCTTCCCTCCCCCAGGTCATTTTTTTGATATGCGCCTACGTCACCGTGTACATGATCTACGTGAAATTCCGGAAGACGTTTGACAGCGAGAACGACTCCTTCCGCCTGGAGTTCCTGCTGGTCCCCGTCACCGGCCTGGCGTTTCTGGAGAACCACAGCTTCACCCCCTTGGAGGTGAGGAAACTCTGGGGCAGGGGACGGGAGGGCAGGGAGGCAGCAGCCCGACACTGCCCAGCAGTTAGCAGGATGTTAAAAAAATGAGATTTTTATTGCCAAAAGCATGAGGGAGGGGATGTTGGCGGGCCTCAGAGAGCACACCACCTCTGGAGCCGCTCAGCGCCATCTTCTCTCGGTCCCAGGGCGGTCGGCCCATCCTACTCCAGGCCTTACCACGGGCGAGCCCACGTCCTCACCGCCTTGATTTTTGCAGATTCTCTGGACCTTCTCCATCTACCTGGAGTCCGTGGCCATCCTCCCCCAGCTCTTCATGATCAGCAAGACGGGGGAAGCGGAGACCATCACGACGCACTACCTTTTCTTCCTGGGCCTCTACCGCGCTCTCTACATCGCCAACTGGGTCTGGCGCTACCACACCGAGAAGTTCTACGACCAGATCGCCGTGGTGTCCGGCGTGGTGCAAACCATCTTCTACTGCGACTTCTTCTATCTCTACGTTACCAAAGGTTGGTAGAAGTCCAAAAACGTTCATTCAGCCTTCTTGCAAGGGATAGAGCTGCAGCTTGCGCTGTTAATCCTGATGTGAATTTATCATTTGCTGTGTTTGTGTAGAAATTAAACCAGAGCTCAGCCTGGTTTAACCCACCCTAGGAAGTTAACAATTTGGGCATATTCACTTCCATGTACGTTTTGACAGATTATGTATGAATCACACACAAAAAAACCCTAGAGGGGGGAGGAAAAAATAGCCGCAGGCAGACGACGTACCTGAGAAAGCAACTGCAGACATATGGAGGTTTTATTAAGCCTACTTTTTCCTTTGGTGTAAAAGATGCAGCGTTCCCAAGAGCTGATTCTGTAGGAAGGCAGGCATCTGCACGTACAAGACACTCCCTTCTGTTTGCCAAAACCAGCTGCCCCTTCTGCTGCAGCGCTGTGCTTTGGTGAAGGGCTGCATACCAGAGCTAGGGAGCTCAGCGCGGGCATGAAATCTGGTAGCACACACTATGGTTTGCTGAGACTGAAAGAAAAAAAAAGACTCTCTTTTCCGTTGGAGAGGGTGGAATTTGACAAAACGTAACTGAACGAACAAATATTGTCTTCTTTGTTCGCGTTCCCCAGCTATTCTGCCAAAACCAGTAGGGCCAAGCTTGGGGGATGGAGCTTGAGGGGCTGCACGCAATATTCCTGCTGACGGCGAGGTGACAGGAGCATGGAGCGGGTTAAGCACATTAAGACTTCCTGCCATCATTGAAAAAAAAAATCTTTGTGGCTAGGAAAGTACTTTGTAAAACCACCATCAAGGCGCTCCACGTCAATTCTTTTTTTCCTCCACTAATTCCCATTTTAGCTTCACTCAATTCGTATGTCCTGCGTCCTTCTGCATTCTGTTACAAATCCCTACCCTTTGCAGTTGTGGAAGGTGGAACAAAAGGGGAGAAAAAGAACCAACTGCTGGCTTTCCGTGTTGCAGCACTAGCGACAAAGTCACAAAATTTAGATGATAGAGGAAGGGGAAGAAAAAAATATATGTATTTGGCCCTGGGACATCACAGCAGGGAGAGAATTGCCCTTTCTTTTTCCCTCCCTTCTTTTATTTTAGACCAGTTTCTGGACCATGGGGAAGAAAAGGTGACTGGAGATATGCAAATACTCTGCAGTCATTTATGGAAACCAGAAATATTATAGCAGGTTGCATCTCTCTTACACTCTTGCAAAAAAAAAAAAAAAGCAGCTTTTCAAAACATTTCTAACACAGAGGAGCTCAGACAAAAGGGCAGTGATTGTGGTAAGAAAAGCAAGGATGTGTTATATAAAGAAACCTATTTAATAAGGCTTCAGAGCCGATACCAAAGCGTTGTAAAGGGATTTTTATATAATGCAAGTTCTCTTTATCTTGTTTTCAAAACTCGATGAGCCGCTTTCTGTTTAACACAAGGACCTGAAAGGTATTGGGAGGAAGCTTTCAGCTCCCAAAAGCTCGTGTTTCACAGCGCGGTGAGGGTGGGATCACCCCATCCGGCCCCCTGCTGACAGCAGGGTCACCTAGGGCAGGTTCCTCGAGGCCATGTGCAGTCAGGTTTTGAGCATCACCAGGGTGGAAGCACCACAGCCCCATGGGCAACCTGTGCCGGCATTTGACCATCCCCACAGGAAAAAATAAAGATAAAACACTCCCTTTTTTCATGTGTTTAAATGGAATTTCCCCTTGCCTCTTACCTGCCGCTGCCCACCACCAAGGGGCCTCCTATCCAACCTGCCACCACCCCATGAGACAGGGCGTGCTGGTGGTGGGCCTGGCCACAAGCCACAAATTCGTGTCGTGGTCTCTATTTAAAAATTAAATAAAACCAAAAATGCACCAGGGACAGAAGAGCAGGCTCCATATTACATCACCAAGACAAAAAAGGGTGGAAGTTTTGGTTTGCAAACGTGACAACCCACTACCCAGCACTCCAAACAGCGGGTTCAGGAAGCGTTCCATTGTTTCAGGAATATTCCTTCCTTACCTTCTCTTTCTCTGTCCTTTCATAGTCCTAAAAGGGAAGAAGCTAAGCCTTCCAATGCCTGTTTGAAGACATTCCCACCAAAGATGAAGCTCTTACGATGACAGCTTTCCTTTCCTGGCCCTTGGTGACTGAAGAACGGCTCAGCTGAGCTTCACTCGGGTGCCAGGAAGACAACGAGGCCGGGAAAGCTGCTCTGCTTTTCGGCTGGAGACTTTCCCTCCACTTTTTTTTTTTTTTTTTTTAATTTCTTCTTACTTGAATTCGGTGCTATTAAGTAGTGCTGGCCAACACTAAGATAGTGCGAATCGTTCTCTCCCTGCTCTTCTCAGCACCCACCTCCAACACAGGCCTCTGCTTTGACCCGGAGGCACCGCAAGGAATAAGGGGGGGATAAGGGGTCACTGCCTGTTAGTCCGTCAGCAAGTGCCTATAGCAAAGGGAACACCTCATTATGGAGCCTGGTAAGATAGCAAACCTCATGGCACACGTGGCCACATCTGACGCGGCAGATGCTATTGATGTTTTAGCCATGAATTACCAGCCCCCCAAAGTTAACTGTGCCTGAACCCCATTCTCCTCAGGGCCTCCAGTCTTCCAGGTGTTCAAACCCCACTCACCCACCTCCAGTGACAGTTCCTCGTGTCCTACAAACGAGGGACGTTTCCATTAAAATCAGAGGGTTGCCAACAGACGTTCCCAACAGCCTGGATGCGACCCTTTACCAGAACTGGGGAGAACGGGGGCAAAGACTGTTTTACGCTCCAAAAATAAAGACAAAGCTCACAATTTTATTGACAACAGTGTTTTTATTTATACCTACAAAAGAAAACAAGATGGTATCAAAAGGACAATTTACAAACTAAGAATAGTAACATAGCTCTTAGTATCCTGTGTCTGAACACCACAGATCTATGAATCTCTCAATTCAAGTCTTCATTAATACAACAGGAATGTGTTCAGAGACCAGCAAGCGTGAAACAAGATGCTGATCCCACACAAAGCCACTAACCCTTCCATTGTTCAGAGAAGTCCAAACAGTAAATTTCTTCAGGAAGTGGGAGGGGAGGAGACACCCAAGTCGTTTGACACTCCCACAGAACTTTTACAGCTTGAAAACAATGCAAACAATACTAGACGCTAACGCTTTTACCAACAAGGGCCCTCCAGCTGGGATATGGAACAGAGCAGCGAGCACCAGGTGGGACAGGGGCAGCACATGCCACGGTGCGTTTATGCAGTCAACATCTGGTTAACACTCTGAACTGAACCGAGACCCTGGACTTCAGCTGACCTCAGTGACAATGAAGCACTGCACGACTCGGCACGTTACGTTTACATGTGCGCAAGTCCCCCCCAAAAAGAATTGAAAGCTATAGCAGACTATAAGGCAGCTTTGGTGGTCCAGAGACCCTTTTTTAAAGCCAATCAGCAAGATGTCCTACTCCTACACCCCTCAAACACATTTCTGCATCAAATTCATCTTTTGTTTTTTTTAAAAAGGTAAAAATAAAACATAGCTCTGCACTTGCTTGTGAGGGAGGCCAAAGACAGATCAGTCAGTGCCTGGATAAATGAAGTGTTTCTGGCTTTCACTTAACACAAGCAAAGAAATTTCCTGCCCAAGCAATGGAATTGGAGATGGGATGAGGGAAACAAGGTTCTGAAAAATCTCTCCCCTTTTCTCTCCTCGTCAGCAACCTACCTGTGTACTGCACAAAAAAATGTGCATTCATCCCCCTAAATTATACTCTGGGAATTAAAAATAATAATAATAATAATTCATTTCTGTATAAGCAAGCTCTTTTCCTGGGCTATAAGAAGTTCCGCTCTGCTACAGAAGGGGTGGGCTGCCTTGCTCATCCATATGCAAGAACGCCAACAGAAAAAAAAAAAAAAAAAAGAAACAAGAAAACAACCTGCACTCCCATAATGCAAAGATTACGCCTCACAAACCAGGAGATGTATCCATTCTTTTGTCACATTCTCAGATCAAGAGCAGCCAACTCCTATTGTCATCTACTGTCTCTGAACCGTCTGGTATTAGAAGTAACGAGTCGACAACACGCTTTACTAAAGGGGAAACCCCCTCACACCCACCTTAGCCTGTAAAATAAACATTTTTTTATTTACGTATTTACTAAAATTCCACTCTTCTCTAACATTTTCTAAAATGCTACCTACCTGCAAGAGCTGAGCTCAAAGGGACCAATGGAACGGGGAAATGCACTCAAAAGCCAGGAAAAGCAATAGTCAGAGCAAGGTACAAAAGAAAGAAAGCTTCAGAATTAAGATGCACTAACCAGCTCACTCCTTACCTCGTGACAAGGAGATTCCAGGCAATCTCCTCCTCCTCCTCCCTTCCTCCCCTTATGGCCCGGGCGCCCCGCCCCCCAGCCCACCCTATTCAAACCTCTTAAGTGCAGAAAACTCTGACACAGTTTTGTTCGGCGTAGCGGCATTCAGAACGCCCCCTGTGGCAACACGCACTTTGTTCACGATCTCCGCTGGGTTTACTTTCGGGGCTCTCAAATAAGGCTTCTCTCCGTACACCCAACGATAGGAACTTGGGAGCAGAGACTAGCTGGAGTAAAGGGGTCGCGTGCATTTACGATGCTGCGGTTTAACAGCTGTAGGGCAAGAATTTATTTGGCCAAACATCGCAGCAGCAGCACCTAATGACTGCGCCTAGCTTTCAGGTACCGAATCCAAGACAGGTTTGGTCACCAACGCCGGGGTTTTAAGCCCAAAGTCCCTGCTAGAGGTACCAGAAGGTGGACTGCTGCTTCCAGAGGTACAGGCCATGCCAACCTCCGTGGGTCGTTACTCAGAACACCGCCCCACCGAGACAAATGAGCAGAGTTTTCCTCTAGAAAGTTACCTATGATAGATTACAAGCAACAATAGTGAGCCATTAAAAAAAAATAATAGTAAGATTAGGAAAAGTGAGCGTTGCTCCCTTGCATTTATCACGTTAAATTAACTGTGTTTTGGCTCCCCAAAGTTTCCCACCTCTCTGGATACTTCCTGAAATTAAGTTAACGTTTTACAGAATAGAAGCTTCCTCCCCTCAAAGCAAGTATTAACACAAACCTTAGACACCAAGATGACCGAGCTGGGACCTATCTGCCTTATACCCATTTCTTTTAGAGAAAATAAAATTTCCAATTTCCTCAACATGCAAGACAAAAAATAATAAATTTTCCAGTCAACTATATATATCTCTTAAAAAAAAAAAAAAGGGAAAAAATAAAAAGACAGGGTCAGTAATGTGGACTGGGGGCCATTTTTGATGGGCTCAAGGGATTTGAATGGTGAATTCTAAGCCTAACCTGCATGAGAGAGACACCACAATGGGAAAGAAGAGAAAGAAAAGGTTCCTTTAAATGCAAGAGGTCTACACTGGTCACCAGCAGGCGAGTGGTCTCATTTGCGTGAGGGGGGCGGGGGCGGGGGAGGGGGCGGATACTGGTAGGTGGCAGTCTGTCCCATATAGCCCATCACGTTAGTGGCAGGGGGCTGAGGAAACTGTTGTGACATGAGCGGCTGTGGCTGCTGGCCCGAGCGCCCCACCATCCCTGCATACTGCTGTTGGGTAGTGCTCTGTGAGGTTCTCCCAGCGGTGGCAGCTGTGGTGCTGGCACCATAGCCACTAGCACTGTACTCTGCAGTGCCATAGCCACTCGTGCCATAGGCAGCTGCTCCATAGCTCCCTTGAGTGTAACCATACTGGCTCTGTGCTGCCCCAAAAGCGGAATTTGGGCTCCCGTAGGCACTGCCATAGGTCTTGTTGGCTCCGTTGGCATAACTGTCACCACGCTCACGGTCTCTGAAGCCACCTGAGTCTCTCCGGCCCTCTTTCACTCCCCGGAGCCTCCTGTCACACTCCTCCTGGTACATCAGGTTAGGGTTGTTTACTGAACTGCTCGTTCGGTAACGAGAACGGCCTCCTGGCGATGGATACGGTTAAGATTTAGTACCGTGAACAAGTTTTAAAACAATGAACTCTGGTAATCACGCCACCCTTTCCCCCCCTTCTACAGCCACAACGCTGCCCACGAGGAGCAAGTTCTTTTGACTGTGACTTCCCTGCATGGCTGTGCGTTTGCTCCTGCATTTTGTTCAAGGTGCAGAGAAGAAGTTCAGACAGTTTCCTTAACGTGTGCACTCAGAGCCAAAAACGGGAAAAAAAAATCAGGACTAGCTTGGAAATATAATTAAACTTATTATTCCCTCAGGGAGAGGAAGGACAAGTAGTCTCAGTCCCTGAAGGTTAAGTTGGTGTTTCCCTTCACTGGTTTCTATTTCGTGTTACCTGTGTTCAGGTAGGAAGTGCAAGGAATTAATTGTGTGTGCGAGGACCTCATCAGGAGAAAGAAATAAAATTCTCCAACTAGGTTTTAATGGTGGACTACCTCTTTGTTGGAGAGAAATACCGCGTTTCCTGAACACCTTGAGACCTTAGGTACAAAGCTATCGCTAATCTGTGTTGGCTTAGGCTTGTACTTACTATTTTCTTCCCCTCTTTTCATCTTCCCTCCCTCAAAACAGAGAAGCTATTCCCTATGTAGCCCTTTCCCCATGTGCCTTTACCTCCACCACCACCTCCTCCTCCTCTGTGGTCCACAAGCTGCATCAGCTTTGGATTGATGGCTTGATTGGCTTCTTCCAACACTTTGATAAGCTCCCTGGCTTGTTTCAGGTTTCCTGGCGTGAAGAACGTGTACGCGGTACCTTTGTTGGTACTACGCGCGGTGCGGCCAATACGGTGCACGTAATCTTCAGAGCTGTTCGGATAGTCGTAGTTTATCACAAATTTAACATCTTCCACGTCTTGTGAAGTGCCCAGGTGCGAAGAAGCACAGTGAGAGGGTGGGGTTGAGGAAAGGGGAGAAGAAGAGAGGACGTGCCAACGAAAGGTGGGGAGCACGAATGCAGGTGACAGTAATAAGAAAAAAAAAAAACACATCGCCAAGTTAGTAACTGCATGGAACAGGTACAAGACAGACTCATCCCAAAAGAGTAGAAGACTCAAGTTTACGATCATCAGGCACAAAGACGAGTGTCCTGAACAACAGTGGTACTTTTACAGCAGTTTTTCCCTGCGCTCAAATTCATCCTCCCCGGAATGCATTTCTCCGTATTCCATTGATGTTTTCCAATGAGTTAAATGAATTTTGTACTTTTTTTTCCCAAAAACACAATCTTGATGGTGAAAACGTCACCATGAGGCACAGCACGCTGGGGTGGAGGAAGGGTAGGACTGCCACGGCAAAGCTTTTACTCTGTTGGGAGAAGTCTAACAAATGATAACAGTAATGAGATCACTTACCTTCCACTTAGCAACATGAAATAAAAGGCAAGTAAAAATCATTCACAATCCTACAATACAGTGAACTGCCTCTCCTAGCCTGAAGCTTAAGACACTCCAATCACACTACCATCATTCAGCCAACTCATTAAAAACTGCTCGGATCATCCCTCGAATACCTTGACTTAGCTTCGTAGCTACGAGAACGCATTACACTAACATTTCACTGTTCCGTTCTGTCCAGTTCTGAGCAGCTTTTGCAATTGGGGCGATCCTGCGTTCTGTTTGGCACCCCCCACTTCCCGTGTCAAATGGAAGCAGGAAATAAAAGCGACCAAAGTTGCTACGTGCTGTAAAACGGTATTAAAATCGAAGAGATCAGAACTGCTCGCCTTTCAGCGAGGCTTCAGAAACTCGTGGGACAGAAACAAAGGAAATGTTAGCGTAACACTTCAGCGAAAGCATTTGAAGTACCAAAAGCACCTATATTTGCTACAGTATAGAATGTTTTTTTTAAAAAAAAGCATGGCATTACAGTAAGTCACCTAACAGCTCATTAAAAAAAAAAAATCTGCCTTTTAAGATGAATATTCTGAAAATATCCAAGATAAAACACAGATTTTTTTTGTGATTTCCTTTCCTTCTTTTTTTTTTTTTTGTTTTAAAGAGAGAAACATTCTCTGTTTGTTACCAGACCGATGCACACTCCCTCCTCCTGTGGGAAACCGCTGCAGCCGATCCCGTCTCTTTGCCTTTTATTTTTGGCGGCCTCCTTTCGAAAACTCCGCCCTCTGACACGGGACCACTGGAGCGCGGGGAGCATGCATCAAGGGTCCGTGGCAGCGAGAAGTCCCCACACACGCTCACTCTGTGAACTGGCTTAGACGCTTCTCTGTAGCCCCATTTGGTTGTGAAGCGCCGGAGAACCTGGGTTCAGGTAAAGGTTTCAGGTCCTCCAACGCTTTTTGTCCCCTATTTGGGGCTCTTAGGGGCGTTTGTCAAAAAAATGCAGGTACAAAAATTACATCCAAGGGGTCAAGACTGCATCTATTGCCCAGACTGCATCAATTTCAAAGGGGTCGTGGGAAAAATAAAAACAAGACGGTTGTGGTGGCAAGAGGGGGGACTTTATGTCTGTTTCTTATTACAGCAAAGGGGGGGCTCCTCAGTCTTTGCTGACTCCAAAGTCCTGAATCACACCAAAAAAAGGGAGTGAGAAGGCAGGTTTCACAGGGGGCTGCGCGAGTCTCCAGCTAGGGTCCTTGATGCAACAGGTTGTTTGTTTGTTTGTTTGTTTTTAAAGAAGGGGAAAGCGAAATAAAGAGAGGAGTACACATGACAGATTGCATCTTCCCAGCCAGGGCGTAACTAATCTGACAAGTTGCAGGCTCCAGGAGCCTCAGTCAGTCCCATTTTGCACATCCATCAGTAGCAAAGCAACTTGAATTAGCACGGAGGATACAAGGGCACGCTTTCCTGGCAGGAAGCCCAGGGAAGCACAGCTACCAATGTAGGCAGGGCTGACTTGACTGGGGAGGACTGGGAAGAACGGGAAGGCAGGAAGAGGAAAATGGAAGGGTGTTTTCCAGGCTAGAAAGTGATCCTGGGAGAGCACGCAGCTGGCTGAAGAGAGACCCAAGCAAGTGCAAGACTCGGTTCCTCCAGCCTAGCATGCTCCAAAGTGCTCGTGCACGCTCACAATCTTCCTGCGCTTTTAGAAGGTAACGTGGCAGGATCTAGAATTGAAGCTGTCCATCGTTTCTGACAGCTGCTTGGGAAACATGCCCTTTGTCAGACCATCAGAATACCCTGTGGCACCGACAGTCTGAGATTTATTAATCAGAAGGGACAAAACTAGCAGACATGCTAGTCTAGAGAGCTAGTTCAACCATCAATGTAGATGTGCCCCCACCCCTGCACTGAGAATGATCTGTAGCTGATATCAAAGTTTCTGTTAAAGAAAACAAAACAAAACAAATTCAATGTTTTTAGTTTAATAGACTGAACAAAAAAAATAAATAAAAAAATAATCAGTGCAGAGAGAGGACCTCACTCCAGGGAATCATCACAAAGAAGTCATTATGGGACTCAGAACTTACCTGGAAGAAGCTTTTTTGAAACCAATGTTCCATTAGGAAGAGGGAAAGCCCTGGTGACTCAGCCAAAAGGCGCGCGCCCCTGTTTTATGTTATTTAGGTAGAAGCCTTCACTTTCCAGGATCTTGGAGGAAGTCGTCCAGAAGTTTGCCAGTTAAGTGACTTATTTTAAGAAGCAGCAAACTCAGGGCCCCAAAACAAGCAGAGGTGTTGTTCAGTAACAAGAAACAGACTCTGGTACCTTTCCCCCACAGCTCAGGCGAAGTGGAGGATGGGAAGCGGGGAGACTGTTTTCTGAAGTGTTATCCAATTGAGTAGTTTTGGGGGAGTGTTTTTGGAGGGGAGTGAAGCTGTTTTAAATGTCTAGGCAAGATGCACAAAGAAGCTACCAGCACATAGCAAGCCTGTTTAAAAAACGCTGCTAGAGAAAGCAGCTCTCTTTCATACAAACTGGTTTCAGGCCTCAGTCCCTTCTCCCAACAGGCCCAAGTACTAACTGCACAGGTCCAGACATGACCCTAGAGGGCAGAGACTGAAGTCCAGATAATCACCTCTCTGAGGAAGTGTTGGACGTTTTTTTTTGGAGGGGGGGGGGGGGGGGCGGGGAAGTAGGGGCACAGGTTGTGTGAACAAAGGCTGCCAAATCTAGTAATGGTCTGCCTGTGTTAAAGTGACCATACGATGCACAGCACAGCCACCCTTTCAGCATATCAGAGCTCAGATAACTGTGATTTTTAATAAACCAGAGATTTTTCTGAGCTTATCTGCAATGACTCACAACAATTTTGTCTGAAGTTTACCGTAAGAAGACACTGACCCCCAAGGGGTTTATCTTCTGCCAAGCTCGGGGAGGGTGGAATATCCAGTGCTCGTTATTAAGCTAAGAGCACCTCAGAAGTCATCCTCCTCTTCTAGGAGTGGGCAGATGTACAAGGGCTGTGCCTAGCACACAGTGTTTCACCATACAAATATGCTTATTTAAAAAGGGGGCGCAACTGATGCATCCAGACAGATCATTTTCATACCACCAGAATGCAGTGGTGCGGTTTTGATTCAGTTACACATTTGGGTAGCGCTACGTTAATGGCCGTATATAATCTCAGTGGTCCTGCCTAGAAGGAGCACAGAGGAGGGAAGTTACGTGTCAAGACCAAAAATCTGGAGCAGTGCTTTCTCAGATGTGAATACATCTGCGGGGTAAACTGCGTGTATGCTGGGGTCTGTACGTTCAAATCGGGGGGGGATTATGCAGGGAGAATATTAGCTATTTGCCGTTGAAATGCTCTCCCACAACGTCCTACTTGGGCTTTATCTGACACGCTCTGAACAGAGCAATCCGTCCCTACCATCCAGCCACAAAAGCCGGATTTGGGGAAGAAGTGAGTGTGGTGGAAGGGTTGGGTTGCATAATTGGACGTCTCTTCTCCCTCTTGGCGATCGATTAGTCATGCCTAGGCCTTGCTGCAGACCAAAGCCTGTTCATTAGGAGCAGGAAGAGACTTTGAATATGAAAGAAAAAAAAAAGATTAATGTTAAAAAACGTATTTCACATGTGGGGGAAAATCACGCTTTGAATTTTTTTTTTTTTAAAGAAAAGAAAACATATTTCAGTCCAAGGAAGAAAAATATGCAGCAGTAGGCAAGAGTGGTCTATGTGTACAAACCTAGCCCACGAGATGCAACGTCGGTAGCAATGAGGATAGGAGCCTTTCCAGAACGAAACTCTGTAAAACAAAGCATGCTATGAAGTAAGATTTTTAAAAAAGATAAAGTTATCTGAACTTGATTTACACTAAATGCTCATTTTCCAGAATCTAGGTAAGATAACTTCATAAAACCCAGCAAGTCAGGGTATAAGGTGTCAACTAGTTTTCAATATCCAGCTCTATGGGTTAAGCAATCATCCCATCCAATTTTCGAATAAAAAATAAATTAAAATGCAAGCACTGAAATTAACAGGAGAAAGGCAACAGAAGTTCCTTCAAAACGTATCTCTTGGTCACAGAGGTAAAAAAAAGCCTAAGAACAGCACGCCTAGATTACGTACAGCAGCCCGAGCTATTCTCCCCTCAGCGACGGACTCACCATTAAGCACCCAATCTCTTTCCGGCTGACTCTTGTCTCCATGGATACACATAGCTGGCCAACTGCCAAACAGAGATGCACATTAGTACAGACAGAAAGTACATATATTAAAGGCAACAGGAAGCTTTATTGACATTTCAGTAAAAAAAAAAGCCCTGAAAAATGTATTTCTCAAGTGTTTTAATTCCCTGTCCCCCTCCTCTGGCCTTTATCTACCTACTGTGCATACAGTTTTGTTTCTTGCACATTAAACCCACTCATTATACAGCAGCCATCTAAGCCTAATCACATTTGTGAAATTAATCGTTTGTCACTTCATTGTATCAGTATTCTTGCATACTGAAAGCTTCACAGTTTACCAATATCCTCTCTCGCACTAAGGCTTGGAACCTTCCAGGAAATTAAGACTGAATTCAGCCGAGAACCACACTGACAGGTTGTTCCTAACTATAGCATCACGAACATTTAGACCTTACTGCTTTTATTACAGTTTCTGTTTCCCACTAGCAGCAAAGGGTAGGGGGAGGCTAATCACCCATCTCTGCGCATCCTTCGAGTGAGATCATCACATCGCCTCTTTGTCTCCACAAAGATGATGGTTTTATTCTCCTTCTCTGCCATGATTTCTTCCATCAGTTGTATCAGTCTAAAATAGACACAAGAGCTAGTCTAGGTATCCACATACACCAGAATATAGGAACGCTGTCTCAGTTTGCTTTAAGAAAATATGTAATACGCATCCACAAAAATAAAGCCCGTACCGCTTACACAGAATTTAGCTCTTCTGTACAATGGTACGGTGAGAATATATGCAATAGGCTGGATAATTACAGGACTTGTTTGGTAACATTCAAAGGTTAAGTAATACTGCAAAGAAATCCACTATTCAGAATTCACATTCGGCTTAGAAAACAACGTAGATTTTAAAGTGCAGCTAAAAAACCCGAAATGGTAGGTAGGCAAGTCAACGTACTTATGGTCTTTCTCGCTTTCCATGCACACATCCACTATCTGCAGGATGTTGTGGTTGGCACTCAGCTCCAAGTTCCCCACATTGATCTGAACGTAGTCCTGTAGGAAGTCCTCCGCAAGCTGGCGCACTTCTTTTGGCCAGGTGGCACTCCACATCAGAGTCTGTCTGTCAGGCTACAAAAAAGGGAAAAAAAAAGATTTATTTAAGGTAGTGGGCTTTGGATGGGAAACCAAGGGAATCCGTCCTTTTACAAGGTTCACGCACCCTTATCTGATCAACAATTTTACGAATTTGGGGTTCAAATCCCATGTCCAGCATTCTGTCTGCTTCATCCAGCACAAGGTACGTACACCGACGAAGGTTGGTCTTTCCTGCCTCAAGGAAGTCAATCAAGCGACCCGGTGTAGCAATGCAGATCTCCACACCTTCAAAACAGAAGGAGGAAAAAGAATAAGGCTCTTCATTTGAATGTCAATTGGTATTTTTAGTCAGAATGAATCACCTTCCACAGCAAAATTGTTTAAATAAAATGAAAAAGCACCACCCTCATCCATACCCAAGATTGAGTCATTTCAGTAGAAGCCCTAGTTTCTTTTAATAATTCATTTTTTTTTTCCATTCTGAAATTGCTGTTACAGTGCCATTCGAATAATAAATGCAGTGCAGCAGCTAAAAGCCTTCTGTCAGAAAACACCTGCAAAGAGCTGCCCAAAAATCACAACTAAAATAAGCTTCTACTCAACCCTGACCTACCTTCATCCAGAATTACACAGCCTGGAGAGCTCTCTAGTAAAAACAGAGCTAAACTACAGGCTAAACTCTACATGTTAAACAAACATGAAGTGCTCCTCTTGCTGTACAGGTCAAATTAGTTCCACTTGCACTTGTTCTTCCTTTTTTTTAGGGTATATAAAACCAAACCATAGCCTTTAATATTGAATAATTATGCCCTAAGCATGACAGACAGCCATCCAGCCTGTAACTTCATGTGAAAACAGAGCTCAGATATTCTTAAGCTATTATCAGGTATGGCAATTTATACTTTTTTTTTTTTACGAGAAGGGACTGATTTCCACCAATTTCCAAATCTTAGAGGTACATCCTTCAGTGCCACAGAAAATCACAGATGTTTAGAGAAATAGTGAGGTGAAAAAAAATAAAAATAGCTTTGCTGATGCTTCACTTCCAGATGCAGAGGATTTTGCAACAGCCCAGATCTTTGTGTCAACTTGGACTCCTCAGAGCTGATGAGGCTGGACATACTTTAAGTTTCTGTAAAGCTCATGCAAGAATTAGATTTCTAAGAGTCACTGGTTTTCCAGAGAGACTGAAAAAACTGCACTCTGTTGTCAGTGAGGTATTCTTCCAAAATAAATTCACTAAATAGCCGGAAAACCACAACTGACAAAAAAAATATGATTTTTCATCTCTACTTACTCAAGAATTTTTGTTGCAGTAAGCACTAAGCAACCATCCAAAGACAGAAACACCTAAAAGGACTGAAAAAAAGGACTGAAAGCATGGAATCTGTCCACATCCTCTAACCAAAAGGTTTTCATCATATGTGGGAGAATTTCTATTGTACAGCACTCCAGGAAGGTGTAAAAAATCCCACCACACTGATCCTTCCATGGTCTTTTCATGTAACATTGTCCCCACCATTAACAATGGTGCTTTTTACTGGATGCACTCCCATCCTCTTGATCAGAGCTATACCCACAACCTTCTGCCACACGTTTTCATCCCATTATTGTTCAATAACAACTCTTCAGACTGCAGTGATGTATTTTTTTTTAATTTCTTGAGCAGACCTGTCTATGTAAGCTTACCTTGAAAATATTTCCTGCATCTTTTCACGTAATTCTATTCTATTTTTTAGCCTAGTGAAGACAAAAGCCCCCAGCACATTGCTGCATTTGAAGTTATATGCAACTAGCCCTTGACATGAAGGTTGGGCCACTAGTGCACTACTGTTGCTACTGCAGTTGCTGTAGAACCACGGCTCCCCATCACCCCCATCTCCAGCCCTTTGCTACATTAGGAAAGGCAACTGCAGAAGCCTGTGGAGCAGCATGACCAGAAAGAGAGCCTAGTCCGTAAGAGCAATCAAGTACCAGGAAAATCAAACAAGCAAACCACTGTCTAAAGAAGTTTCTATGAATTCAGAAGTTACATTTTGTTATTTGAACAAACTTGGGTGGAAAACTTGATCTGGCTTAAGAAAAATCATTCCTTAAGCTTGCTGCTACTGCACCTTCTCAAAATAATCTGTCCTTTCTGACAAGTTGCTTCCCCTCCCCCTTCCTAAGTCCCGTTGACCTTCGTGAGTGGAAAGTTCAGAAAATGAAAGAAGGTCTAATATCCAAGTAAGTCATTATACAACAGAGAAGGAAATTATTATATGCACTATCATTTTAACTGGAAAAAGAGATAGCCCCTCTCCTCTTCAAACAGGCTTTAAGATTACTTTCAAGTTTACTTATATTTTGCAATACCACCTCCTACAGAAACTTGCAGACACATATTTTAAAGATCTCAGTTAAATTACCTCTTTCTAGATCCCTGATCTGGGGACCTTTGGGTGCTCCTCCATATATGCAGGTACTCTTCAGCCTTGAGCATTTGCCATAATCATCAGCCACTTGCTGCACTTGCTGGGCCAACTCTCTGGTAGGTGCTAGAACCAAGCACTGCAGAAGGAATCAATTCAGGTTAACCAAGCTGCGCACACATCCCTAACTTAAGGACTCTGCTCAAATACCATAAGCAAAGCTGGACCATCTGCTCTCTATTAGCTAAAACATTTAAACATCGTTAGATTATGTCAGCAATTGCACAGAATTTCAACTAATGAGTGGGATGTTCACATTGTGATTGTAAACATTCTCTACTTACTATTCTCATATACCAATTAAACGAAGCACATCTCTCATTAACGGTGCCACACTCAAAAAGGAAGAGAATTGAGAAGCACTTACAATTGGGCCGTCCCCTCTCTCCAAATATGGCTGGTGGTTGATGTGAACGATCGCAGGCAACAAGTACTGAAACAGAAGAATTCTAAGTCAAGACGCAGGACTTCAGTATTCAATGCCAGTGACCACCTGCCATGACAGCTGGACTGCAGTGAGAGTCCACTTCGCCTAACAGCCCTCCAGAAGCCAGTACGGAATGTTCCAAAGATAGGCAGAAACCTCAGCGGTATTAAAATCAGGATTTTGCAAAAACACATTTTTGCATTTATCCAACAGAAAAGATTTCCAGAGCTGCTGAGCAACCGTAACCGCTTTTGGCATGAGTAGAAAACAGAGGTGCTTAGCACCTCTGAAGAGAAAGCTCATGTAAAATTTGGAGACTAAATTAGTAGAATTGAGCTTTGCTCTAAACAATGTTTTTCATAAAATTACTTCTTGACCACTGCAGATAAAATTAATGCACTAATGAAGACTCAACCATCCTTTATTTTAATTTGTATAGCTAACAAAAGAAATAGGCACGTACTAGTTATTAAACCTCAACGTAAGCATGGACCAAAGAGAATCAGAAAGAGAGACATCAGAAAAAGAGACATGCAAAACACATGCCTGTGAGTAAGACAGGCTAGATGGGGCGAGGCTTAAGTCTCATCCATGATGCAATAAAGAAAGCTTTAAAAACATGTCATCACTTCACTTCACGCTTGTAGCATTGTCAAGATGAAAAACTGGTAACAAGCAGCCAAGGTAAATTTCTACAAGGCAACTGTGGAAATAAACAGCACGTAGAAGAGGAGAATACGCACCGCTAGTGTCTTCCCAGAGCCAGTCTGCGCAATGCCCACCATGTCACGACCACTGAGAGCAAGTGGAAAACCTTGGCACTGAATTGGAGTGGGTTCTGTGAAATTCTGGTCCATCAAGGCATCCATCACATACTCTAAGAATTTAAGAAAGGAAAAAAAAATCTTGAAGGCCAACTGAGGCTATACGCAACTTCAGAAGACCTTTTAGAAATGAAAACAGTCCTTAACACTTGCTACCTTTGAGTAATCCACATTTCTTAAAGAATGGCAAAATACTTACGTGGAAAGCTACACTGGTGGAAGGCAAACACAGGCTTGGGGCAGCCCTCCATTCCTCGAATTGTTATCTCTTTCTTCCTTCTCAGTTCTTCAACTTCGTACTATTGACATGGAAAAAAAAAACACAAAGAAATGCTGAACATCAGCGGAGACTTACAGCGCACACTTCTATTTAAGTGACTTAACGCCTCTTACTAACAGTTTAGTTTGAGAGATCAGAAGGACAAGAAGGTCTAAAAAGGACAGCTCTCCTACGGTTTTTACCCCAAGACTGAGCTATCAGGGAGGTTCTCCAACATTCAGAAGTATGAGTTCTCTGTGCAGCCTAAAGAAACTGATGCCCGTTTCCTTCCAAGCAGTCTTTTTTAATGAAAAGTGCATTAATATCATCCTTTAAAAGCTTTTAGCCATCTTCCAGAAGCCAGAACTTATCAAGAGCTTCAAAAGTGGACAGAGGCAGAGGAACAGATTAAATCAATTTTGTGCCAGTGCTGAGAACTAAACAAATTAAATAGGCCCTAATACACAACAAACCAGCAGAAAGCAGGGCAGGCCTTCTCCTTCCATTAAAACATTCCAGAAGTGGCTAAGCGTGTAGCTCTTGCTGTACAGCCTGCAACTCAGAAACATCATGTCGAACCTTTTTGGAAACAGCATTTCTTTTCTTCATGAAAGAAGCCCAAACAACATCATGACGACATACAAAGGCCCCACAATTTTTTTTACTGCTATTTCTGAAGTGTGCATCCACATAAGGACAGTTTTAGGATTAGTAAATTGTGTGGGTTTTTTTTCTATGTTATATTACAAGTCCAACAGCACTCACCAAAAATCAATAGAAAAATACCCATCAGTATCAAACATGCCCTTTATCCAAAGCAGTAAATTTACTGTTTATGAAAAATTTAGAGTTCAAACAAAAGTTTAAAACTAAAACCATATATATTAAAAAATAAGAAGGATGTGAAAATCCTTTTACTTCTAGCTGGCTAAGGCAAAGCTTTAGGTGCTGTCTAAGTGGTTCAGTAGTTCAAGTTGCTGCCTTTGAACAGCCACTGCCTCCTTCAACCCCTTTATGCCATGAATATGTGGCTTGAAGATTTGTAAGTATATGCAAGTAGATAAGAAAATGTTTTGTTTTCGTCAAGTTTCCTTGTGTTAAAGATGAAACGTGTTAATTACTAAAAATAAGACATTAAAAAGGAAGAAAAAAAACTAGACTAGTTGGGTAGGAAGGGGAGATTATCTATAAACGCAGAGTGCTGTGTCCAGTTGTGAGCCCCCAGTGCACGAAGGCCGTTGTTTAACCAGGCTTGTCCAATTATGGCTGGGAAAGCTGGAGGTCCAGGTACAGGATGTACAAAGACTGGGAGCACCACATTTGTGCAGCTTGGGAAAGAGAGGACTACCAAGAGAATCTAACAGCTATTCTCAACTACCTGATGGTCATTACAGAGATGCAGTCAGACTCTTGAAACTCCTTTTAGTTTTCAGTGGAAAAACAACCACCATGAGCAGCACTGAGACCTGGGACAGCCACACAGCTAGGGTACGGACTCTCACCATCCTTAGGGATTATCCAAACTCAGAAGTACAAGGTGCTGAGCAACCTGCTCTACTGTGGGGCTGAGGATTAGACGAGATGTGTCCCAAGGATCTAGGTTTTCAGCCTGAATTATTATTACAAACTGTATGTCTTCCCAATGTTTCTCAAGTAAGTGTTTATGCCACTCGGCTCTTTATTTTAGGTTCTTTCAGGGCCTCGCCAGTATTACAACTTCTAAGTTCTCCAGTCTGAATCCTCAATGATGAAGCACGACATTCTTGGTGGTTAATTTCAAATAACTAGACAACAGCAGCATGATGATGATGAATTACAAATGACCAAATGTAAAAAACTTGCGTAAAGACAGCTGAGAAGAGAAGCATAACATTTGCTGATGTTATGACGACACTGCTACCCAGCAGTATACACACAAAAAACAAACTTAGGGCAACATTTAAATTACACACTGTCCCAGACATGCTAGGACAAGATTTTTCCACTTGTGACATTTTGTCGTATGTGAAAACGAAACAGAAAGAACCTAATGACTTACCGGAGTAAGCCTGGCCACTTCTGGATGTTCCACATAAAAATTCTTCTCAAACTTGGGTAGCTCATTTAAATCCCATTTTTTCTTACGTAAGCGTTCCCCTGGATTACCAAATTTCTTCGGAGGAAGAGGACCTCCACGACTTGCTCCGAAGCTGGAATGTCAACGTTAATTATAAACGATTGAATTAGTCTGGAATTTGCAGGTTTTTTAAGCATTTTCCACCCCAGGTTGACCAACGAGCATAATATTCTATCAAAATTCACCCCCCTCCAAGAAAATTGCTGCGATAGTGTTCGTAACATAAGCCTGCCCAAAGTCCATTCTAATCCAAACCCATCCTAGAGGTTGCTTCCAGTACGGCCATTTTTAAGTCACTGCCTTAAGGCTCCTGTCACCAAGCTTCTGTCTCTTGGTTCCCTCTCCTGGGACAAAGCTGCTACAGCTACAGCAATTCTTTTGTATCGAAGCTGAGAGTATAATTAAAACAGGATACATGCAAGGGGTGGGAAAAATTTCTAATCACAAGCTCCTTGTATCTCAAGGCTAGTTTTTGCACAAAAATAGCTATTTCACCTTCTCCACATGGCCTCTCCCCTTTATCAAGCAGTGTGCCTCAAATAAAAAACAAGTAAAGACAGAAAGTAAGCAAGCCACCCAAGCTTGGAAGTCTATTTGTAATGCTGGAACCAAAGCAAAACCTAAGCTCTTATTTTCAAAAAGAGAAAGAGAAGTAAAAGAAAAAAATATATAAGCACCTGGGAAAATTGTATCCCGTCTCAAACGCTTCTGATGAAGACTCAGGAGAGTAAAAAAAAATGCTTACTCTGCTAAAAAATTCCTAGCAGGCACTGAGAAGTTACTGTTGTCCTCTCACCTAAGTTTTATTCACCCAGTTATTTTAATACAGTGAAGAAGGGTAAGAACTGTCCTAACTCATGGATGCACTGGACGAAACATGAGCTTCTGGCAAGAATCAAGAATAACTGAGAACTGGATGGTATAAATACTTTAATTATCAAAAACATTGTAACTGATTATGTGTTTAACAATTCCACCAGAAAGTTAAGAGTTCTTTCATTCGTATCATGCAAACGCAGCAGGAGGCACTTTTCCAAAAGCTATCAGATCAAGTTTTGTCCTAATGCAAATTCTGGTTAATAAAGCTAGAGCTTTTCGCAGAACACAAATTCATGAGAAGTCCCTGCTTTTATTCAGATAGCAAATCCACAGCGTCTGCGCTTTATTCAAGCAGTCTGCTAGTAAATAAAAACAGTTAATGAAACAAACCAAACGCAACAAAAACCCCAAAGCAGTTTTCATATACTGGTAACTTGAGCAGAGAAGGGCTCGATAAAAACTGAAATAGATTTGAAGGCAATTTTTGAGTTATCCTAATTTCAAGGCTCCCTGTTCAGACAAGAGCTACATCTGCTCTTTAAATTGCTTCCCAATGGAAATTACAAGTGACAGAGACTGAGAGACCAAAAAAGCGGAACTCAGATCGGCATATTAACAGGAACAAGGGGTTGCGCTGTGCGAAAAACTAAGTATGGCAGATATAATTTAAAACCTGGTAAGTGAATTCTAAAATGCTTGTCTTGATGAGACCGCTTCATCGAGTCTCCTCTCTGTTGTATAAATATCCCTTATTTTCTCATATTTTTATGCGAACCTGTACGTCAGCATTTTTTGTCACATGCAAAGACTGGAAAACACAACTTCAGAAATGAAGCATTCTATTTTCTTTTGGACAAAGTAACAAAAAATGTACAGGCTATCATCTACGGGAACATTCATGTTTACTGAGGGTTTCTGCTGGTCAACTTGAGGTCAAAAACGGCAACTGTTTATGTTTCCGAGCTGTTCTGACAAAAGGCATAGGCGGTTTCACTGAAGTGAGCTGGAGGGTCAGAGGGTGAGTGAGTTTTCTTACGGAAGGAAACACATGGAAGAACGTGCTGCAAGACTGGGCACTGGAACAGCTCCGTACTGTGAGTATTTACTCCACAGATATCCAGAGGGAAAAATCAATCCGTTCTGCACAAGAGTCACGCAGTTTCAGTTCTCTGTTGTCACGCACAACATGGCTGCACGCTGACCGGCGAGAAGTGAGCCCCGCAGCATTCCTGAGACGCTGCCTCCGCTAACCTGGCAGCGACCGACGCTTCGTGTTCCCAGCGCAACAACTGGATTCCAATTCCAGTGAAACTGATCGAAAGCTGGGATTATTTCACTCATTTGCCACCAGTCCTCCTGTCAAGTAAGTGGAAATCCAGGCTGACCCAAAACATTCCTGTCTAACGCTACTGTGCCACCATTTCTAGGACGGAACTGAGCAAGTTTATTACGCTCCAGAGCCAACCAGGACGGCTGCCCATCCTAAGAAGTCACCTACAGCTTGTTCCTAATAGGAAGAAAACAGCCTCTATCTGTTAGTCAGTGAAAGAATCAGTACGGAGAAGGTGGTAGACTTCCAAACGCAGCTTGCTGGGTGGTCCAGAGCTTTCACAGAGGTTCTTTGTGAATGATGAGGCATGTTGGTGGCTACAAATACTTTCACACCTTAAATAACTGTGTGCAACAAGCTGAATCCTGATACATTACATTATTTCTTGATATATTAACTGATTTTCAAGGCAAATGTCCAAAAACTTGACCAGAGAAGCTCGCAGACACTCCTTTTACTTATGCAAAATCCCTGATTTAAAAGAGAAGCAACCATCTATAGTCAAAATCTTTATGCAGGAGGGGATTACACATGTTTTAAGGCATGCTAAGTATTGTAGAGACACTTTGGACAGTATTTTTTTTAAGGAACCGTGTACAAATCTGCATTCTCAAACTTGCTCACTGAACTCCAAAAACAGCTGGGGGTCTCAACTACCTCAGACTTGCCAAAGCATTCACTCCAACGTCCTCGCGTTACACTGAGCTGCAAAGCTCACGGTGAAAAAAACACCAAAACTCTACTCTACGTGGGGAAAAAAAAAAGATCTTTTAAGTTCAGAGCGTGAAATGTGGATGTAAAGATAAAGCAGAAAATACAACTATCTCTCTCCACAGACGAAGAGAAACCAAACGCTAAAATGGATTTCAACATAAACAAAATATGCTTCAGTCTCCCAGGAGAGAAGGGAGAAATAATAAGAATAAAAAAATGTAAGACTCGTTCTTAATATGGCAGACTAGATCTAATTTGGTAACAAACCTCACATGACATGTTTATTGTTAATCCTTAGGAACGGAGGCCTAGCTACTTGTGATTTGAAGGACAGAATGTGCCACTCTCCTGAAAGGGGTTTCATTTTCTCTTAGAAAATGGCCTGGGATGAAAGCCTTATTGCTTTTAACCCATAAAAAGAAAACCAAGCCTCAAACTATTTATGGACTATAATGCCATCCTGCGCTGTACTTACCCTATGCTACCCACAGCACATAGCATTATTTTTTTCTACTGCCATCCTCGGACGAAAAAGAAATGAAACCTGCAAAAACCTCTTCCAACGCCTGCTTCCTTTCAACAGTGGTCTCAAAAGTATCAAGCGCTAGGCCTCAGCCACGCCAGACAGACAACTCCCGCTCGACCGCTACGTAAGCTTGGTCATGCTCGTTAAGTGTGGTCCAGGGCCGTGTTTACTGAGCTCGGCCTCCTGAGAACGCGAGTCCCCCGCACGGCAGCAGTTTTCAATCTCATTTCCTCTCACGATAAGCCCGGGAGTGCAGCCGGGAAAGACCTTTCACCAACTGCCATCTTTCTAAGAAGTCCAGAAGGAGAAATGACAGCCAGAAGGGCAGCGTGTCCAGCCACCCTTGCCAGGGCCACTGGGACTCTCATGGTTTCCCATGGGGGGAGAGGGGTAGCAAAAATAGGTAAATATATTAAGGGAAGGAGGAGAAAAGGAAAAGGCAGGCCTGACTGCAAGCAAGCACATACGGTTACACGTGAAGAACAGGAACACATAATACATAACCCCTACTCCTAGCTGCCAGAACATGGATAATAAAGTTCCCAAACCCCCGATCCCCCACCCCCTGCAATACGAATATCCAGGGGGAATCCTCCCCCCGACACCCCAATCGGGACGTGCCGTGTCCCTCCCGCCCCCCCTTGTCCCCCAAGCCCCCCCCGACCCTCACAGGGAGGGGAGGGATCCTTCCCCCGCACCCCCCACCCCCCCCCCTCCGGCCTTCCCCGTCCCCCCCCTTACCCGCCGCGGTCTCGGTCGCGCCCCCGGTCCCCGAAGCCCCTCATCGCACCCGGGGGGGTGGGAGAGAGGCAGCGGAACGCCGGCCGTGGCGACGGCGAGGGACTGGGGGTACGGGGAGACGGGCCAGCCAGGGGCGGCTGCGTCTCGGAGGAATCGCTTTGCGCCACCTCGCCTCTTGGGTGGGGCACAAAAGGAGAAGAATTGGTCAGTGGGTCCGAGACCCGCTGGACGTCGGCGGAGGGAACGGCGGGGCTCTCGGTCGGCTCCAGGGCCCGTGCCGTGTGGAGACACTCGCGTCTTCTTCCTCCGGGCTCCCGGCACAAAATGGCCGCCGCCGCCCCAACCCGCTTCGCTTACGTTACGGGCGGCCCGGCGCTGCGCAAACTGCGGCCTTCGAAAAATGCCTACGCTTATTCCCGGAAGCCAACTACGCCCCGAACCGGCTCGGCGAAACGCTTCTCGGCGCGGCGCGGCGGGTACGAAAGCGGCGTAGCGCGCTTTGCTCCGACAGCCCCAGCGCGAGGAGGGGAGGGAGGGCAGCAACGCTCTTCCTATTCCTCAAAGTCTCCTACGCAAGGAGTCAATAGCGTAACCCCTTCTAGAGGGTAGGGAAAAGCGGGGCCGAGGCGCACGTTACGTAAGTGCGCGGCGTACGCAGGTTGCGTAACTCAGGCTGACGTAGAGGAGGAAGAGCGCGGCCGTTTTGCGTAAAATTCTTCCGCTGGCTGCGCGCGGAGGGTTGGAGGCGGGTCGCGGCGTTACGCTAATCGCGCGGCGTAGCGGCGCTTGGAGAATATGGCCTGGCTCCCGCTGGCCCCGCGGAGGCGGGCGGCAGGTCTGAGGGGACGATGATGGCGCCGAGGGGCCCCGCAGGTCCCCTCGAGCCCGGTTTCGCCCTCAGGGCACCGCGCACGGCGCCGGGAGCGGCAGCAGCAGCCATGATGCGGGCTTTCTGCCCTTAAAAACGGCCTGCTGGGCCCGGGGATTGTGGCTTGGCTGCCCGCGGCCGCGGTCCATGAGGGCTGGAAGTACTGGGTTGTGTGTGACACTTGGGATAGTTTTTAAATTTTTAACGCAGGCGGTGTCAGGAGGCCTGTTTTTGCCTTTTAGTCCTGATTGGCTAAGCATAGGGATTTTTTATTTTTTATTTTTATTTTTTGAGATAAATAGTTACTTAGAGGCAACTACTTGGTATCCCTTTAGCTTCCTTGCTACTTAAATGCATATAAATGCACGTTATAGCAGCAAACGTATTCCCGATTTTACTTCCCTTACAATGTCACCTTCATAAATTCTCCGTGCTATTTTGTAAAAGAGAACCTCCTCTGGCAAGGTACTGGGCCTGTGCTACGGGGAGGACTCAGCGCGTGGTGTACTCCCAACGTTTATGGCCTGTCAGTGTTTGACTCCAAAAATCAAGCTGCAACTCGTAACTAAACAATAAAAATAAAGTGTATATTGTACGATATACAGTTAATTGTGTATTGAGTTGTGCAAGAAGTAGAACTTAGGGTGGAGAGAGTGAAATTTCCTTATATATATATATATATATATATATATATATATAATAACACATAATAAAATGGGAAACGTGCTGTGCTCGTGCTTCTAGCACCTATCAGGCTGTCCTGGCACCAGAATTTTTGGCTGGTGATGATCCGTGTACACAAGCCAAAGTAAGGCCTCGCCTGAACAAAAGCCACGCGGTCCGCAGTGCTTTCCAGGCTATCAGATTGTCAAAAATCAGCTCCACTGGCAGAAAAGAAAGTGAGTCCCCTTTGCTTTTGAACCCTTGAAGTTAACAAATAACTCAGGCTGGAGCCAGGCATAAATACAAGATATGTTAAGAAACCGCTAAAAGGAGGCAAACCCTTCAGGTCTGTCACAGCATAAACTCGCCGGAGTTAAACTTTGGCTACAGCAGCAGGCTGTTCTTTGATTAATTTCTGGTCACTGATGCGTTTTTACTTTATCTTACCTTATATGCATTAGTTAATATAAATAAAAATGTATCAGCGAAGACAAGATTTTTAACCAGACACCAGCCAGACCCATTCTGATCGGCAGTCTTACACAGGAGGGGGGGAAAAAGGCCTTCCCTTAAAGCATCTCGTGTATAAATGGTTGACTGACTGGCCTGTGAGCACGCTCTCTTAGCAAGCTGCATCATAAACACGTTTCCCCTGGTGCAAGTATGAGTGTCAGCCTCTCCCCTGTGTAGTCCCTGCTTCTGTTTTCTTTTACTTTTTAATAATAAAAATAATAACAATACATTCCAAAAAAAAAAAAATCTTTGGTTTTAGTATTCTTATTGATACTAGAAGGAGATTGACGAGGCAATTCTGTAATGTTTGTTTCTTCAGAGAACCAAGCAGAAGGTTTTAAAATGTTGGGCTGCATCTGTTTTACTTCTCTCATGAAAGATCAGTGAGATTATTGAGAGCAGGATTTGACTGGAAGAACCCAACAGAAGCAGAGTGCTGTTCTGTTTTTTATTTTTACCTTTAATAAAAACTATCTTAAAACATTCAAAAAAGTAAAAGTGCTTAAAAATTAAAAAATACATATAGTTAGTCAAGATAAAAATGCCTAAGTATTTTCAAGCAACTGTTTTTCCTCTACTGTACACAGGATTCCATCAAGCTCTTGGGCTCCTGCTACAGCTGCTGCCTTTTCCATATATTTATCATCTATGTACTTGCCAAATCTGTGACTTTGCACAGATCTTCATCCCAGCTACCTCCGAGGTTTTCAGCTGTACATTTGAATGTGTTTTCTGCCTATTCTTTGGCATCTCCAATCCCGCCAGCAGTTATTGCGAACGTGGCTTCATTTTCAGGCATCTCAGGACTGGGGGTGGAAAAAAAGAAACTTCTGGTTTTCCCCCACGTCAAATGCAGTTGTGGAACAGTCCCCGAAATGTAACTATAAGCAACGTGGACTACTTCAACATGGAACACTTCAACATCTTTATGCCCGTGGGTAAACTCTAGAAAGTGATCAATATTATCGAAAATGTGAAACCCACCTCTGAAGATGACACCCAAGGGAGGGGAACGGAGAAACTGCATGAGAAGAGAGGGTTCTGTTTATGCAAAGTTTAACTTCCATGTCTTAGCTCCTGGGCAGGCACGCTGGTGTCTCTGTGCAATTTCATTATGTATGATTTTTTAATGACGCGTCGGCCACAGTTTAGCAGGTAAACTGCTCCTAACTGAGGTCAGCAGAACTTGGTAATTGAACAGCTCTGGAATTTTCCTGCTAAGGGCCCACCAGCCTTACCAGACCGTTTGCTAGTCTTTAAGAGATGAGCATCTAGTAGGACTTATGATGAAAGATGACATAATTTAATACACATCAGATGCAAGATGACTTTAAATCCGCTAATTAGTCCTTTCAGATTTTCTCTCAACATGCCATCCAGAAACGTGGTTAATTTGAAACCGTGAATTGTTTCACAGGCTCTTAAACTTCAGCACCGCGAACTTTGTCACCTTACCCTTGCTCATAACGCGGCTTCCTTCCTGCGAAGGGATGGTGATTTACCTGTCGTATATCTTGGCGATGCGCAGCTCCCCTCGCCCTTTCCTCAGACTAATTCGGGTAGTGGAAGCATGAGCGAGGATGTGGCCCCCAATGGGCTTCTTTGGGTCTGCCTGGAAGCTAAATTAGCGAGGAAATAGTGATGATTCACTCTGCAAATTCCATAGGTTAATGGTGTGATTAACTGGCAGACCAGGCATACTGAGCTCAGTAATGAATAGTTAATAAGCAAATAAATCAAAAGAGGACTGAAACACGCTTGCCTCAAGATTGGATGCTCAAATGCCCGCTGCAATGCCCAGTGGCATAATTGTCCTCTCATCAGATGGAAGAGGCTCAAGAAATGTACGCCTTAAATTCCATGCATACACTGCTCCCCGAGAAAGTAATGTGGTTTGTTTTCAATAGTTTTTATAGTTTGTTCTCTTTATTCGAGTCACAGTGAAAGAGGCCATCGTTCCAGGCAGCAGTTAAGCATTTACATAAAATTACAAAACACCTATAGGTGTCATCCTTAAATGATTCATCACACCCGAAGTCCAATGATCAGTCTGAGGTAGTTAAAGAAATGAGGAGCCTGTCGCTCCACACCATCTCAGTTCTCATCTCTGTTAAATATGTAGTATGGATAAGAAGAAATTAACAACAAAAAAAAAAGGAAAGAAGAAGTATCTCACGTCATAGTTGCTCCTGGATCAGCGGTCATCTGATTGGTCACAAACACAGCCACGTTATATTCTGCAATGGAAAATAATGCCAAGAAGGTGGGCTAGATCAAATTAAATTCAAAAATATTCTCACCCCCCTGGTAAGAGCAAGGCTGCTAATGAACCACTTCAAATTACAAAGGAAAGAGAAGCAAATCTTCCTCATGTCTGCTGGCTGGGGTTGGTCAGAAGACAGCCTAACTTTGTTTCTGTGTGATTTCAGCTGTAATATTTATGCCAAAAATGAGCACTTTTCAGTCTTTCCCAATTCACATCTTCCCTGTTGGCTCCCTGCCCTAGGCCTCTTCTCTGTCCCTCTGTCTGTTCCCCCTTTTTTCAGTATTTACTGCATAAAAAAACTATCTACTCATTCCTCAGCAACATTTCTGAGACATTCCAAAAAAGGAAGAATCCTGTTCATCTCATCATCATCTCTGAGAGCATTGCACTGTGCAGGGAATGAGGGAATGAACACAGCCTACTCCGCTCTCTGTGCCTTCATCCTTTTTTTCCTTTGTGTTTCTTGTGTATTTAGACTGTGGAAATTGGGGAAAGGCTGAATATTTGTCCAGTTCCACAACCTGTCCTCTCATTTAGGACTTAACACTATTTCTCAGAAAACTCTAAACGTTGAATAATTCCAAAGAGCCCTGAATCTGTCACGTTTAAATAATATATTTTTTAATTAGTTTGATCTTTTGTTGTTTCTTTTTGGTAACTAGCAGATATGTAAAGTGAGGGAAGATTCCTGGGCCAATGTGTGATTGGATAACACACAGACTATGAGGTGGTTGTGCTACCAACAACGACTGTTTCAGTAACTCCAATCCATCTTTTCCATGTTTTGCAATGTTTCCCTTACCTTCTGATATTTTTTGGAGCCTTGACAGCATCTGAGCGAGTTTCTGTTGTCGTTCAGCCAACTCACCTCGACCACTGAAATCCACACGGAAGAGTGCCATTATGGAGTCAATGATCTACATCGGAATTACGCTGGATAAGTAAATTCAGTGGGAAAAAAAATATACAGATTCTGAAAGCAGCAAGCATAGGAGGAAAAAATTGTCTTGTACCAACAGCTTGAAGATACCAGCTTCCTCATGGAACTTGGCCGCGACGTAGTCGAGCAATTCCATCTGATGTTCACCTGGTGGGAAGTTCGGTTGACAAATGAAATTAGGATCGGAAAGAGCTCTGAAGCAACAAAAGCCTGGGTTTTAAAATTCCACTTGAGGTGTCTGCACTGTTTATATTTTCACTGCCAGCCGTTTTAAGTCCACTGCCCATTAAAAAGCTACCCCTGCAATACCCAATAACGCCTAAGTTTCTGAAGACTTCAGTTACAGGCAACAAAACTTCTTTGTGAAAAGCTGCAGAACAAAGCTGTGTGAAGAAAACTTTTGTATGTGTGTGTGTTGAGAGCTGAAAACCAATTTAAATGTTTGAATTCAATGCTGAATTAAACGACACAAAGAAATTGCATTGCCATATTTCCATGTTCATGTTGTTTTCTGAAAACAGAAGTCCCATTCAAAATTGCATTGAAGTTTAAATGCAGTGTATTCTGGCAGAGTGCATTCAACTGTCCCTATAAAGTTCTATTCACAAAATCATAGAGGATTTCGGTATAGAAATCTATAAATTATATAGGCATAAAAAATATAAATATATAAAATATATAATTTGATAAATTATAGACATTCAGGCACTCATGGTTACATTATTTGGTGTTTCTGTTACTAAGATGGTGCACTGACAACCATCATACACATCGCAGCGTTGTTCCAGCAAATGCAAAACTTTTTGGAGTGCAGCAGAGCTGGAATACTTACACTGAGACAGTCTGCTACAGTACACCCCCAGAAACAGAAGCAAGCTTATAACTCCTTTTGTTGGCAACAAAGCATTATTTATGATTCTCAACGGATAATCTTACTCAATAAACTGAGAACTAGTAAAATAGGAGCCTTAGGGGAAAGAAAAACAGGTATCACGGCAGTTGCAATGATGCTAGTCTTACTAGTATAGGCACGTGCATACAGCACGTTGTCAAGTACTGCATCGTGGTCAACATTGAAGCGATCAGCAATGTCACGAAGACGGTCTGGTCGGCTGATGTTAGTCAAGGTTAAGGATTTCTCTTTGTAGAAACCATGCTCTGAAAACACTAAAGCTCCGTTCCAAAATAAATCTGTGGATAAGGAGAGCATTTATTCTGATCCTAGAGGAGACTGACTTTTCACACCGTCTCACATACGCTGAAGAAAGTTTTGGGCTCATGGTGATAATTGCTTTGTGTTTAGGGTTTGGGGGGGGGGGGGGGTGACACGTGGATCAAATCTTCTATCACCTGTCATCTACCTATCACCTCCTACCATGTACCATTACTAAGAAAGCATGTTAGATCTCAAAAAAGCATTTAAAAATAAACCTGTATCCTCTTTTTTTCCAGCTTGGGTTGGATCAAATGACGGAGAAACATCACTGCCTTGTGGGCCACTACACGCTGTGCACTGCAACCTTTCTGTGTCCATCATAACGTTTTACACACATGGAGCTATCTGGAACCTCCTTCTTGCTTAAACTCCTAACAAACTGAACTGTCTTTCCAGTTCATTCTACCTGTAGCTTTCAACAGCCCCAAAGATACAAAGTGTTTTCTGTATCAATGAAGATAATCTTTCCACCTGTGTAGCCACTTGGTCCTGGAAGCTGAGCTGTCACTAGAATGAATCAGAATGTCAACATGAAAAAGTGGGAAAAAAATAGTTTCTTACACTATTATTATTTTTAATAAAAATCTGACAACTGTTTATCCATATCACAAAGAGCCACCAGTTTTAATCAATATGGAAATCACTCATATCTCAAGTCTTACTGCCAGCTTGAAAAGAAAGCCACACAACTTTCCTTTATTGGAGATCAGATGAGATTTAATTAATGGTGTCAAAATTGCGTTTAACTCAGCAACATCACTAAATCTGTATATTTTATATTGAAAATAGGTGAGGGGGTTATTAATTAGTTTTTATGCACAAAACACCCTCTTAATCCGCTGCCCAAATTAACGGTATTGATTTTGTAGTTTTTTTTTTTCCAGCTGTAATTCATATAATCAAAAATTCTTTGGGTATGAATCTTTCCTGAATAGTTACTGATTATGGGTTTAGTTTCTTTGAAGCGAATAAACTAAAATACTCAATTCATGCAGTTGTAATCGTTCATGCAAAAGGATACAACTCTGCTGGCTAATTTGGCCATTAGATTGTACTAAACGGAAGAGGCTCCATTTTTTCCAGAAGGTGCCACAATCCCTTTATAACAAAGGGTTCATTTAAGTGAATGTTTGCCTGTCCAGTGTCTAGAAACTACATTCCAGCAGTGTTCGTAGTTGCAGTAGTTATTATTTACTACTATTTCCACACTGTGAGATAGTGCTGAGGAATCAGAGTCCTGCTATAACTGGCACTGCCAAAGTCTTTGTTTATCCAGCTAATATGAGCCAGTAGTATCCTTTCAGTGCCCTTTCAGAATGTCATATTCAGCAAAACCTCCTGAAATCAGGAAATTAAAAGCATTGCTGAGAAGGAATTTTGCCTTTGTCCTTTTCTGAGCAATGTCCCTGCCCCCCTGTAATCTATATTTGTGCTCTGCTTTTCCAGATACTGTGTTTTGCTCTCGGGGACTGTTATGGTCTTCTCCCTCCTTATGGTCTTCTCCCTCCTTATGGTCTTCATTTTAAGGTAGCACACTTACCACAAAGGGTGTGAGATAGCTGGGTTTTGCCTGTCCGGAACTCTATTAAATTAAGAAAAAAAAAGTCAGATTGTTTTCTTCAGAGTTTGGCAGATTCAGGATTTACAGCAGTTAGAAACATACACTTAGAAAATTCACTTCTATTTTTACCCTTTGTATCTTCCAATCCGGATATATAAATCATATAATTTACAGCTGAAATATCTTGCATGAAATGTAGAATCTAAAATGCTTTAATTTGATCTCACTTGACTGCTCGTTTCATTTCTACTTTTCTGCAGAAATTAAGTATTGCAAGGCAACTATGCAGAGGTGATAATTGAGGGAAGACGAAAAAAATAATGGTTGGGTCCACTCACCAGGCCCAATTTCACTTTCAGTAAAATTATCGAGCAGTTTATGAGTTTATTAATTTAACTACATCAATTCATACAAGTCTCCAGTATATCTTTTCTAAAGGGAAGACTACAGTGTTTAACAAACTCTTCTTGTTTTTGAAGTGTTATTCACTACCTGATCAAACTTACTGCAATAACAGGTTAATTGTGAATGCAAAATATTTTATGAAATTCGATACATCCTGAGTGTGCATAAATAGAGTACCTTTTGTGTCAGTTTCATTACTGAGAAGGTACAGAGATTGCATCAGGGCATTAATAATGGTATGTCATACTGAATCAGCATGCCCCCGAGTCTAATGATTACTCATCTCATACTTAGTCTGCAAGCAAATGAAGAGAAGAAATAGGAAAACACTAAAGGAAGTGGATTCTTTCTTTTTCCACTCATGCAGGTACTCATAAATATTATGTGATATATGATAGAGGTAATGCAGCTTGATTTAAAATATAAACTATTCTGCAGTTCTTTGTCTGTTCAGTAATACTCATTCAATGTGGTTTACTCACCTCCAAAGGCTTCAGTGATTGCCATGCTTTCAATTCCACCACCGAGAAGTTTACTGAAGAGAGAGAATTATGATATGGTTAAACCCACAAAATCACAAGAAGAAAGTGAAAAAGATTTTTTTGCTGCTTTAAGAGAAGTTATTTCTGTCCTAAAGCCCCTTACATCATGCATTAAGTTCAGGGTTCTAAATGATCACTGATTCACAAAAAAAAATATTAACCTTCCTATGTGCAAGAGAAAAAAATATAGAAAGAAAAGAAAGGGAAGAAAGAAGAGAGAAAATACCTTTGAAAGATAAAATTCCATAAAAGTGTCTCAAGGGAGGTACTAAAGACTTACAGCTTTGACCTGAGACATGCAAGTTGTGTAACTAGGTGAAAAAAAAATGACGTTGCAGTCAGGATTTTTGGCTGCAAACTCTGTTTATTTACAATGACTGTACAAAGTCAGGTTTCCCTCAGAAAAGGAGCTGTTTCTGTTTCTTGCTGTTTCAGGCATCTTTGAGCCAGCACAGGCTCTAAATGTGAGGTAACCTACACATCCTGAGTATTTGTTCTCTATTTTTCTGTCTCGTTACAGACAATAAATATGATTATTGGAACGACTTGGCCTAAGGCAGGATTAAAGTAGAGGTAAGCTTACTCAAACTCCTGGCTGCCAGTAGAAATGTGAAATACCATCTTCCGTTTTTCACTGTACTCAAATGCGGTCAGGAAGCCTGGCTCCTAAGGTAGACCAAAGAGATCAAGAGACATTTATTTTGTTTAGCTTTAACCAGAGCATGACATCCCACCTAGGCATCTTCTTCTCCCCCCTAGCCTCATTTACACACATTGGGTAAGAAAAGCATTTGTCTGATTGTTGTAGAGTATAAAGTATTATCCCTCTAGAGTAATGAGCAGAATTATTTTCAAAATTGTCTTGATGTGATGAAACATTCTGTAAGGAGAAATGCTGCATAACATTTTGGAAAGGCTAGAATAAATTTAAGTTATCAGGAACGTGACTGCCTTACAATAAGCTTATTTGCGGCTTCTTTAATCTTGTCCACTTTGGCCTCTGAAAGCCCTTTCACATTGCACAGCGCCCGTCTTGTTGTCATCTGGATTCCTTTGATTGTGCAGATCCCAACTGACTTCAGTTTTTTAATATCTGCTACATTCTGTGAAAAAAGTTCCTTTCTATGAGTACTTGTGACAGGTAACAACTAGAAGGCAAAGTAAACCTTTCAAACACTCTATTTTACACTCAGGCATGTGTATGTTCATAAAGAAACGGATTTACAAGTAAATTCTTTCTTCTGCAGGTTTTGACACCCAAATAGCAGTAAATTTGGAGTACCACTGGTATGAGGGATCTTGGTACAGAGACATCCTGGTGCTTTTGTGAGAAAGGCACGTTGGGTCCAGTTGTACTTACTCATCCCCATTCAGTACCAGTCTTTCTAGATCCAAGCTGGTAGTAAAGAGACAGTACCAATTATTTCGGATAGCGTGGAGCGTAACCTAATAAACCCTATCAAACTCAGTGTGTCCTTGGTCCCTTAGCACAGATAATCTGTAAACCAGGTAATCTGATCATGGATAATTGGGAACTGACTTGCACAGGTGGTTCAAAGCTGACTGTCTTCTGTGCTGTAAGTCCAATGTAAAGCACACGTAACCTGCCAGATCCAACAGACACTTTGAGCTGGAATGAACTTTGAGCTGGAATGGACTTCCTACAGTTTTTCATTTACTGGCCACAGTATGACTTCAGTCAGCACCCTACTGACATATTTTGCCTTCTCTCACCTCATTTTATGAGTCTGGCATCACTAGAAATTTAAAGGCAAGCAACAGATTGCTCAGAAGAAAACATACCATGTGAAATGTTTGGGGTCATACTTCAAGTTACCATCTCCAGCCAAGTTATTTCTTTAAAAAAAAACAACCAAGCAAACAACAACACACTATGAACTGGATATATTTATCTCAAGTGTGTGGGTACATAAGACATAAGAAGGGAGGGGGGCTATGGAAGGAATTTGTCATGTTCTTTGGGAAGCTTGTTTCTCATCCTGTGAAGTTTTTTTGATTATTACATTAATAGTGATGGGTGAGGTAAAATCAATTACAAAAAAAAAAAAGACTCTTCCGCCCAGAAGAATATAAAAAGCAGCAACATAAAAAGCACTGAACTGTTGTTTGCATTGTGTTTTTCTATTAAGACAACAAGTTCAATACTACAAAGCATTCAGCAGTAGTCCTGGTTTAACATACTGACACACCTGCCCCCTGGTACCAGCTGCTTATCCTGATCCTCTCAACCCTATTAGGTAGCATCTCTGTCCCAGCTGTACGGCTCTGAGGTGGAAACGGGAGTGGATCAGAATTTTTAAAATACAAAACTAAAACACACTTTTCTTCCGATACTTTTTGCGTGACTTGATCCACAAATCCAGTTCACAGGGCGGCTGCAACAACAGATGTACCAAAAGAAGCAATAGTGTGCTCTAGGGAGAGGAACACTAAGCAGTGACTGCAGGGTTGCAGCACCCATCAAGTCATTTGAACATCAAACCACAGCCTGGGTTCTGCTTATCTGTTTGTGGCCACACTGTCAGATCTATTAAATACTTCTCTCTCTACTCCTATGAAAAAAAAAATAGTCGAAATACCCAAAAACGAAATCTTTAAGCAAGTGAATTTAACAGGTATGGGGCATCATATGTTCACTGGCACAGCTGAGAATACCAGCTTGCCTTGGGGGGTGGGAATAACCACTTGGGAAGAAGAAGAAAAAAAATAATAATATGGAAACTCTTATTAAATCAGATGTATCTCCAAAAAATGAACAACAGAGAACAGCCTGAGTCATCATCTCTTTGTTTTCAGGATCCTTCATACCTTAGTATCAATTCTGTGCATGCCTTATTCAATATTGACAGGCTAATACAGCTCCCTTCCAGCTCATGAGGTCAACCTCTTTGCTCATCTTTTTAAATTTTTAGCACAAGAATCTGTGTGTTTTTCCTACTCTGTCCCATGCTGATTACAGCCCTCTGTCTCATTATCCCTCTGCAGAACTCTCTTTAAAACTCCCTGTCAATGAACTGCCAATAAGGAAGTCAACAACGCTTACACTGCTGACATGCTGAGCGCAGTAACCACAGCGCTGACGAATGCTGTCTCATTGTGCCTGCCACCCCTTTCTGTATCCATCTATAGTCATTTATCTTAAAGTTTACATTATTTCAGGCAAACCCAACTTCTCGTTCTGCCTGTCTAACAATTAACATTCCGATCCATGAGTCAGTCTCCTGGACAAACACATGATAACAGTAATTCAAGTAAAAAGGTGATGTTTATGGGATAGTAATGATGATGATGAAAACACTGACAGGAATTCATATTTGATGAAGAAATCTATCCACTTATTTCTCTAGTTATTTATAGTTTCTTCACTCCTTCTCTACTCCCTTATACAGCATTCTGCAAATAGTTTAGCAACGATTGTCACTGTGTAATTTCACAGGAACCAAAAATGCAGGTATAATTACAGAGATTGGCAGGAACGGGAAGTAATCTATCACACAGTTTTCAAATAAATTAACATCTGGTTGGTTTTTCAAGAAGTACCGGCTGCTAAATATTTTGAATATCTTGCCATTTTATTTAGGAATCCGGCGGGAATGAGATTTTGTCTTCAAACCAAAGGCAAAATTTGTTTTCACCTGAATGATGTAGTATTTATTGCAGGGAGGAATTTCAGTTATTTGTATCGATGTGTAAACACTTTTGGAAATAACATTAAAATAGCTTTATGTGGACGATTCGGTGTGGTAAAGTCATTGGTAATACTTACAATTCCGTGCTTTTGTAGCAGGTCAATATCCTGAAAAAAGGATTCCTAAAAAAAAAAAATATATATATATATATATTTTTCTTATAATTACATCTATCTCACTACATGTTTGGAAATTTGTAAACCTGGAAATGATTTCCACTAACAATATATCTCTTCTTGAACTACCAAAATAAGATAACCCACAATAAGCCAAGAGGGCCTACACATTTCCTATCACTGTCTTCTTAAAGTGTATCTTCACAGGCAAGCAATCCTCTGCTGTGCTAATAAAACTTGTGTTAAGATCATTGTCTCAACTCTTTCATCCACAGTTCTTCAGCCTTTTCAGGCTGATGACCATTCCTTGGAAGCATAAAATTAATGGCTAATCCCCGTGCATTTAATATTCAAGTGTACGATACAGAGCAATACTGATAATCCCATTAAAAACTGTGCATAGCTTTTGAAAGGTTAAGGAAGCGCATTTGAAGAGCAAGACTGTAAAAGGACTAGGAGAATGAGATTGTCTTGGTATTAGACTGTAATAAAACTTTAAATGCATCGAACTCCCTGATGGCCTTTGGGGACATTGTGTCTCTCCATGGAATTCATTACACTGCAACAATCCCTTCAGACATTTGCTGCACCTGTTTTTCAATGAACTGCAAATTTACCTCATCATCCTGGTATCCTGACTCTTCTTGGACTACTTGATCCTCCATGGCCTTCATTGTGAAACAGCAGGCAATAAAGTATTGATCAGTACTGAGAAACACAAACAAAGAGCATTGGAGGGGTATTAATTGTGTAAGTAATTGTGAAGGGACTTTTAAAATGTCCTCAAACTACACAGCCTTCCAAGTGCGTCATCACATATGGATTTAAATTTGGATTCTGTATCCCACTTTTTGTCCTACCCTACCAAAAGGAGAAAATCTTTTGTGTTACTCTCTCATGAACCAATTTAGCTAGAAAGGTTTTAATTGGTATTAAGAAAAGAGAACTCATTCCCTTGTGAGAATCTTGGGTCCGAGTGTGATTTTGGAGGTGAAATATTTTAAATGATTAATCATTAGCTGAATTTATTGCTGTAAGGAAGCTAAAGATGGTATTTTTATATCAAAATTCAGAAGAGTTGCAGATAGAACAGGTAATGAAAAAGTCTATGCAACATCTCAGCTTCCTCATCTTGTGTGACCCAAAGCTCACAAAAAGGTGCTATTGAGAAGACTACAACTTCTTGGTCATTTATCTCGAGGGCACACTACAGAGCCGTATTTGTTTTCAAGTTCTTTGCTTAAGTTCACAATACCCAATAAAAGCTGAAGACATGCAAGTAATGCCTGTAAGAAGTATGCAAGCATGAAGAGAAAAAAAGAAGGGTAGTAGAAATCTGAGGCTTTTATTATGCAAAAATGAAAGCTTATTTCATGGTTTCTCATGGTTAACTTGCCATGTCTGTATTCGGCTACGGCTTCACTGTCCTTGTTGTGAGACTTCCCATAAACAAGGCCTAGAACCAGAACAGGCACATACCAAATAAAAAGCTCAAATAAACAGGACTTTATTACCTCCTTAAGTTTCATGAAAGCAGGATAAATGAATAGTTCCTTACAAATATGGTCTTATAGCCCACTTCATCAGTTTTGTGATTTTATAAATTGTTAGGTTGCTTCTGTCTTAATTGTGAGCTGCCTGCATTACTGTAGCTATGGTTTATCAAAAGTTTTGTAAAGTGCCTCATCCAGAAGCGTTTGCTTACCCATCCTTGTTAACAAAATCCATGGAAAGTATATGATGGGTTTATTATGAAAACACAAGATGGGATAATTTAGAATAAATATCTGCAAATAGCTTTTTTTTCAGTTTTTTAATGGATACTTAAGGTCTGCCTAATTTGCTCACAAGAATCTTGTGTATACAGAGGATGGGAAAAGCGAGAATGAAAATTAGGATGATATTATTTGGGGTTTGGAGTGAATATATCATGGAGTCACTTCCGTTAGTATTCAGTAGAAATACTCCTATAATGTCAGTTATTCCTGATAGCATCAAGACGTATTTTGTTTTTTATTTCAGAGGCCTGACAATTATGGAATGAGAAACCATGCCTTCACACCATGCTTTATATCAGTCAGAAAAATAATTACAGTAAAATAAATAAAAAATACTTGAAGAGATTTCAAAAACCCCCAGCTTCAAAGACTGAAGGAAGAAAAACAAGTAATGCAAAATGTATTACAATCCCCTTCTTCATTAAAAATATCCTCCTGAAACTGCACATAATCCTGAACTACAAGCACAGTTTAGTAAGTCATAGGTTCACTCTCCTACTCCCCGTCCTTAGGCAATTGGCACCTCAAAGTAGAAAAACTAGGCAGACCCAGACACGTGCCTTCCTGCAGGCTAGAAGGAAAAATCGAGAAATTACACCACACCCTCTGAGAGCTTTAGGGATGAACAAAACCCTGTTTAATGCTGAGTCCTCCTGTCACTGGTGTGTTGGTACAGTGAAGGCCCAGAGGATTCTAGCCGTCACTGACTGCAGTGAACTAGAAAAAAGGCTGAAAGTCTGTGACAACACAGCAAATCCATTATGAAGTAAGGATCTTGGGGGAGAAACATGTTTTTGTGGCACCTCAGGTGCCTCAAAACCTTGTAATTACTGCCCTAGGAGCTATTCATTAGGATGCATGGGCAAGACCAGCTTGCTGCACTAGTTTGAACATATATAGGTTGTTGGTGTGACAGGTGCTTGGCCTGAGCACATAAAATTGGGTTTAATAAACGTTTTTTTGGACAGGAACATTGCAGCTGATTTGACAGGAGCTGAGTTCAGGCCTCCATGTTACAGGCAGCAGGATTGCCCGTTCTCTCCTCCCCTGACCTCCTGAGGAGTGCCATGCCGGAATTCCACATTTACTGACTCAAGCGAAAAATAAACAATTAATCACATATCAACACACACATTTATTAGGCCTTTCCTCGCCAGCTGCCTTTTCAAGGGATGCAAATTCACCTTCCCAAAAGGGGCGAGGCTCCACAGAAATTCCCCTCCCCGGTGGGAACGCCGAAATCCCCCCTCAAAATGACCACGGTCACTAAACCACTGCTCAGACCCGGGCAGCTCCCTGAGGGGCTACGACACTCTTGGGTGCTGAGGGGACCTCAGCCTCGGCCGCCCGCCTTCCCGCTGCTGAGGGGGCACCGCGGGCCCGCCGCTAATGGCCGGCCCGCCCTGAGGGCGGCGCGCGGGCTCCTGACAGGAATGGGGCTGCCCACTCCTCCCCCCCCCCCCCCCCCCCACCTCCCCCGCCCTGAAATACGTCTGAAATGCAGTTCATTTTTGTCCTAAAGCGTGTTATCTTCTAAAGTTTACCGACTGTTGTGTTTGTCATCGCGGGGGAATGTTGTATTACCCTTATTTTATGGCTGGCTTTGCGGTGGTGGTTTTGAGGGTGGTCAGTTCGAGGCAGCGCAGTGGGTGCCCTACACACGTCCCCCTACACCGGGCGTTTTGGGGTTGGGTGGCCAAAGCCCATCTGAGGGCATCCAATTCTGAAAGCTGGAAGAGAAATGACTTGCCTGAAGCCAGAAGATAAGAAAATGAGATTGAGTCATGCACATGATGATCTGTCATTTTAAAAGGACGGGAAAAGTGCATTTTAGAATATAAATACTTCCAGCGGCATGCAGTCCCATCTCCTTGGAGATCCTTTTTGAAAAGCAATGGCCTGTTTTAGTTCAGCTGTGTGGAAATGAGCTGTCAGTTCAGCATCATGCTCAGGAGGAGCTGGTGGCATCCCAGGGTCGGTACCCTTGGTTTTGGTGGACTTTCAAGTGTTGTGTGGGATGAGAATATGGCCTCTTCAGGCACGTTTCAAGGGATTTTGAAAATTTCCATGCCTTCTGTCTGTGGGAGGTGAAGAATACATCCAGTGTCTCCAGTATTAGCCAAATCAGGACACTGACCAAGCAAACAAAAACATCACAGCCCCTTACCACCATCATCACACTGCAGAAGTCACACTGCTTGAAAAATCAAGCTATTTATGTAAGTACTTAGATTCTAATTCTGGGTGCCTAAGGCTCTGTCTGTAGAGAGGAACTGGCTGGCACAGCTTTTGAAAACTGCATTATTCTGCAAGAGCTATTCCAGAAGAGCACTTAGGGAGGCAGTCCTTTGGCCTAAAAATGAATTCCTTCACAAAGTATGCTTTTACTCCAGGACAGAGTGCACACGCAGAGGGTACTCTTTCTGGCACTGCTGAACAGCTCTGCAACAACTAATGCATGAGTAAACAACATGCCCTCCATTATTCCTCTTCTTAGAAAAGCCGATGAATGCACAGAATGTGAAGATCATTTTCCATCCCAAAGTACAAGTTTGGATAATCAGTTACACCCAACATCTTCAAAGCACTGTGTGATCTCTAGCTGCTCGCTTGGCTCCCAGCAGATGCTGTGCAATGACTCCACGCACTCCCTCACCTTACACAGCAGACAAGTGACAAGGTGTACTCGTCCCTACCCCTGCCTTCACTGTGCACCTCCAGCTGCAGCTAGGGCTGTGGCGAGGAAACACACCACTGCCGTCTGCATTTCCTCTCAAGTGAGATTGTCCCAGCTCAGACAAGGCATGACCCAAGTCAAACCACTGCCACTAAATATGCTAAGTATTCAGCTGACTTCACTATCCACACAAAACATTTTAATCCATGGTAACAGGAAGGAAATCATGTGGTCCTTCTGTTGTTTGCTTCTGGTTTTTATTTAGGTTTATATAGATCAAATGGACTAGAGTCAAACATATAAACTAATGCCGCCTCTGAACTTTCAAGCTGGCAGTATGCCTGTTCCTAATCAGGACAGAATTATCTGATATCTGGCCTTTCAGAATGTAACACATGAAGATTCAGCGTTCAAGAGAGCACTTTTATGTCTGAATTGTTTTGGAAAAATTGTGCCTTCTGGTTTCCATAGGAATATGTTTCACTTATAGTTTGTTTCAGACCAAAACATTCCTGTGACACACCTGGAGCTTCAGAATTGCAGAATGCTCCTGAGCAAAGATGCAGCAATTTCTTCAGATTCTTCATCTCTCCCTTCTCTAGCAGCAATTGTGTTTTTTTTTTTTTTTTTGTTTGTTTGTTTGTTTGTTTCCTGTAAAGTTGAAAATACATGGAAGATGTATGTAAATGAAACAATTTTGTCTATGTTTTCTTTCTCTTTGGTCAAGATTAAGAGAAACTGCTAAGGCTGCATGTACAATAGGTTTTGAGATGGGATTGGCAAGATAACAGATCAGCGAAGCTTCTTTGTCTAGACTGGAGATCCAAGATGGTTACACTGTTAGATGGAGATACCTGGAAGGAACAGACATGGTACTGTGGTCCAAGTCTTTAGAACTTTAGACAAGGCCTTGACAAAATACTCAACACCATGCTGTTGGGACTGATCTGGAATTAAAAAATCATACATTTTGCCATCATTACTTTACCTTGAGTTAATCATTAAGGATATGGTATAAAATTAAAGATCTCTTCTGCATATCAGGATGTCCAGTCCAGACTTGGTTCAGCATCAAAACTCTAGAGGAAATGATGAACTAGATGGTTGTGTCCATTGATATTGAAGAGATGCCAGCTGAAGTCAGGACCACAACAGGCTGGCTATGACTGGAAAAGATGCCAAAGAGAACTTTTAATATCAAAAAAAAAAAAAAAAAGATGAGATTACAGTTATTTTTCTGAGTGAAAAAGAAATAATCCATAAGTACGTAAACTATACAAATACAGTAAGCGAGAGCAGTCCAAGCACCATAAGCTTTATTTTCTTTGTGATAATTTTAATAGATGGTTTTCAACTAAGTAATTTTTTATGTATAATAAAGAATGTTATGAAAAGAATACAAAATGCAGACTGGAATAAACAAGGCCACTTTTCAGCTTTGCAAAATCTAAATCCAGTTAACAGCCTTTCTGGAGACATGCATCAATATATCATTGGCAGAGTCTATCAAAAAGACAAAGGATGTAAGAAAACCTTTCCCTTTTGAGAATGCACATTCTCAAGATTAAAAAAAAAAAAAAAGAAAGCCAGTAACGGACAACAATAGGGCTGAAAGGTACATCAAGAGATAACCTAGTTTAAAGGATAATCAACTAAATTCAGCAGATGTTTGCTTGCCTGGGAGGCTGTGGATTTTCTTTGACCAGAGGTTTGGGTTTTGTTTGTGCTTGACTATCCTTGTCATTACCCTTGAACTCATTCACTTAATAATGCAAACTTGTTTGTAAAACTGTGCAGTATTCTTTGAGCTAACTTCTAGTTTTAAAAGGTCAAATAACTGTGACTAACTCCTGCATTCTCATGTCTTCAACCACAAAAGAGACAAAATCCCAGCACAGTCAGTTCTAAAATAATTGCCCAAACCTGACGCATCACCTGGGCTTGTTCTTACCTGCTCACCCCTTGTAGGGCTAGAGCATTGTATCCATGTAGTTCTGTATTACAGTATTGCTATTCCCAGTTTCACAGTGAATTTGCAAGGCCTCAGGAGCGAGGTTTGTCGGGCTTGCTTTCTGTGAACTTCTGGTGACCCTTCTTTAACTTTGTTTTACTTGGTTAGCTGGGAGAGCAGCTTCCATAATTGACCAGGTGTCTATGGCTAATTTGTTTTGCTTCTGCTTATCTGTGTTGTACAGCCATCAATTTATAAAAGTAGCAGTAACAAGCAGTTATTATGTAGAATGAGAGATTTACAGCTAGCACAGTGATGTAGGGTAGAGAAATACAGGCCTGGTGTGATAGCAGAGGCCTTGAAAATTGCAGACAAGATGCAAAGGAGTACAGGCAAGTGATGATAAGAGACAGGGCACAGGCTTGGCACGGGAGAATTGGTGGCTATAAACAGCTCACTGCTGATCAAAGAAATGCAGGCCTAGAGCTGGACAAAACTGGTTTTGGTAGTAACAAAGAAATAGTATCTAACATACATAATGTGCACCACGCATAGCAAAATGAGATGTAACGTGAAACCACCGACATGAACATCATATTCCTCCCAGTGAAGGGCTCCAGAGGGGGCAACTCTCTGCAACATTCCCCACATGCACCAGAATGAAGCCACCAGCCTTGCAACCCACAGGAGCAGTGGAAGAGGGAGTGAAATACAAGGAAAAGGGATAGAAACCAAGAAACATGTGTTACAATTTTACAGAAGGGCTGTAACTGCATTATTGTTCTTGCTGTAAGTTGCAGCTGGATCAATAAACATTAGACTCTGAAGATTTCAATTATACCAACAATAAATCCTTGGCTTTGCATTATATGTAAGATGGACTTCCTCTTTGTCCATACATGAGATTCTGAGCGTAGCTGTGTGTGTCACTAATTAGTGGCTGATTACCCACTTCTAAATTTCACTGGTGGCTGATAAACTAGAAGAAGCTCAAGGACTGCCTCAGCTAACAAGCAGACCAGTACCAAAACAGACATGGATTAAGCACGCATCCTGGTTGTAGCTAAAATTCAGCCTTTTAAAATCTATCAATGAACATACGTATCTAATTATACTGATGTATTTTAAAAAATCGATTTGTAGCATTGAAAAAAAGCAGCCTTTTTCATTTTTAACAAAATGATTTGTCCTATGAGGAGGGCTGCTGCTGTGACCTTCTGCAATCTATCCATTTCAGAGCGAAATTCTGCACAAAATCTTTGTTACAAGGAACAAAATGCAGTTGCGGAAATATGCTACTCTGAATCACGAAATGACTACTTTGGGAGATACAGGCCTTTTTTACACCGGGAGAGCTTTCTAAATAGCTTTTGCAAATTCCAAAATAACTGCTCTTGACTAACTCCACACATGGAGATTTTTGTTCTGGAGTAAGTGCACGTTGTTCTACTTTAGCTTAATCAACTTTATGATAAACAGGAAGAACGGGCTAATTATGGAATAAGACTGCCTACATATGTAGCTAAGTGGGAAGGGTAATTGCGCGCACTCACATACATCTTTGGTCATTTGCATTAACCTCTAAGGTCAGATGAACTTTACCACTGCTTTCTTCATCCTACTTTTATTTCCTATGAAATCGGTACCAGTCTTCAAAGCCACTGACAAGCCTGCATTGGAATTAATGCTCAGTCACTGAGCTGCTTCAAGTCTATGGGTGAATCATCTTCATCTCACTCAAGTAAAATGGCAGAATTGACTCAAGCTTGGTCAAAAGTCACCTGAAAGAGTTACAACAAGAAAATTCCTCATGGATGGGTCTACCATGCGGCAGGACACAGGACAGCGTGTGTATTCTTCACACCAAAGGGATTCTGACCCCCTAAGACAAACAAGCTGAAAGTACTGCAAATATTGTCTTAACCGTTACAGCCAAAAAAAGTCAATGCTTCTCTAACTTATTCACATATCAGCATTGAAAATTAATCTACATTAGACACAAAATAAAGCAGCTTAATCCACCGAACAGAGAAGAGCAGTTTTTCACTGCTACAGCTAAAAAAAGCATAATTTATGGAAAGTTTTTTCCTTTAATATATCCCAGCTCGCAGAAGCCAAGTGCTTCTGTTGTCAAGTACGTTGAATAATGACTTTGAGTACACTGCTCTGTTTTGTACTGAGGGCAGCATTTTCATTGGCATGCTTCAGAAACAAGAATGTATTTAATGTGCAGCTAATAAAATAAGTTTGATTTCCAGGTTACACAAGAATTCACTGGTCACATCAAGAAATGACATTTTACAAGAAAGACATTTTGAAATTCACACTTGGAAGAGGTTCACCACTGGTATTAGACACATTTCTTCTTTTTTTTTAAAAAAATACAAAAAGCAGAACACACCACAAGCTTTGAAGAACTTCTACTTTTGAAAAACAAATGATTTTTGCAGTGTTTCTAGTGTTTCTTCATACTTGATGAGTCTGGAAAAGTTAAGGCTTTCTAGCTCAACTTCTCAGTTGGCGGCAGCTTTTCTTTTAAACCAGCCATACTGCAGAACTAGATGTGCTCTTCTTTTGGCCAGTTTTCTACTCTTGGCTTTGCTGCTGCTTCTGCAAGTTTGTATGTAAACCACAGAAAAAAACAATCTTGCTCCATTTGTATTCCATATGTTTGCCAGGCTAGTGGCCAGAAGAGATCATGAGCAGTTTCTTTTCAAATTCTAAAACGTGGATAGGCATTGACTGCCTCATCACGGTTATTTTCAGCTTAGAATAACATTTAGAACTCTCAGAAGAATTGTAGCCAGCTTAAAATACCATGCTTCCTTGATTTTGCTATATGTAAAGTCTTAATTTGCAGTGATGGCCCAGCCAATAATTTTCTTCAGTCTTGCACCTTTAAACTGGTGATTGATTAACCTGATTATTCTTGTTTTATCCCTTGCTCGAGTTTCCTTGGATTAACATGGTTTCTTTACCAGCCTTCCTGGAAGTGTGTCTGCTTCTTAAACATTTCCTCTGTCTATACCTCAAAGGAAGTTTTTACACCTTCCTCCTCTGGTGCTTTGGCTGAATTTATTATTCTAAGTGGCATGAAATAGTCACTGAAACTCAGTACAGGTGCACAGCTCCCACTAAGTTCAATATGTTCACAGTACAGCAAACTGGAGATAAGAAGCTGATGAGAATAACAACCATCTTCCATCCCAGGCATTTGTGAGGACAATGACTGAGTGACCTTGAAGGAACTCTATCAAAAGTAAAAGCATCTGCAAATCGACTCAGGAGGCTGAACTACCCAGGCAGAGGACTTTTCTGGGTGTTCCTTCAGGAGGAAGTTATGTATATTTCATAGGAAAAAAGACAGGGAAGGAAATTCCAGACACTGTTGGAATAAATACGCAGTGTATCGTTCATCACCAAACAGAGTATTAAAATTCCTAAAGAGCGAATGCTGGAGAAAGCCTACTGAGAAGGACAAAAATGTTACAGAATCCCAAACTATTATAATTGCGAGACTAAAAACATAACAAAGCATTAGGCTTTGGAAGTTGCATCTGTCAATAGTTCAAACACAACAAAAGTTGTTTAAAATCTCTTAGAGGACCTGAATCCAGACAAAATAAGAAAGTCCTCTTACCTATTCTTCTCAGGGTGATGGAAGGTTCTAACAGGGAACAGGGAAGGGAACTTACTGGCTTAGGGACAGAATCTGTAGAGATAAACAGACAAAAAAGCAGCACTAAAACTTGCAAAGCAATCCCACTTCCGTACTCCCTGTATGCGAGCAGCTGCCCTTAAGGATCTTTCTTTATTTGCACGGCATATGTGGATGCCAACAAAGAAGATGAGCTATGGCAGCAGGAGAAAGAAAAATTCACTCAACCAACCACAACATCTTCCATCCTTCTCCAAACACTTTATCACCTCTCTAGGATGACGTGCTATTTTTAGTCTTCTAGTTTTCAGCATATGTTGAGACTGCTTCCAAACACTTTCTTTCTGATCCTTTTCCAGCTCTGCATTTTGGGTCTGGAGGTCTGAAATAAATACTGAGTCTGGATTGCCCTCCTTTAGCATGTGCCAGTGGACCCAATGCCTAAGGAAGTATTTGCACTAATTAGACACACACAAGAGGATATACATGCAAGCAGCTCCGATGGGTTCCAGCTATCTGGGATTGACAAACACATACATATGTATATGTACACGCACCCTCCTGCTTCTCACATGGGGAGGGCACGTTACAGCAGAGCAAAGACATTCAGAGCACCAGGCCTGCAAAGTCTTAGTAAAATAAATCGTGTTTTACCTTTTCATCCCAGTTCTATGCCTGGAAAAGTCACTGTTTAATGCTTTCCTTGTTTGGACTTAGAGGACTCCGCTTCCAAGGTATGATGAGGTTGGTATTTGGTAGAAGCTTATCCATGTCATAGTTCCTTCAAGAAAAAAAAATAAGGCAGAAAAAAAGTTTGAGTCATTTACCACATTGCTAGGAATAATGCCTTAATTTTATGTATTCTCTTTAAAGAGCCTAGCTCATCCACAAGTGAGACATAACTGTTTCTAGGGTAAAATACAGCATCCACTAGTGCTGGCAACACCACGTTGCAGTCATGTGAAGAGGAATAAAAACATCCTCTCCTGCTGAAACTGCTAGAGAAATTTCAGGGTGGTAGAAGGCAATTACAGGCTTGGAAAATAGCCGTGACACCAGGATAATGCCTCCATCTAGTAAAAAATAACTGATTAAATTATACCATAAATGCCTAACATTGCTGAAGTCAGCTGTCTCTAGCAGAAGCAAATTTGGAGATAGCTTCCCTCGAGATTTATTGAGCCCATACATTCCTTTAACAAAATTAATAAAGCACAACACGCTCATCTTCTCAGTTTCAATTTGCAGGTCTCAGAAGAAAAGTGGCACTAGCATCACATTGTTACTGTATTTCGAGTCAGTTTAATAAGCAAATGAATCCCTTCCAAATATCCGTTCCCTGCGCAGTTACTCAGTGAAATGCGTTTCCCCCTTGCCGCTCCACGATGACAAAGCAGTGTGGGTGAGAGGTCTTCTCCTAACACTCTGTGACGGCAGGACCCTGGCTGTGGCGAGACAAATTGACACGTTGGCAGCGTGGGGTTCACTTTGATGATAGTTAAATATACACAAAGGGTTTCCAAAGAATAAAAGTGACCTAGAGCCTGGCATAATTGCTGTAACAGTGCATGTTACAAGAACAAAAAATACAGTAAACGATGTGCTTGATCAAGAGAAACAGAAGTTGTTGCTTCCGCTTGCTGGCAGGCAGGACAACACAAACGTTCATTACAAAAATATGTAGAAATCAGCAAGATGCAAGCTGAGTAAATTCTGTGTGCTGTGCTGAGAGTAAGCGTCCTCTGCGATAGCACTGAATATAAAAGAAAATGCTTGACATAGTTTATTTTGGACTTTAAGGAGAATAACTTGATCTCTTGCCAGCTTTTTTTCTAGGGGGTTGGATTTAACGGAATGAGCAGACCTTAAGACTGATCACCCATTTCTTTTCCACTTCTTCGGTGTGCAATACAGGAGAGGTAAAAAAGTTTATAAATATACACATTCTTAAATCCAATTTAAGAACAACATAGTTCAATGTATTTCCAAAGCATCTCTAGAGAAATAAATGGCTGTCAGTACCGACTTTGAATGCTCTCGCTGGCTTCTGTATCAGGTTCAGCATTCCTAGCCTCCTATTCAATGCAGCCTCTGTCTACATTTACCACTGCCATTCCTTCCACTGCTCACACTTTTTTCCATGCTACTTTGCCCAAATAGCCTTCTCTTACTTTTCTCCTTCTGCCTTACTTTATTTGCTCTCTATGCTAAGAACTTTTCCCTTCTTTTTGTGACAAATAACCATCTTTTCCTTTCTTCTAAAACACGAACAAAAACATGTCTGATAATAACAATGAATTTCTATTACACATTTTAAATAAATTTGCTATTCTGTGTCAAAGCACAGTGGGAATGTTCTTGCATTATCCCATCATACAAGTAATTCAGGTCCCAAGATTTAAAAACAATTAAGTCAGAAGCTCCTCATTAAACAGCCAAAACTTAATTCCCTGGCACCTGCATTAGCTGCAAAATAAATGGTTATTATGGAGTATTTTTGAAAACATAACTACCTCTATATGTGACTTAATATCAAACTAGGATATTTGTTTTGGAAATCACAAACTTGTTGTTGTCGTCATTGTTGTTTTTACTGACTTGATCATCCTTGTTTGCAACCTGTTGAACACTGGCTCACCTATCTCAAATTCAGTTACAAGCTTTCCTGTGTCCTGCACAAGGCTTGGCATACTGACATGACTCCTGACAACAAGTTATCGCCACCAGTTGCTTGATCTTGGAACTGAAGTAGCACATTACTTCACCAGTGGATGAATGAATGTATTGTGGCAACAGCCTGCCTGCTGACCTGTGACAATTTCTCTTTCTCTTGGACTGACAAGCTTTAAACCTTCAGGGACCCATTTTCACCTGCTTTTATTTCCAAAATGAATCAAACTACATAGACACGTGAGCTAAGAACAAGTACCTAGAATAAGTACAACACCCCTTCCCTCACAATGTTTAATATGAGATTGTTCAAAATATTGAAGCACTTGGTGCATAAGTCAAAACTGAGAATTGTTTGGCCCATGTCGCATTCTTTGCTTACTTCTTTTCAGAAGGAAATATCTACCGTATTTTGGCTGCAGAGCACATCAGAGACAATGAGCGCTGCCTGTGGAAAGCTGACCTGTGATGAGAATCCCTAGACACCCAGCGAAGAAGAAAAGGTGCTCTGGGGCATGTGATTGAAATTAGTGAGACCAAACTTAAAAAAGAAGAAAAATCCTGAGGGTTTTAGGCAATCCTTTCTTAATGGTTAAGAAAAAAATCCTGACCAAAAAAATCATCTGACAGACAAATTGATCAAAAACAAAAAGAAACAAACCTGTCAGTAACAAGAACAAGACGAAGTCAGCAGTGGATTCTTTCAAAGCAAGCCTTAGCTTCTGTGACACATCCACTTGGTGGTTGCATGTCTTTGCAAACATTACATTACATTCTTGCAGGGAGTGCTTATTAGTCTTTGGACTGCTCGTCATCTTGAAGGAATGTGGGGAAAGGAAGGAGAATGAAAAACAGTTCATCAGTTTTGAATCCAAGACTCAGAAACAAGTTTATGCAGAGAGCACCCTCCACAATGTCTATTTTGCTTGGACATGCAATGCAACCATCATTTTCGTTTTGGATGCTACATTCACAGTTTGTATTTTCAGGGTTCTTCCCCCTGTGCATCAACAAAGATCCTGCTTTACCACTAGAAAACACAGCAGCACCATCCAGCTATTTATGACAGCTGTTGAGCGGTCAAGAATACCTCAGGTGGTCCTAGTAGGTCTCACATTTGCATCCCCTGCTACCCCAGAGAATGATGCAAAATTTAAAAACAAAATAAGTAAAGCAGATCTCCCACTTAGTGCTGAACGTACTATAGCACCTGGCCTTCACAGGTATCTTAGATTCTGAATATTTTGGATGTCTCTAAATAGCTTTTAGCCCAGACTAGCTCAGGCTTTCTGTGAGCAGTCATATGCATTCCCCCAAAACCTGAAAAGCTCCTTCAACTACATACAAGCTTACAGCAGACACCAGGTATGGAAAGGATATTTTGGGCCACACAGTCCATTCTCATGGTACTGTAGACAGCACATAATGTAAACCCTTCATTATTTCTAAGTTTGCTTTTGTCCACAGGCATGCCTTTTAACCAAAAAGAATCAGAGTAAGACCTGTAGGCCAAGGGATCCTTGGGAGAAAAATAACCACCCAGTTTAGACACTAAACTCGCAGAGATTAGGGAGAACTGGTTACCTCACTGTTCTTACTACTTTCCTCTGTCTTTGGTGACAGCAGATTGTTTGTCTTGATTTTATCCGTTTCAAAATGGGAACAGTCCCAGTCAGTGTAGCTCTTGGCATTGCCAGTGTGTCTAGGTGGAGAGAAAGAAGGAATAGTGAAAGAACACAGAGAGGAGAAAATACTTGGTACTTTTCTATGCAGTGTGGTATACATATTAAGCTTCACATTATCCCATGATGCAGTATCACTTGGACAAAGCCCAGCTGATGTCCATCTAAGACATGAAATAAAAAGAAGCTTAGAAGGGGATTTAGAATGCAGGCCCTGCTCACTCTCCTTCGTAAACAAGAGAGTAGATCAACCCAAAGGCATCAAACCCATCTTGTCTCCAGCCACTGCCAGTGGTGGAGGGTTACCACAGAGCATGAGAAACAGACCAAGATCCTCTCCTGGTACGGCTTTTTCCCTGAATCCAGTATCAGGATTCCACAGACTGGAGGCTTAATGTTTCATGATTTCCTGGAGAGGAAAATTTAAATGATTCACAGGAACAGATGACTGAAAGCAAGAGACAATGAGAATGAGAAGAAAGACAGTGAAGCAAGCAAGGTGTTGCCAGGTAGAACAGTGTGGCAAGAATGCTTGAGCAATCACTTGAAAGCCTTGTCAGAGGCCTGGGAACTTTCTATACAACATCATGACCTTATATCCACTTTTCCTGTTTCTAGAGCAGAGGATACATGTTGTACACGTTAGTACATATAAGAAAGGCCCACATAAATAAACATAAAGGTGTATGTGCGAATTCAGGAAAGGAGTGAAAAGATGGAGACTGAAAGACAAGGGATAACTCAATTTCCAGCTTCCAGCTTGCTTACGCTGCCTTTCCTGACAGGAACAAAGCCACTCTCACCTATCATCCATTCTGAAATTACACTGAAAAGCTGTATCTTGAATTCATCAGTACCGAAACATGATCTTCGGAAACCAGAACTGAAGCAGATATACAAGGCTCAACTCAGCAATGAAGGGAAAACCTAGGGTTTAAGGAAAGAAAAATGACAAGTCCATGTAGTTTTTATTTAGGAGATCACTGTCAGACTGTTCTTTTGAATAACAAACTCTACACATCTGCCAGAGGAATAACTGAAGCCTTGAATAGCCAGCTCAAGTACCAATATGCTGTTATCAGTAGTATCAGAGTTCACTAGGTCAGAGAAACCTGCGATTGTACTATCTGCATGACCTGAAAGCATACACACTCTTTATTTTGGATTAAGTAACAACCAAAGTTTCAATTGATGCAGAGCCTGTAATTAAATAGAACTGTCATATTTAGCAAAATAAGAACTAAAACATTTCTCCCTCTCATTTTTTTTTTAATTTTTTTTAAGGAAGCTGATGGTAGCAAAAGAGAACAATCAGACACTTTACTAATATAGATACTTAGAACCTTCAGGGAACAGTTAAAGCCCTCCATGAGAAGTAGAAGAAAATGAAGAACCCAGGAATAAGTAATCAGCTCAGAGAGAAGACGTGTGCTAGGTGAAGGTAAATTCCTTGGGTGAGACAGAGAGGGCAGAAATGAGTGACTAGAAATCAGAACAGTGCTTTTCCCTCATTTGATTATTTTGGTTTATAAAACTTATTATCCAGAAGACAAAGGCATGAACTTTCCTAGCTATCTCTTGGTGATTTAATTTGAGGGTAACACCCATTACACTTCCATGCCTTCAAAAGTCACAGCACAATGAATTATTGCACATTAGGATCCCTGTAAGAATCAATTAATAGATGCCTACACATCACTGTGAAAGTCTCTATAGGATAAGTATTAGTTCCAGACTGCTCCTGTGATGATGGATTTCTGCATCTCATTTTACTTTCTGTTTTCTCTGCCTAGCTGTACCCATTTTAGTGAGGGCCTCCTGGCGGTGAGAACTGTGACAGTCAAAGAGGAGGAAAGTGTTTGCAGTGAGGTGAGACAGCTGGCCTCCTATCTCTTGAGCTGACTATCATGAAACGAGAAACAGAAAAAGAGTTGCTTGCTTCTTCAATAAAATATAGGTGAGATATGTATTCTGATATCTATGATGCTAGAGGAAAGGGCTTAATTAACTGCAGAACACTAAGGTGACAAATTACCTCACTGCTGAAGAAATTAATTGGGCATGAAATTAATTTCATTATGAAAAAATAAATAAATAAAATGTATAGGTTTTACACTCGGTCTCATTTAGCCCACCAGTGAATGTAGCAAGTTTCAAGCAGCACTAATTAATATGAATGTTCTCTTTGACATCAGAATAAGCCTAGTGTCTAAGTTCACCAGGCAGTGGTGCTTCTCTCTAATTGTTGATATAACAGAACAATAATACTGCAGTGTATATGAAAAAAAAAAAAGGCAAGAGGAACACGATGGAGTTAAAAGAGTCTCTCAGATCATCTAAGCTGTATTGATTGCATCAATTCTGAATTGATCACAACGTGAAAAAGCTGATGATGTTCTAAAGTAGGCCACCAACAACAGCTTGAACCTATTCCACAACTTCGACATTGTTACGTGCTACAGCCCCATCTTTCATCCCGTCACTCTCTCAGCCTTCCACCAGATTCCCCAACGATGTCTTCATAAAAAGATATGCAGCTTCCTTACATGATGATTGTAGCAGCAGGTTCCTCACTGTCGGTTCAGTGAGCTTTTGCAGACCCTAAGCGATCTCTCTAGTTATTGTACTGGGAGGTAAGACTGCACTAGGTGTTCACTTCCCCACAAAGTGACAGGCACAGAACACGGCGCCACACCATAATGCTTTTAACACGTCTAAAGTCACATGTCAAGCTATCCCTTGGCAGGAGAACAATACAATATATTGAGAGGCAATGCTAAAAATAGCGATGGTCAGTTCATCCCAATAACTACCTGATATAAGTGGAGATAAAAAACACTAAAAGCTATTGCCAGGATAGCCTGAGAGTTTGGTGCAGCGAGGAAATTCCACAGCATTTTTTAAGGAAATGAAGTCTAGCAAGAACTGAAATTTAGTAAAACCATGCAAAGGAAGAAAGATTCCTCAAGTAAATCATTCTGGAAATCACACACCGAACCTCTTTCTCTTGCTCTCAAACTTCTGGAGCTTTCCAAACTCTTGTTCACGAGCCCTACCGACTGTAAAAGGCTCCCCATACAAACTAGCATCTGCGTGCACAGCCGTGAGGCATACAGAAGTACGCATTCTTGTCACATGCCAAGGTGGTGGGGACAGGCTGCCTGCCTTTTTCTGAGTCTCTGCTGTTGTCAGAGGATCACTGCGAGACCCTGGCTGAATGAGGCTGTTTAATTTTATAATACTCATGATGTATTACTACTACGTTCATCCTGCTTAGAGCAAGAACGCACATGCACAACTGTATTATACATTTTTATTATTATACAAAATATATTTATTTACAATTATAATGCAATTATAACTCATTATACAGGGTACAGCATTCCTCTAGGAAGGGGAACATTTCCCCTATGGAGCTGACAGGGCACATTTAGAGCCTGCTTCCCCCCTTCAGTAACAAAGTCCTTGAGCGTTTATAATAGAAATGTGGGTGCCTTGGTCTTTGAGAATCTCACGGCATTTCTTCTCTCATCTGAAGCTCTTCTGCTCGGAGTATTTATTTGGGAATTCAACATTTTTAATGCCTTTAAGAACAATTGGGGGGGGGGGGGGCAGTAAGAAAGCAAGCATTAAGAGCCGAGTTCCTCATTCCTGTGTGGTCTCTGACCCACAAGCACACGTTAGATGCAGGTTTTCCCTTCCATAACTAACTTTATGTTCTCCCCATTTTATTCCCAGTTTCTCGCCTCACTTTTCATCCTCCTTACTACCCTGCGCAGACACATCTATGGCTGTTAACCGCTCAGCACACCCACAGCCCCACAAAACCCCCACTTAACCTCCACAAACCCATCTAACAGCCTGGCTACGTTCTTATTTTCTCCTTTTTTTACTGCTTTTCCGTTCCTCCCTCTCCCATTTGCCCATATAAGGAGGGATCCCCCCCCTCCTCAGGCCCCAGGGCCGTCGCCATGGCGACGCGACGGCCGCAAACCGCTGCCGGGCCACGCGGCGGAGCAGCCCACTGCGCAGAGCGACCGGGGACTGCTGCCCGCTGAGGTGATTCCCCCCTTTCCCCCCCCCCCCGCATCCCTATGGAACAGCCCGCTCCTGCCGCCCCCGCACGACGGGGCAGACCCAACCAACGCGAGGGCGGGGGGGGAGCGAGGGGGGTGGTGTTTCGCTGAGCCCGCTTGTTTCGCTACTAAGGTGCCTGGAGGGGAAAGTAGGGCCGGGGGTGGGGGGGTTGGCTCTCAGGGGTTCTCTGCCCCGCTGGTTTCTCTCCTCAGCGCGGGCCGAGCGGGTAGCTCCCCCCGTCCCTTCGGGTGGTACGGCCCGAGCCCCCCAGCTCCCGGTCGTGTGGGGAGGGGGGGAGAGGTGGCGAGTGCGCATGCGCCGGCCGCTCTGGGGAAGGGGGCGAGGGCGGGAACGGCCTCGCGGCGGTTTTCGGCCGTTAGGGGGCTGACGTCAGGGGCGGCCTCGCGCCGCTCCCCCCCCGCCAACCGCCGCGCTCGGTTCGGTCACGTGGTCCCGGAGGCGCGAAGGCGGCCGCGTGCTGAGGGGGTGGGGGAGGGGCGCGGTCCTGTCACGGAGCCGCCTCAGGCGGGGGAGCGGCCATCGGCGGGCCCCGGCCCCCTCACCCCTGCCTCTTCTTCTTCGGGAGACAGCAAGGAGGGCACAGCGCCATGCCTCTCTTCGGTAACACCTTCAGCCCCAAGAAAACGCCGCCACGGAAAGCCGCCTCGCTCTCCAATTTGCACTTGGTAAGCGCCAGGTTCTGGTTTGTCCGCTTGGGCTCTTGGTGAGGAGGGCTGGGCGGTTCGTGTGGTGGAGCCCCCCCCCCCGCCCCGTGCCGCCTTCCTCTTCTGCTGGTTTGGGTCAGAGGGTGCGAAGGTACAAGTGGGATGGCTCAGGTCATCATCACCACAGGCACCGTCCCGAATGGCTTCTCCTGATGGTTTAAAACCCAGGGAGATGAGTGTGTTCGCTGCTGACAGGACTGTGAATGCAACAGACTGTAAGGAATGAATGCATCTCCCTCTTAATCCTCCAATGGTATCTTCAGTTTGGGGATAAAGTTTGTCCAGCGTGGACTGTACGTTTGGGTGGGAGAAAGTGCAGGCGTGGTAATGAGAGGACAAGGTCCTCTGCTGCAGCAGTGCATGAGGATGAGTAGGATTTCTGGCTCCGGGGTCAGACCTGCAACTTAGATTGGGACGTTGGTCACTAAGAAATGGGAGAGTAGTGCGGTGGCGGCTTTGTGTTTCTGTAAATCTCGGCGTGCTCTTCTCCCTGCAGCTGGACAGATCCACCCGTGAGATCGAGCTGGGCCTGGAGTATGGCAGCCCCACCATGAACCTTGCTGGCCAGAGCCTGAAGTTTGAAAATGGCCAGTGGGTGGCAGGTAAGAGTGCAGCTCAGTGTGTGGGTCTGCGGTGGTCGTGGTGGTCATGGAAGGCTGGTGGTCCTCATCGTTGGTCCCTTTATTTCCTCCAGAGTCGGGGAGCTTCACGGGAGATCGCAGGGAAATGCAGCGCTTGCGCAAACGGAACCAGCAGCTGGAGGAGGAGAACAACCTGCTTCGCCTGAAGGTGGATATTCTGCTGGACATGGTGAGTCCTTCTGAACCTCCGCCTGCCTGCAGCAGTGGGAGTGCCCACGTGAGGGGTTCTGTGACCACCAAATAAGCGGCTCTTACTGCAGGGCGTGCCCCCCACTCCTTCTGCTTTCCCCCAGTGTGCAAGAGCGCTTTGATGCCCAAGTGAGCGTGGCAGAAGTACGGTCTGAGCTTAACCTGCTCCCCCTGCAAGAAGAGGAGAGCTTCCTCCAGCTGCAGGGCGCGGCTTTAGCGAGTGCTGTGACTGGGCTGGCCAGGAGCCCTGCGAGTGCCATGTTCCCTGTATTTCTCCCTGCCTGGAGCAGGACGTTGCTCTTGCCACTCCAGCCTCTGCCCTAGATGTGAAGTCAAGTTACAGTCACCCTTCTTGCCGACAGGTGAAAGCTCCAGGCTCTTCCCTGTGGTCTCATCTGTTCTGTATGCGAGCCTCTGGGTGAAGGAATTCCCAAGCCCTAAATACACTGAAACTCAGCGTTACACGGCACTCACAGCTTTCACACTCCAAAATCTGGAGACTTTTTAGTCCTGAAATGGGATGAGTGTATATTCTCAGTGTATTAAATGACTTTGCCCTCATGTCGGTCTGAAAAAAAATGTTTTCTTCACCATTTTCTTTCCTTACGCTCTTCCCGTGTTCTAAAACTGGAGAGCTGCCTTTGCGGCTCGAGCCCTGCGCTCAGCAGAAACCCGAGCCGCTCTCCCCGTGCGCTGGGGCTGTGTGAGCGCCACGCCTCAGCTTCCCTCTCCCCGAAGCGCGATCTTCTGAAGGCTGGGACGCAGGGCCCGCTGTGCGCTGGTGCAGTGAGACGATCAGGTGTTTGTGGGGCAGGAGGGCGATCGCGGCCCCATACCTCGCGCCCGCCTTCGTGTCCTGCAGTGTGAGTGGCGTGGCAGACGGCGCTCTGCACGCCCGGCACGAGGAGCGAGCGCTTCATTCTTGTTCGCTGTTGGCCTTGCAGCTCTCCGAGACCACCGCCGAGTCCCACCTGATGGAGAAGGAGCTGGAGGAACTGAAGACTCACAGCCGGAGGAGGAAGTGAAGAAGAAGAGCTGGCTGGAGGAGGCGGGAGCGAGGAGGCTGGCTTCTTGAGTCCTCCTTGCCCCTGCGGGCAGGATGCCCTGGACTGGCTTGGAATTGTGTCGGTACTACATCTAGGACTGTTGTATGGACAAGATGCTTGTGGTGCTGTGGGTACTACGTACGGGATGCTGCAGCACCTAAGTCGCACCACAGCGCTGTTAATGAACACTCACATTTTTTATTGGAGCACTTTACAGCTTTTCTTCACAGCCATGTATCTGCAGGTACCTTACGCTCTGAGGCGAGCCCGGCAGCGGAGATGCCCCCTCCGCTGCCAACCCCTGCCCTGCGGCTGCAGGGGCCGCTCGTCCTGAAGGGCTTCGCCCTGTCCTCCCCCCTCTTCCCATTAAACGTTGCCTCGAACCCAGACTGGGCTGTCCGCCGCCTTCCTGCGGGCGGGGGCCGCGGTGCCACCTCCGGGCCGCCGGGTGGCGCTGTCCCGGCGCCGTCCCCTCCCGCCGCGCTCCTCCCCCGGCGCCGCTCCGGCCGAGGTTCCGCTTCCTGCGGCTCGCTGCCCCGCTCCGTCCCCGGCGCTGCTGGCCATGGCCGCCCCCGCGCCCCTGCCTGCGGAGGAGCTGCTGCCCAAGGGCGGCGCGGGCAAGGCGGAGGAGCTGGAGGACGAGCTGGAGGAGGACGACGACGACGAGGAGGTAGCGGGGAGGGCCCGGGGGAAGGCCGGCCGGGGTGACCCTGGAGGCCGGCCGGGCCCTGACCCCGCGTTTGTCTCCCGCAGCTGGACGAGACCCTGGCGGAGCGGCTGTGGGGGCTCACGGAGATGTTCCCCGAGAGCGTCCGCTCGGCGGCCGGCGCCACCTTCGAGCTGTCGCTGACGGTAGCGCAGAAGGTGTACAGGTGAGGGCGGCCCCGCCGGCACCGGGGCTGCCCGCGGGCCGTGCGTGCTGCAGGGCGGGCGGCGGGGGCGGGGTTTGGCGGCGCTCGTCTGGAGGTGAGCGGCGGCAGGAAGCGGCCGAGAGGAGCCTTCCCAAGGCGCTTTCTCTTCCCTAGGTTCTCCAGGGCAGCTCTGTGGATCGGGACCACCTCCTTCATGATTCTAGTGCTTCCTGTCGTGTTCGAAACCGAAAAGCTGCAGATGGAGCAGCAGCAGCAGCTGCAGCAGCGACAGGTGAGGCTGAAACGCCACAGCCCTCTCATTGCCGTTCGGGCCGGCTCCCGCACGGCCTCGCAGCTATCGGGCGTTGGTGGGGCTCTGGAAATCAGAGCGTGATTTGCTCTGTGCTGGGGTCTCGCTCGTCCCACCAGACGCTCTCGCAGCGTCCTCCTGTTGTGAATCCTGCTGATTCGCAGCCAGGGGCTGCCTACGAGGCAGCAGTGGCCTGGCCTGCACACGTGGAGCAGTGCACACACGGGCCTGACGCGGCCCAGAGGCGACATCCAAAGCGCCCCGGTTTGGTGTTACCCAGCTCTGTTGTTGCAGAGAGGGAGCCAGTGTTGCAAAACGCATCTGGTAACTTCATCACTGCAGCAGCGTGCCTGGTCCCGGGGGTGTTCGCTGTCCCCGCTCCAGATGGAGGGCAGCGAGGTGCAGCCCCTTTACGGATTCTCTTTTTTTTACGGATTCTTTCTTACAGATCCTCCTAGGACCCAACACAGGGCTGTCCGGGGGCATGCCAGGGGCCCTGCCTCCGCTGTCTGGTAAAATCTAACTCGAAGAAGCTGCGTTGGATTCGTATCATGTGGGAAGACCTCGAGATTATGCTGTATTGAACTGTTGATTTGTTGGGTCAGGGCATTTTTCTGTTTGTTTTTATTTTTGGTTATAACTTCGGGACATTGACCTGTTCATAACGTGGGGGGGGGAAATTCCCCCGTCTGGACCTGATGATGGCTCCTGCCTGCATTTTCCCCCTGTAGAAGTCGTGAGTCTTTTCTTTCAGTCATTGCGCCGTTACCGGTCACGGGGACTTGAAAGCGGGGAGCTCCGGGGAGGACTCCCTGCCTCCCAGAAAATCCACCCTGGGGCTCAAGTCGGGCTTCACCTGGCAGCGGCCAAACCCCCGCCTCCCGGGGCTACCTGCGAGCCTCAGGACAGCGGCGATACGACGGGTGGCGACTGTCCCAGCGGACGAAGCGAAGGAGGAAGAGGGGCTGCAGGTAGCTGAACCCCGTGGGGAAAAAAGTCCTCTGGGGAGACGCGTGTGCAAGTATTTTCACGGCGACTTCGTGTGTGTGCGTGTGGAGTACCAAGGGAGCAGCAGCCCAGGTTAACAGCGATCACGTCCGTGCTGATCCTCTGCGTCGTAGAGTAGGCCTTCAGATATCAGCTGCATATTTTTTTGTATCGAATATTAAATAAATCCAACCCGAGCAGTGTGGTTTTAATAGATGGCCCTGCGAGAGGCTCAGTTCTTTCCTCTGGGGGAGAGGGGCCAGGCGGCTGGGGGCCCTCCCAGGTCAGGCCCCGTGTTGCTGAGGGGGAGGAGGGCTGGAGGAATTTGGGGTAATTTAAGCGAGTTTTTAGATTCTAGAAATCATCTTTGTCACTGCTGGGATTCTTAACTCCCCCAAGGCCTCCGTTTTATAACCAAAGAAAAAAATTTATTTTTCCTTTACATCATTAGTTACAGAACAACTCAGTTGAACATACAGAAGTGAGAGGACATTTATATGGAAATGCTTTTTTTTTTTCCATTTTTTTTTTTTCATATTTGGTTAAACAAAATACATCTCTGTAAACAAACCCAAGACGAGGCTCTAACAAAACCAAAACAAGCGAGAAAACAAAACACGGGCTACCCCCCCTCCCCGCGGGCCAGGACCGGCGCGTGCCCGCCCCCGTCCCGGGCCGTGATCGGTCCGTTTCCCTTTACCTGAGCAGCTGGATCACGCTATTTTGCCCCACGGGAGAGGTGCTGCCGGAGGAGGAGAGGAAAAGTAGCCCCCAAAGTACTTTAAAACATCTTTGCATATTGTGCACTGATCCGTTGGCTTGCAGTTTCCATGCAAACAGGGTTGCTCCAAAGTGCGATTTTCAATCGGCGTAGAAAACGTTGCTGTTGAGATTTATTTTCTTCTCCCCCAACCCCCCCCTTTCCTCTCTTGAAGAAATGGCTTCAAGTCAGGAGCAGAATGGCCGCAGGCTTCGCATTCTGCTTGCGAAGTGTTTAAAAATTCTGCCGGCTGGTATCGGTCACTGGAATGTGTTACGAAACAGGACTTTTTATAGAAACCTTGGGTTCTTAAAACACGAGAGCCGCCTGCCCATGACTTCAGCAGGCTGTGCTCAGGGCGGTGCTTGCGAGACGTTCGCGGGGCAGCGAACGCCACCGTGGTCCTGCCGTCACACGGCCTCTGCCCTCGGGAACGGCGCGGTGCGGCGGCCCCGTTCGGCTCCAAACACCTGCTGGCGCTTCGCAGAGCTCTCAAGAGACGAAGAACTGAGAAAAGGTGAATGGCCCGCAGCCCTCCCGAGGTGCTGCTACCCCCCGAGCAGAGCCCCCAGAGCTCCTTCCCTTCCCTTCCCTTCCCTTCCCTTCCCAGCGGTTCCTGTTTAACCCATGCCTCCGGTTAAAAAGAGGGAAGCAAACAGCAGCCCAGCTGGGATCTGCTAAACGCAGCGAGCTCTGCTCGACACCCAGTGCCGTGGAAGGAGCGGCCGAACCACAGGGACAGAAAACAACCCAGCAAGATCCCTCTCGGAGTCTCCGTGGCCGGTCACGTTTTCCCCCGCGGGAGGGCGGGGAGGAAGAAGCAATACGCCCGGTAGCGGAATGTTTGGCAGCCAACACCGAAAGAGAAGTTGGTTCGACCGCCAGGCCCCGGTCTGAAGGTTCTGGTGGACCCTCTGCGCCTCCCTCATCAGCTGCAAGTAACTATAAAGAGGCAAAACCTGTCTCATATAAAGCCTTTCCTCCTCAGGTCTTTTTTTTCCCCCGTAACTTTACGCTCACTGGTAGAAAAGCTCCTTCTGGGACATTCTGCGTGATATTCATGACCGCGGGCTAGACTTGCGGAAAGAGGAAAGGGAGAGGGAATGAACTCCTCTAAAAACGCCTTCGGTGTTACTCCCCTCCCCGAGCAGCCCCTAAACTACCGGGTGACCATGTGGAAAACCGAAATAGCCTCAGATGTTACAGCAAACAAACCCCACGACAGCACAAAACCCCAGGCAGACTACAGCCTCGATCGAGTTCGGAAACCTGCCACTCCTCCACGAGCCTGCGCTTGCCGTTGCCACATCGCCTTCGCCAGCCCCACGTTGCCAAACAACCGCTGAGCCACAGAGAGAAATCCTTGGAGATACTGGGCAGGAATCCTCTAGCTACCCAGAGAAGTTATTGAAAGATGACACTTTTTTTTTCCCCCCCCTCCCTCTAATTCTTGGCACAAGCCACCCCTACGAAGCGGAGGGTCGTGCCGAGCACCGTACCGTTCCTAGTGTTTGAGAGCGTCCCGAAGGACCCTTACGAACTGCGAACGCCTTCGCAAATGTTTTGGAGACGCGCGGGGGAGCGGCAGCGCGCTTGGCCCCTGCTCCTCCCCAGGAAGCTCTGCGGGGAGTTACTGACCACGCGCAGCCTTGGACGATTTGGGGAAAGGGAGGCCAGAGGCTCCCACGCACCCTGGTCCCAGAGCCCAGTTTTTAAAGAGCGCGACGCCTTCTGGTTAGCTGAAGGGCACACAGCTCGTTCGCCTTCGTAATTAAAGTGATTAGCTTCCAGTTTCCTCCACTCTGCCCTCGATTCTTCCCCGCCCGCCACCCCCAGTGTCCTAAGCCACTGCCCTATTGCACCAAGGGAGAAAGGAAAGAGCCTAGCAAAGGAAGTTCCAGAAGAGAAGAGTCGGGGCACCCGTTATCCAGGTTTCAGGACGCCAGGAGTTCCGTGAAGGGGCAGAGCTGTAGTGGGAGGACAGAGAGGGTCCGGATCACGCGTCAGCTCGCCAGCTCTGATGTGCTTCCACCTCCTCTGGCACCACCAGCAGGAGTTCACAGTTCTTTCCTCTCAGCTGGTGTTTCAAAAATTTCCTGCAGCAAGGTAAAACAGAAACGAGCATTACCCAACCTAGAACTTTGTCATCTTCTGCAACGAAACACAACTAACTGCAAACGTGGCAGGAAATGGGAGGAACTTCCCCCGCACACCTGTAGCTATTTTCTGACAGAAAACAAAACCAAAAACCCACTAGATTCAAAACACCTCAGCCCAGCAAGCTATTGCAGAATCAGGCAGAAGTAATCTTAGCTTCAGCAGCCGGGTCTACACAGCTGTCATTTCCTGATTTTCCATGGTGGCGGAAGTAGAATTAAAACAGGTTCGGTTTCTTCAGGTCTCTGAGACCAAGAATCCCAACGTGTTTTAAAATAACTCCAACAAACCTGGAATATTTGCGGGGAGAAAAAGAAAAACGTCCACCATTTGGCTGTCTTCACCCTAGATCTAAGCAGCAGAGTGCCACCCGGACATTTGATGTGCATTAACTGCAGTAACTACGAAAGTCAAATCAACGTTTTCTCTGCTCTCAGCCCCCGTTTCCAAAATTCACTACGTAGCACGCCCGGATTTATTGAAGAACAGCACACAGGCGATTAAATCTTCCAGAAGCCCTGCGCGGCAGCTTTGCGTTGCTTTAACCTGGAAGCGCACAAAGGGCTTATGCTCCGTTTGCCAAGACGTGAATGGCACGACAGGCTCTGCAAATATTGCTCATGTGCAGTCCCGAATTTAGAACAAGCCCGGTTCAGACAGCAACGCTGCTACTGCAGTACTTGAGGACAGGACAGGACGGCAGCAAAACAGCAGCTAAGGGCAGGCTACGTCTTACAGGCAAAGCCAACCGCACCCGGCTGCTGGTGTGAGGTTGAAGAGACGAGAGGAGACAAGCCAGATGTGCAACGTACCATTAAATGAGCAAGCAGGTTTTACTGTTGTCAAGAAAAAAGGCTGCGCTTTTAAGCTGGAAAGACTTTTTGTGGGGAAATGCACAAACAGATCAGTATCCGATCACACCGGAGCCCCCGGTGGAGCAGGTGGATGTGGCCTGCAGAAGGCTGCAGCCCATGGAGAGCCCCCGCAGGAGCGGGCCCCGGGCCGGAGCTGCAGCCCGTGGAGAGGAGCCCACGCAGGAGCAGGGGTCTGGGGGGAGCTGCCGCCCGTGGGGGACCCGTGCTGGAGCAGTTTGCTCCAGGGGGATGGATGGACCCCGTGGTACGGAGCCGTGTGGGAGCAGTTCCTGAGGAGCTGCTGCCTGTGGGCAGCCCCCACAGGCTTTGTTGGGGAAGGACGGCATCCCATGGGAGGGACCCATGGGGAGCGGGGCAGAGAGGGACCATGGAGGACCAGCGGAGACGAAGTGTCAGGGACTGACCACAGCCCTCAGTCCCCATTCCCTGCACCGCTCAGGGGGAGGACGTGGAAGACAGTGCATGGGGGGAAGGTTTTTTGAGTTTGCTTTTAGTACATTGGCAATAAATTAATCTTCCCATGCTGAGTCTGTTTTGCCCACGACGGTAACTGGCGAGTGCTCACTCTTGCTCTTATCACAACCTATTTTTTTCCCCACCGTACCCTCTCCCCTATTCTTTTGAGGAGGGGTGTGTATGAGAGAGTAGCACAGCGGAGTGCAGCTGCCCAGTGTGAAACCACCTCCTAAGTCCAAGCGGAGGCCCAAGACTGTCAAATCTTTGCTACTGGAATTCAGCCGCAGATGTTTCCACCCCAAGTGTTTAAGGACAAATTCCCCACTCCAGCAGGGAAGGGAGAACAGGACAGAAACCCCCAGACGCACACTAACATAACCAACCAAACTCACCTGAGCTCGCTTTCACCTCCAATCCACTCAGGCACCTTGAGTTTGGAGTCGAGGTTGTAGTAGGTGCCTCCCACCTCCCGGACGCAGATCCAGTGCTGTCGCTTGAGGGGGAGCTTCAAGGGACCCCAGCACAGGCTGGAGGGCAGGTTCATGATGAAGCCCATCACGTTGGACAGGGCAATGACGTTAACATCCCTAAAAGAGTGCAGAGAACAAACGGCAGCAAGATTACGTTCTGCGACTCTAATGTCACCAGTTTTGTCATTTTGTGTGGGTTTTTTTTTCGTTACAGACAGCAGCCATCTCTGGAATCACATAATTTCCGAATACCTGCGCTTGTCCCACCAAACTGCCTCATAGCCTTTGGTCTGAAGCGCTGCCATGATTACGTTCACATCATAGTTCCCATTCCCCAGCATGCTCTTCTTGTGGGGCGTCACCATGGTGTTGGGAGACAGCCTGCAAACAGAACAAGAGGCTGCTCTAGCAGGTGCTTGTGGAACCCGTACTCCAAAACGGCCGTACAACCCTACGCCTGTTTTCAGGGGCTTAGTTTCTTGTTCGACCACAAACCAGTCCATTTCCCCCTTATCCCTCTAGCCAAGGGGTGGGGGAGGCTAAATAACACGTTAGCAACAACTTTGTTAGACAAAACCTCCAAGGATGCTAGCTTTGACGTGACGGACTGCAAAACGTGAAGCTTTTTCCCCTCCTTGAACTGGCACTTCTGAACGGTGCTTTAATTACCATCCCCTCGGCTCAGGGCCGGAACAAACGCCCGTTTGCCATCGAGAACAACGCCTACCACGACTTCAGGACTGTAACAGCCTTGAAGACTGGATGAGATGGCAAGAGCCAGGGCAGGCTGGCTGCAGGAAAGGTCGTTCTCCTGTCCCCCACTGGTAAATGAAGGGTGTTCGCACACAGAGCCGTAAAGACTTTGGAGTTTGGGAGGTTTCTGAAGCACTGCTTCCGCTAAAAGATTTAAATACACATATATATCTGTTGCTGTAGGTAACTAAACAGCTCATTTTGCTGCAAACAAATTGTTTAAGCTTTCACAAGCTCACCAAGACATCACTTGCATTAGTGCAGCACCTAAAAAACCAGAATCACAGTCCAACACGTTATTATGAAAAAAAAAGGAGAGTATTTGCTGTCTGCAAACACAGAAAATGGATGCAAAAGATGGAGACGTGTACCAAAAAAAATATATGCCAGAGTCACTTTCACGCTTTTATATTTTTTCCCCCCAAGAAACGTTGTAAGGAGGGAAGAGGATGAGGCAGTGAGTTACTGTGAGGTAAAAAAAGGGGCTTCAGCTGCTGGAGGAACAGGCACAGGGGGAAACTGTGAGCCCCTCAGAGCAAGGTCATGCAATGCCAAGCAAGAAAGTGAAGCCCGAGCCCAGTGCTGTTGTGATGCGTGGCTCTTTTGAGCGGTGAGGACTCCTTTGGCGCTGGCACAAGGCCCAGATGTTTCACATCACCCAGCTAGCTATGCTTCCCCTGCCTCTCCTTCACGTCAGCTCCGTCCCGCAGTGCTCCTGATGGTCCTGCACAGCCTTCGCCCGGCCTGCAGCACGGTGCAAGTCCCGCAGGCACCGCTCCTCCTGCGAGAACACCTCAGCCCCTCTGCGTTCAGGTACGGGGCAGGGTGTTTCAGACCAGCCGAGGCTAGGAAAGCTACGGACAGATAATCTCCACCGGAACAGCCTGGGAAGGCCGCTGTGTTACCTACAGCGGGGAGAAGAGCCCGGAACAGCGTGGGAACCCCAGAATCTGTTAGTACCTGCCGCTGGGCACTTCTGAGCGAGGCCGTGGCACTTGCAGAAAATCAGAGTTGCCAGCCTCTGCCATGCTTTATGATTTTATAATCACAGAGATGCTGCTGCAGCCCGTCACAGCCCCATCAGCATGGCCATAAAGCAAGATCACTCAGCTGCAACTAATTCCTCAGGAACACTGCTACAACCTATTAGCTCTCAGGAGCGCTGGTGAGCCAGGAAAGCCTCTCAGTTCACAGGGCCCGGCTTGCACAAGCACCCCCTTGTGGCATAGTTTTCCAGAGACACGCTCACTTCAGGGCTGAAAGAACGCATCTATCTCGGTTCTTTCCTGCAACAGAAGAGATGAAAAACAAAATAGTAGAGGTAACACACTGAGGAGCGTTACCCACGAGCAAACTTTCATCAGGAATTATCCCGACACACTCCTACTCCCTTGCACCTAAATAACGTCCAGTCATCAGCTGAAGGATTCTGACTAGGCAAGAAACAAAGTTGCCTTCCCCCACTTTAATAATAATAAAAGTATTTAGCTAGAGACTGAGGAAGACTGTCAAAGCTAAACAGAACTCCTAGTAGTAACCCTGCCACGCTTTCTAAGCCACAAACCTTTGCCAGCACGTGTCTGAACGGAACGGGCTCAAGCTCCAACACAAGGCTGTGTTTCCTAACCAGAGCTCAACAAACAGACTCAAGCGAAGCGAAGCGGTTTCGTTTGTATCTCCATGCAACATTTGGAAGGAACAACCTCACTTCCTGGAACAAAAGCCAGAGAAACATCAAAAAGACAGCTCTGGTACTAGGGAAGAGAAGAGAGGGAGGGCTACAGAGTCGGAGGGGAGCTCGTAGCAAGCTCTGACATACGCTTGAGATAATGACAATAATCAGAGGACACCGGCCTCGAGCAGTGGAGTGCAACAAAAGGGAAATTAATGATTAAGCAACGCAGTTCAATTCTTCTTCAAGGGATGTGGTCAGCGCTACAGAAAGCTTCAGCTTATTTGTGATTTCACTGCCTTGTCACCACTGGGCTTAAGAAGAAAGTAAGAATTGTACCTAACAATGTTTCTGTAGCCTATTAAAAATACTCATCGGTCCTTTGTCGCATTAATTAACGCACAGACGATGATGAGACACAGGGAAGAGAGATGGAGAAGCACTGTACAAAGGCAACTAAGAGCACGCTACTTAAAGGCGAGCCAAAGAGCCAGACAGAAGTAGTAACCCAACGCAGATGCAACGGCGGTGGCAATTCTTGCACCTATTTTATAGCTCATCCGTTTCTGACAGGGATTTCCAAGGGTGTCCCCATACTTTTGTGGGGTTGAGTCGGCTGTGCGTCTTGATCTGAATGCTAAACTGGAACAAAACCAGACTGGAATGAGAGACAAATTCTTCCTTCTAGGGCAAGCGGTCTTCTCACCAGAGGAGCATCTTTCTGAGAAGTTTCAGGAAACCACTAATTCTCTCTCACCAAGCCCAATGCAAACCAACTAATTAGATCATCACCTCCATCACACGGACTGCCTTGGTGTGCTTCAGGCCAACAGGAATCCATCTGTGACTGAGATCCTGACAATCACTGCTCTGGAACAAAACCCCAGAGTCTTTCCAGCGGACAATGAGCGCCTTGACACCACTGTGAACGGGAATATTATTTACAACACCGTCACAAACGGCATTTCCATCTGATATCTGCAGCTGCCCACCACCACAATTCTTTCACCGAAGAAAGGAAGGCGTGCACTCGATGAGTCCAGCCCCGGTTCCACAAACGTGCTCGTTTTTGGGACGGCAGCACCCCGCGAGCAGCTCCCTGAGACTGCTTTGGCCAACGGGAGCCGCGCAGCTGCTGCCACGGAGCATGATTTCCTCCGTGTCGCTAGCGCAACGTGCGGTCGGTTGCTGGTAACGGGCATCCAAGCATAACCTGTGTTCTTACAACAGTTATAAGAGCTGCAGATTGAGCATCGGGGAGGCTCCATTTCCTCTTTCATTCCTTGGCTTTTCAGCAGTGAAAAGCCATCAGGGTTTTCAAAGGCACGCTCAGGATGATTTCCACCAAGCGTTGGAACGCCGTAAATAAAACACCGAACAAACTATAGCTATTGCACGGGGCACGTTCATCATCCACGTTTACCCCAGTAAAACTCAAAAATGCTTTTATTAATTATCTGAAGCTGCCAGGAAAGGCTTAGCGATGCTGCAGAAAACACGGATCTGGCTTCTGAAATCAAATCCGGTTTGACAGAGCGCACAGGATCTCACGGCATGGGAAAAAATCCACAGCACCCAAAGAACGGCGTTTAACTGCCTGAGTAAACCCCTCAGTGGGCAAAGCTTCAGATTGCCAACAAATCAGAAGTTTTGCTGTACGAAGACAGGAAGCTTTTACGGTGACCCCTTTGTCATTCCTGCCACTTTCGCCCTCTCAAGTCCATCCCCAAATCCGTAATTAACGAAGATAAGGGACTGACACAAGGCAGGGACAACGATACAGAAGATGGGTAGAAGATTCATTAAGGTAGGTGTGGGAGAAGAGCAGTAAAGCACATGGCAGCACCTGCAGTAAAGCTTCCAGACCCAAATTTGGCTGCCAGAATAGTTTGAGAAACCAGAAAAAAAAGAAAGAGGATTTCTAGGTGGAGAGAAGGGGGGAAATTGGTAGGAGGGGTGTTTAAAAAGGGATATTCAGTTCAAAGCAGTGGCATACTCTGAACACCTTTGTTCTGTTTCTCACGCAAAATAGTATCTGAGGGCCCCTCCAAGCAGCAGAGGAGAAGGGGAAGCTAACGGCAGCGCAGGGAGCGTCCTACCTCTGAAAAATCTCCTGCAGGGTTTCCCTAGTGAAGGCGTTGCTGTCCTGGAAGACATTGTTGAGGGCATGGAGGGCACACAGCTCCCTGCGCTGCTTCTCGTGGTAAATATGCGGCGGCGGCGGCTGGGGCGGCTCCGCTGATTCCGACTTGGCCTTGTCACCTTTCCATGGCACGCAGCTCATCTTCTCGCGGGGCGGGCGGCGAGCAGGCGGCGAGAAACCGAGGAGCCTCGAGCCTCTTCCTCCGGAACGAGGGCAGCAGCCCGCTGCCCCTTTATTCCAGCGGCTGGCCCCTTCTGCTCCCCTTTAAGCCGCGATCCCCGCCTTTAGACCCCGCAGAACCCCCCCACCCCCTCCGCCCATACCCCGTTAAGACACGGCGCGTCCCCTCCCGCCCCCCGAGGCCCGGCAGCCCCGTTGATGTGCAACCCCTCACGGGAGAAGCCCCTGCTCAGCCCCGGGGCGGCGGCGGCAGCTCGGCACACCGCTCCTTCTCTTCCATCGCCCGCCGCGCCGCTGCCAGGCCGCCCGCAGCAGGCCCCGGAGGGGGGGGAGCACGGCGGCAAGGCGGGCGGAGGCTCCTGAGGGCGCCGAGGGGGGACGAGGGCCGTCAGGGGCGGCTCAGCCGCGGCCCTGCATCGCCCCTCAGAGAGGGGCCGTTAGGGCCGTTGGGGCCGGCAGCGGGACGGGGGAGACGAAGCCGCCGCTCGGCCCCGGCCTCCCCTCCCCACTGCGCATGCGCGCCGCGCCTCAGGAGCTTCTACAGCCCCACAGACCCCCGGCGCGTGCCTTCGCTATTCTATTGGTCGGCGCGTCTGTCTGTGAAAGAGCTCCTCTTTCTTACTGGTTGTTCCAAGAGAGTGCCCGCCCACCAAGGTGGGCGCTTCCCATCTGTGTTGGCCGCTTAGTCCCACCCCTTCATCCGAGTCTTCCCTCTCCATTGGCTCCGAGTGCCGCTCGTCAAGACGCCCGGCCCTCCCATTGGGCGCGAAGCCCCCGACACGTCGCGCGCGCCCCGCTGCCTGTATACACACCGCAAACAACCCGAAGCCGGCAGCGCCTCTCCCATTGGCCCCGCGCTCCGCGGGGGCGTGTCCCCCCGCCCCGCCCTCGCGTCCCCGCCCCCGTTTCCATGGTTACATGCCGATCACCCCGCCTCCCATTGGCTGGCTCCCCCCCCGGGGGGCGGGGCCGCCGGAAGGCGGAGGGCCGGGGCAGGCAAGATGGCGGCGGCGGAGCGGAGCCGCTCCCCGCTGGGGGGCTCCCCGGTGCCGGCCTGTATGTTCGCCCCGGAGCCCGGCTCCCCGGGCGGGGGGCCCCGGCTGGCGGCCGCCGCTCTGCCCCGCCGCGCCTCCTCCTTCGACGCCGAGGACGGCGAAGGGCTCAACGGCGAGCCCGACGTCGACCTCACCAGTAAGGTAGGCCCCGGCGGGGGGCGGCTGCCCCGCCTCGTCCCCCTCATCCCCCCTCAGGGCCGAGCTCGGGGCTGGTCGCGGTGTGAGGGGACCCGGGAGGACTCGGCTGGCTCGGCTCGGCCCCGCCGGGGTCCCAGTGGCCGGGCTGGGACAGGTCCTGCTCCCGCTTCCATCTTGCAGCGAGGGTTGTGGTAATAATACGTGCCCCACACGGGCTGCCGTGGTGCCCTTGGAGCTGGCAGCCCTTCCCGCTGAGGGATCGGGGCGTCCCACAGCCGTGCCCCGCTCTAAAGTCTGCTGACAGCTCAAACGGGTCCCCTTGTGGTTACGCCATCCAAAACGAGCTGGAGTTCCCTTGTGTTTTTCTGCCGTCCCTCTTCTACCTGCTTCCATTCCAAAGCCCTGGATCTCCTTGCCCTCAGAAGTGAATAAATTGTAGTGTGTGGATCTAGGTGCCTTTCTCTTTGAGGGCATGACCAGTGCGGTGTCATATTAAACGTTACGAAGATGTCTTATAAGGAAGTAAAGCGCAAAAGTCACAACCTGTTGAGCCGCCTGTTCGCGCCTTAATGAGCCGGACAAGATTTTGATGCAGGATGCCCATACCCACCTGTGCTTTGTCTCCGATGTGGCTGATGCGGAAGAGGGCGCAGGCCGCTGAGGATTGTCGGTGATCCTTGACAGCCAGGAACCTGAGCAGAGCTCTGACGGAGAGAGAAGAAAGCCTTTCTCCCACTACCTCCGTTTGTATTGTCAACCAGTCTTCCGTTCCTAAAAAAACTGCAGACATCACGGAAGCAATAGGTAGGTATACATATATATATGTATATATTTACCTTTATTACAATTTACTTTTCTGTACAGCAGTGTAAAAATGCCATCTTTTCCCTAAGACTTTGATTCATCCCCATCTTGGATGAGAGCTAAGACCGAGCTCTGCCCCGTCTCCCCAAACGAGTCTCCCGCTGTGTGCTCAAAACAGCAGCCCCGCGTGCAGTATCAGCACACATCCGTTGCTTCTCGCTTGCTGATGGGCAGTGCGGACTGGCACGGTCCGTCTTGTCACCTGCAGTAAGCTCAGCCCTCTGCAGCCGCCACCCGCCTCCGAGGTGTGTTAATCCCAAAGCTGACCAAGAGGAAATGTGGGAAAACGTGCTCCCCTCCCCAGAGATCGGGGTGGGGCTTTAGAGGTGGCGTCTCAAACTTGGGAGTTTTTATGTTTTTCTGCTGGCGTGGAAATTGAACAATAACTGGTTGTTGCTTTGTTGTTTTTTTTTTTTGCCCTGTAGCAATTCTGAAGTTCCGTGGACCCGCAGGACTCCTGCCGTTAACTGCTCGATGCCTGGCAAAGGTGAAAGAACTGAAGGGAAAAATTTTGAGGTGAAAACCTCTGAAAAAACAAGAAGGCGTAGTACAAGGAGAAGAAAAAAGAAGCGTGGATGCCAAGCTAGAGGGCCTCTCTGACAAGGAGTTTGCAAAGAACAGGCTCCAGCTATCTAGGAAGATCTTCAAAACAGCAAGTAAAGTCTTGCAGTGACCCAGGAAACTGCAGAACTCTTTGGGGGGCTGCAGAAGAAGCTATGAGGAATACTGAACAACGCTAGGAGGTGTGATCCATGAAAGCTGATGTTTGTTCTACACGATCCTTATTTGATATCCTACGAGATCCTATCAGTGAGCTGCTCGGCTGAAATGGCCCCTGATGCTTGGGTCAACGCGTGGCTGAAGCATCTGAAATAGCTGAAAAATGAAACTGGTGCCGAAACTTGAAGAAACGGAAGTCAGCGGCCCCTACGCTGATGGCCCCTCTGTTATTTTCTTGATCCTTATTAATATAACGACCTGTTGAATAGATGTTCTGGGACCCCGACCTCTGCTGGTGCTCTGGCCCGAGCGGTGAGCCCGCCTGCTGTGCTTCCAGGAATGCCTGGAAGCGCTCGCTAGGCAAAACGAGCCCCACGTGTAAACACGCAGCCCTCCTGAAGCAGCAGCTGCTGCTTCTCCTCTCAAGGCACGTGCGTCCCATGGTCTCCTCTGAGAGAAGAAGAAAAAAAAAAGAAAACCAGAACCAAAACCCAGAACAAACAACTGATAAAGGCAAAACTCAGTTCGTCGCCGCGCAAAAGGGACTGCGTGGCCTCGCAGATCAGCGCGCTTCGCTGCCCCTGGCGCTTTGCAAACCGTGCCAGGTAGTTCAGAGCCGTGGGCAGGGCACGCCACGGCGGTCGCCTCTCAGCTGTCTGCCGCTCACGGACAGACACGTGTTCTGAGTGACCGTTAGCATTTCAGGAGCGTCTTGCTCTGGCTGCCCTGAGCCATGTAATTAGCTCTTGCTATCTGTGCTCCGTTTTCCCAGGTGCCTGCACCGCTGTGGTTTTGAAGCTGCTTGAGTTAGGGGATTTGGGGTTCCCTTACGCTCCCTTTCAAATAAAAGTCTTCATCACCTACGCAGTAGGAGGTGGCAAAGGTGGAGTACAGACTTCAAACCTGCTTGAGTACACGTTCAGGTTGAGTACAGGTTGTTTTAGGAGAGAACGGTGGGCAGGCTTCAGGTGGAAGCGTCACGAAGCGCTGTAAGCCACGTGCTTTAGCAACATCTAGCACCAATTTCAGGCCGGCCCGGGCGCGTAGTGGAGGGAAATGCATCTTCCCGGGGGTGATTTTGGAACTTCCGTGGAAGAACAGCTGGTGGAAATACGGATTTCGTGGAGTGCTGTCCTACCCGCAGAGCTACCCACGCCTCTACAACTGTTGGTTACGTTGTATTAACAGCAGTACCTTCCTCAGTCCCAGCATTTGAGCCGCTGTACCAGGATGCTCAGCCACCCGCGGGTTTGTAATCGCAGAGGCAGCCAAAAAGCCGTAGCCACACAGTCCTGAGCGGGCGACGAAGGTCTCCTGGCTCTGCCACCCCACCGATGTGGCTGCTCTGTGGAGGCTTCGGCACGAGTTCTTCAGCTGTGCTGTACAAGGGGCACAGGTCTTTGCCAGAGGTGGTGCTTAAACACAGAGATGCTCTGGGAAAAACCCTTCCCGAAGCATTTTCTCGTCTTCAGTTTCCTCTTAGTTTCTGTCCGCTTTTTCCTTCTCTTCATGCCACGGTAGGGAAGGGCAAAGGAAGTTGTGGTTGTTGCAGTAACTGCAGTCAAAGCTTGTTGGCAACGCAGCTGCTGGCTTGCAAAACTGCTGCTTCTTACTTGCTTTGAAGTCAATTCTCCAGTGTAAATGAAGTCCGAGCTTGGACAAATAACCTCGTGCAGCGTCACAGGTATAGTCAGTGAAGCTGGTCTTGAAAAATGCAATGGCAGAAAGCAGTCCTTGGGAAACAACCCTGCTCTTTCAATAAAGCACGCCGATTGATCAGCCTTGTAGCTGAGGCTGGTTTCGAACTTGTTTCCTTGACATCTGCCTGTTGGATATTTGATCTCTTTTCCAGCTGGTGATGGTGAGTCCAACTTCAGAGCAGTACGACAGTTTGCTGCGGCAGATGTCAGAGAGGATCGATGAGGGCTGTGGGGAGACCATCTATGTCATTGGCCAAGGATCAGGTGAGTGCAGCTTCCTCGGGAAAACAACAGAAAAGTTATAAGGAAAGCCCTAGTTCATCTAACAACTACTGCATAAAGTAGCACTGACTTCTCCAGAATAACTTGGAAACCTCTATAAAATATAACAGCACGTGTGGGAGCTGTTTGGTTGGTTTTTTAACCCATCCAGCAACTGCCTGAGGAACTTGTTGTATAAAATCATTCCGGTCTTTTTTGGAAATGAGGCATAAGTTGCCTGGGAACAACAGCAGAAGATGAAGGGCACAGTGTTGTAATACCAGTTTTAGTACAGATTTCCTCGAGGTCTGATATTGTGTCTTGTTCTGGTCACTTCTCCATTGCAAATAATATTTTCACCCCACGGGGCTATATTGGAGGTGCTTCAGATGGCCAAAACCCACGCTGCTGACTTTTCCTTGTGAGCGCATGCCGTGGAGAGGAGGGTTTTCCTTCTCTCAGCGTGAAGCTTTTAACGTCACGTGTACCTGGGTGTGACCGCAGTCATTTGCCTTTGCGGATTTTAGCAGTTTAGCACAGCTTGCCTTTTTGTGCCTGTTCACAACTGGCGTATTTGCACCCCGTGCCGCTAACGGGCTGTGGAGCACGGCCTTGCTTTGAAATTGAAATTTCCTCTCTTGACTTCTCATTTCGTTTCAGGCCACCGCGTAGCTGAGGGAGGTGGGGATCTTTTCTGGAGATTGAGGCTGTTGGAAACAGCATCTAATAGGAAAAAAAAATACATATATCCCTGCCACTTTCTCATTCATTTTTGAATATCTGTAATACTGATCACCTTGGGAGCCCAATGAGATGCCTCCGAGGCCGCTGAAGGCTGCTGGGGCTCACTGCTTCATGACTGCTTCATGACTGTTGCTTGCGCAGCAACAGTTTTGGTCGTCCAGGTGCTACGTGTCTCTCCACCTTTGTGTCCTTGGTTTTGTTTCTTCTCTCTTTTTATCCACAGAGGAGATTCCGGCCTGAGATCCGTGCAGCTTCTGGGGTGCAGGGGAACAGCCGCCAGCTCTGGTGGCCTTTCATTCACGTGGCTAGGAAACCCCCCCCCCCGGCTTTCTCTGGCTCTCAGCTCTTTGCTTGGGTGGGCTGCTCAGAGGCAAGAGTGCCTCCTTGTTTTTTCTGGCCTCGCTCTCGCGTCAGCATTTCTTCGGAGTGCCAGGCTGAAGGCAGCGGGGCAGGCCAAAACCATTGTTTTAACTGGAGCGTGTGGGGGCTAAAGGAATTGCTGCACGGGCCAGATTTGCAGAAAAAGTGGACTTGGGATGTGGTTTTTATGGAGCAAGCTGATAGTTTAAATTGCTTCCACATTTTACTGGTTAACCGTGGGGATATTTTCAGTCGCAGCGTTCCTTTTGTTTATGGTTTTTCCTCTGTTGTAATGTGAGAAGAGATTTTCTGTCAGGCTGAGGAAAATGCACGCAAATTACCTTCAGCTCGTGAAGTAAGGGAGTTAGACAAACACATGCTCTAAGTTTTTGTTTGTAATAAGAGTAAGTAAGGTGAAAGAGGGTGTTTTTGTAACATTTTTGTAAGACTTAAAGTGAAGGCCATCCTTTTTTCGCTCCGACAAAGGACGTTTGTTTACGTGGCTGATGTCTCCGGCCCCCGTGTGGATCCCGATGGGTGTGAAAGTCCTGGGCGGAATGGAATCGCTGCTGCCTCTTGTTCTCACTGCCTGTCCTTTGTCTCCCCAACCCCATAACTAGATGGGACCGAGTACGGTCTGAGCGAGGCCGACATGGAAGCGTCCTACGCCACGTTGAAGAGCATGGCAGAGCAAATGGAGGCAGACGTGATCCTCCTGCGGGAGCACCAGGAGGCGGGGGGCAAGGTGCGGGACTACCTCGTTCGGAAACGCGTGGGTGACAACGACTTCCTGGAGGTCAGGTGAGGAGCCGGGCGGGTACAGGGTTAGTCAGCAGCCCAGCTACATTTTTACCCCGTGAGCAGGTTGTGATGCTGAGCCAGCAACGCTGCCGCCAGTCTGGGTGTTGTAGCTGCCCAACAAAAGGGAGCTGAGCTTCACCACTCCTTGCGAACGAAACCTCCTTTTTGTTGTTGTTGCTCTCTCTGTTGTGCACAGACTGTGAAGGTTTGCCTCCGGTTAGCTGAGGGCTGTTGTTTGGGTGACAACCCCACAGTTTAGGGATCTTCGGCGTGCTTGAATCCCAGCAGGGAGCCACACGTGCACACGTGTCTGTGTGTGTGCGCACATACGCACGCTGCTAGAATACAACGCTTTTGACTCATGTTTCCATTCTACTCCAAGACTGTGATGATTCAAGTCAGCTTCTAATGGACAGCTAATAGCTGGTGTAATTAGACTTGAGAGCCTGCCCAGGCTTGGATGGGGATGGATTTCCAACATCTGCCAACAGCCGTAATTGTCACCTTTATCGGAGGCAGAAGGAGATTGCTACAGGAAAGGGTTTTCCCCTAAAAGGGTTGCGTTGGTTGAGCTTTGCCTTTTCTGAGAACAGCAATCTAAAGCTCTGTGCTCTCCCTGGCACCAGGTGCGACGTGAAAAGTACAAAAAAGGCGGAGGGATTCTAGCCCAAACTGGGATTTAGACTTTTCTTTTTGAATTGGCTCAGCATGTGTATTTGATTGCGGAGAACAGGAGTTGGAAGAGAGAGGGGTTCTGTGCAGCACCAAGCAATTTTGGATTCAGCTCTCTGTGTTGTGAGCACCAGCAACGTACCTCCACCGTCTTCCACCTCCCAGTTATCCCTGCTAACTAACAGTGAAAGAATCTCTGCTCTGGTTCTGAAGGTCTAACGTTTTCAAATTTCCACTTGCAGGTTAGGGAGAAAAATCTAATTATTTGCAGTAGCAGTGGCATTCGGTTTTTTGTTTGTTTGTCCCTTTTCCTTCAGGTCTCGGGTTTTACCAGGCTCCTTTTTCCTCTCCCTTCCAGGGTAGCAGTGGTTGGCAACGTGGATGCAGGGAAGAGCACGTTGCTGGGTGTCTTGACCCACGGCGAACTCGACAACGGCCGAGGCTTCGCTCGGCAAAAGCTCTTCCGCCACAAGCACGAGATTGAGTCGGGCCGCACCAGCAGCGTGGGCAACGACATCCTGGGCTTCGACAGCGAGGGCAACGTGGTGAACAAGCCCGACAGCCACGGCGGCAGCTTGGAGTGGACAAAGATCTGTGAGAAATCCACCAAGGTCATTACTTTCATTGACCTGGCTGGTCATGAAAAGTACCTGAAGACCACCGTCTTCGGCATGACCGGCCATTTACCTGACTTCTGCATGCTGATGGTAGGTAGCAAGAAAAATATGTGGTAGCAGCATCAAGGGCGCTGTTCCCAGCTTCACAGCCTCGACTTCTTTCCCATTGCAAGGTCCTTGTGGGTTGTGGAGGGAGGCAGCATCTCCCAGAGGTGCAGAGCAGCAGTCAGTGGGGATTTTAAGCAGGATCCTGAGGCAAAGTGTCCCAGGACAGTCAATCACAAAGAGGTCCAAGATGTATGATTCTTGCAAATGGAAAGGTTTCAAGATTCCAGAACACCTGGTTAGAACTGGAGAAGTGAGTTCTTGGTGTCCACGAGCATTTGAAGTGAGCTGGGGCTGCTCATACAGTCCCAGTGACACATCCTAATCACAGCCTGCTGTGTGTCTGATGCAAGACCTTCCCTGTAACCCAGCTCTCTGCAGGAGGAACGCTGACACGAGTGTGTTTGTATCCCCGCTGTAGGTTGGCAGCAATGCTGGCATTGTAGGGATGACCAAGGAGCACTTGGGCCTGGCCCTTGCACTCAACGTTCCCGTCTTTGTTGTGGTGACCAAGATCGACATGTGCCCTGCCAACATCCTACAAGGTGAATCTTACCAGCTCTCCCCAGGCGTGTTCCTTACCTCTGTGTGCTCTTGTCCTCCATTTGGGTTGAGGAGTCATTGCTGGAGGAAAGCTGCTTTGTCTGGGTTTGACTGCATCTGAAACACTTTCCAGAAATCTGCCCTAACTCTCCCTGGCCTGTTCTGCGAGGCAGTTCACTTGTAGTCAGTGTTTCGAAGTTACCAGACTGGGGGGCTCAGCTGGGCAACAACAACCAAGTGTTTGCTGTAGGATTTTTTTTTTACTCCAGGGGGAGAAGTGTACAGGTGGGGTAGTGGATTTGATTTTTCTGGGGGAATTTATACCCAGAGGGAAAGTCTGGAAACCTGCCTTCCTTCTGGCCTGCGGTTTGTGATCTCTAGCTGTGGTCAGACTTGCTCTCTGGCAGCAGCTGGTCAAAGGGGCAGCTCCTGGGTACATCCTGCTCACCTGGGCACTTCTCCGCTCTGCTGGTATAACTGCAGCCACTCCCTCCTGTGTCTGAACAACCAACCAACACGTAATCAAAGCAGCTGCGTGAGTTATGGTAGCAGGACTGGAGCAGACACAGGTGAGGGATGGCAATGAGCAGCAGGGGCTAGCAACTTCCGTGCTCAGCAGCAGTTAAAACAGCTCGTCCGACCCCAGCAATGGCCCTTCAACCTACGCTTCACGTTTTTTCAGGTTGTGACCAACTCTCACCTATAAAATTCTCTCGATGTGTTTCTCACACCTTCAGGAACATGCTGTGGTTAATTGGAGTGATGCTTTTTTTTTTTGTGAGAAGCAGTCCTGAGGATCGGGAAAGTGGATCTTCCCAGTACTGCCCGTAGTTAGTTCATTTCTGTAAAAATCCTGCATGTTTTTCAGGTAAACAGAAGCATGAGATCAAAAGGAGAGCCGAATATCTCTGGAATAGAGATTTGGCAAATAAACGAAAGGCCTGACCGTAACTCAGTAGCTAGGGAAGAAAGAGAATGCTTGGCTCGGTGAGAAGAGCTTCTCCTGGGAGAAGCTGCTCCTGTGTCATGTTCTGTTTAAATTAAATAGTCACAAGATTTGGCTCCAACGTATCTGTGAAGAGCAGATGGCATGATGAAATGTTTGTGTTTGTACCCAAAACATTACTCTCCCATAGGCACTCATTTGTTCACAAAACCCATCTAATTGGATGACAATTGTAGAATATAAATGATTTGCTCTTTTAAACCATTGTTAGCTTTTTTTTTTCCCCTCGTGTGTTTTAAGGCACTTTGCAGGAGACCGATGCCGGCGCACCCCTGCTGGGTGACAGATCCGAGGCTTAAAAAAAATAAAACAAAAATAGGCAGGAGATCAAAGCTGGGAGCCGGGAGATTTGTCCCAAAACAGTTACTTCTGGATCCGGTCCCCCTGCACCCCCCTGGCCTGTGATGATGATCTTTACCCTCCTCGTTCTTCTCTAACCTTCTTTGGCAGGTTGATTGCCAGCCAAAGTGTTTTGAGGTTTGTCGGGTCAAAATTGATTTCTAATCCACGTCTTCTCAAATGTTCCAGTTCCTGAGCGCGGACGATTTTCATTGATCGAATTCAATGCGAGAAATCCTTTATAGGAAGGGGAAATATTTTCTAACTACTTAAAGCTATTTAACAGCTGTAAAACTTCACAGCATCGCACTTGTAGCTGCAAACGTGTGTGTCTGTTCCTGTGCTGTGTCGCTTGGCAGCCGGCATGCAATGGAAAATGGAATGGCTCCTAAGTCCCACCTTGGCTGCAGCAACCTCGTAGTGGCACTCACACACCTTTAGCCATCTTCTCCTGTCTGTTTGTGGCAAGAGTACCAGTCTCCCTTCGGGAAACCGAACAAAAGCGATTTGTAAAGGCGGGGAGACGCTGCCCTAACAATATTCGTTTCACCCTTTAAGAAACCCTGAAGCTGTTACAGCGACTGCTGAAGTCCCCAGGGTGCAGGAAGATTCCCGTGCTGGTTCAGAGCAAGGATGATGTCATTGTAACAGCCTCCAACTTCAGCTCAGAGAGGTAACGGGAGCAGAGGAGAGTCGTTGCTCTTTCGGTCCTATTTGGAGACTGGGTGAGAAGATTCAGAGAGAGGGTCCTGTTGTCTAGATGTGTTCAGGTTGTATTTGCCATGTGGTGTGTTGATTCCCTGAGAATGTGTTGGTTCTGCGACTGACCTGCTTGTGTTCCCCTCTGAGGCAGAAATGAGAGGCTGCTGCTGGGCAGTCTGCAGAAGATGGCAGGGTACGCTCAGCTTCCTGCAGTCCCGGAACCTTACACCTTTTCCCGAATGTCATTAGAAGACAGAGACAATGCTGCAGGGTTTCAAACGTGGGGTGTTGCGCGTCTGACTGCTTGCCAGGCTCTCCCTTCCTAGCGCTGTGTATTGAATACAGTCCAAGATTTTGGATGTCTTCCTACACGTGGAATCCCAGGCAGGGAAGCGAACTAACTCCGTTTTCATCCATTTTCCTTTACAGGATGTGCCCCATTTTCCAGATTTCAAACGTCACTGGGGAGAACCTAGATTTGCTGAAGATGTTTCTTAATCTCTTGTCTCCACGGACCAGTTACAGGGAAGAAGAACCAGCAGAATTCCAGATAGATGATACTTACTCTGTCCCGGTAAGGGACCTGGCATTTTAGGAATTTTCCACTGTGTTTTAGGTTGAAAAAGGTATCGAGTAAACCTGACTGCTGTCGTTTCCTTTCTGGTACAGGGTGTAGGAACGGTTGTGTCTGGGACGACACTGAGAGGCCTAATCAAGCTGAATGACACCCTGCTGCTGGGGCCGGATCCTCTTGGCAACTTCCTACCTATCGCTGTCAAGTCCATCCACCGCAAGAGAATGCCTGTCAAAGAAGTGCGGGGAGGCCAGACCGCCTCCTTCGCTTTGAAAAAGGTGAGAAGGGCTGCTCTACATCCCCAGAACGTCCCCTGTAACTTTAGAGTGCTCTTGGAGTTGTGCTGCAAGCAGTCTGCTGGTGCGAACCTCAGCTACCTCATTTCACAGCACAGGAAAATCCCATAGAGCCCCTGTCGGTCCCATGTCCTGGTTGTTCCACCTAGCAGGTGCCAGGTAAGAGCAGTGAGACCCAGGGTAACGAGGGATAGCGTTGGAGATGCGTAACAAAGGGAGAAAAGTCTGTGCTGCAGCAGCAGTAGTGTCCTGGGCAAGGTATTTCCACTCTGACTAAAACTCGATCAGAAATTTCAGCTGAACTTGATTTTTTGCAGCCTTTGCATAACGTCGTTGCTAAGTGCTAACCAGCTTTGCTCTGCCTTTTGGCGGGCATGAGTTAGGATCTGTGAAATCCCTCAGGATCCTGCTGGATGCAGTCAGCCAGAGAAGCAAATTTCTTCCCTGGAGGATCACGCTAAAGTTTTTTTTTTTGTGTGTGTGTGTGTCACTGCTTTTCAGATCAAGCGTTCTTCCATCCGGAAAGGGATGGTAATGGTGTCACCCCGCCTGAATCCACAAGCGTCGTGGGAGTTTGAAGCAGAGATTCTGGTGCTCCATCACCCCACCACCATCAGCCCGCGGTACCAGGCCATGGGTATGTGTCACCCTGTCGTCTCATCTTTGTTTCCCAGCAGTAATAGTTTACATCAGCTCCAGGCAAAGGTCTTTTCGCTGCCGATGGCTCTGTCAAGCCGAATGTAAGCTGTAGTTCTTGTTTTAATGGTCCCAGCAGTCCGTTAGAGAGAGGGAAGGAATTCTGCAGAGAAAAGCCGTGAGGAGAAATATGCGAAAAGGAGATTTGGGGCTCCAAGTGTACTTGTAGCGTGCCTGAGCCACATTTCCACGGTGCAAAGATTCTTAAGCTTCTTAAGACTCGTTTTGGGTCCTGCCACCTAGCTGAGCCTCTTGATGTGTAGGATCCTGGTCTGGGTGCTCCAGGCAAGTCTCTGTTCGCAAGTAACTGTTGCAGCTTGTACGTATTCTTTTGGAGGACCGAACAAAGCCTGACCCGTGTAATCTATGGTGTGCAGTAGGTTTTTCCACTTCTAACTCAGCACCGTTAGCTGTAAAGTATCAAGAGCTGCCTTAGATGTCTTTGTGAGGCTTATTCGGCTAACGGCACCGGCTGTTAAAAGCCTTTGTGCATTCCCCTCGCAGTGCATTGCGGCAGCATCCGTCAGACGGCCACGATTCTCAGCATGGACAAGGACTGCCTGCGGACAGGGGACAAAGCCACCGTGCACTTTCGCTTCATCAAAACCCCGGAGTATTTGCATATAGACCAGCGGCTGGTCTTCCGTGAAGGCCGCACCAAAGCTGTGGGTACCATCACTAAGGTAAAGGCTGAAGAGTCCCATTTTTTTATATATATTTTATATTTTTTTTGCCCGTTAGCTGCTTTTGGCACTGCGAAGCCAGCAGGAGAATTGAGGGAGCGGCCCGTCCTTCGATGGCAAGCGTCAGCCCTGCCACGGGTTGCGGATGACCGGTGTGCTTTGCTCTGTGGTGGGTCTTGCCTGGTGCAAATGAGGGAAGGAGAAGGTAGGGGGTGACCCAGATGCCTCTGACTTTTTAAGGCCTGCTCTCTGTCTGATAGCTTCCAGCTGCTCCCTTTGAGAGTCCCATTTTGGAGGGCTGTGTGTCACTTCAGCTGAGCGGCACTTTAATCCCCGTAGGGGTTCCTGAGGGCAACTCAGGGTTTCTTTGAACAGCTACTGCCTGCGTTCTGCTGCTGCTGTACGTCGGTGTTGGTTGTCCAAAGGCTGCTTGTTAAAAAGGAACAGTCAGCCTTGCCACGTCGGCCTAGCTGTTTTAACGTTGCTTTTGCCCTCTCCCTTTGTAACGCGCAGTTACTCCAGACCACCAATAACTCGCCGATGAACTCCAAGCCCCAGCAGATCAAGATGCAGTCAACAAAGAAGGGAGCCGTGACGAAACGAGAGGACGGTGTTCCCCCGGTTGGGATGGCAGCTGGGGGCCCACCGGCGGGTGACGAAGCCCCTTCGACAGCCGCAGCACCGCCAACACCTACTGCCCTGCAGCCATCGGTGAGTGAGGGAAATGGCATCTCTTGTAGCCGTGTGCGTCTTGGGTTTTGACTCTTGGAGGAAGGATGCTCTAAAGCACGAGTGTTATTCCTGTCATACCTTTGCACTTGCCTCGGGACTCAAAGTGTGACAGAAACAGGTGGAAATATAAGTAGTTTCACAGCGGAAATCAATTCTCAGGTGACTGGATGACTTTTCATGGCTGACCTTGCAGCAGCTAGCGGTGTAGGGGCCCGGGACAATTCAGGTTGGACCTCACGAGGCGTCTAGTCCAACGTCCTGCTCCAAGCAGCGTTAGCTGTGAAGTCAGACCGGGTTGCTCGGGGTTTTATCCAGTCCTATCACGAAAATCTCCAAGGTGGAAGACTGTGCAACTGCACTTGGCGACATTTCACTGCTTGGCTGTACCGTAGTGAAAAAGTGCCTCCGTGTACCCAGTAGCTGACGTAGCGAAGCGTCTAAAAATGCTCAGAGCCTGCTGTCTGAAGGAGGGGTAGGGCATCCCTCCGCTGGAGAAACCACAACCTAAAGAGTGGTATCGGGCACAGGTCATCTGTCCTCTCAGGGAGGGAGGATGGGGATGGCCAAGGAGAAGGAGAGGCCTTTCAGTTCTAGACAGATGAGTCCAAGGTGCTTTGTCGGTTAAGTCTTCCCATCCCAGCTTGTCTGAGAAGGACACCCCACTGTTCTCGTGTGAGAGGAACGGAAATTCCATTCTAGCTGCGAGCTTTGGGTAGCTATTTATCGGATTTATCACATGGATTTCCTTTTACTGTACTTATCTAGAAAACAAAAGTTCCTGAAACGGAAAGTGTCAAGGCAGTCGGTCAGCATTCTTCTTTTTAACTGTTGTAGTCGCCGTTGGTCAGGTCTCAGCCTCTTGAGCCAGGCTGGCTGCTGAAAGAGGGCCTCTGGCAGAGGTTTTTCCCTGCACGTACACTTGGTGTTCCTTCTTGATCCCTCATCTCCTCCTTGTCTTTGCTGTGGAGTCGTTGTGGTTATAAGAAAGGCTCCTAGCTTGGTATTTTTGTCCCTTCCCCTAAGAGTCCACGTTGCTTTTGCTCTTGCTTATCTTTGTCTCTCTCTCCTTGCTGCTTCCCCTCAGCCTGCTCTGGATGAAGAGCCCCACGTCCGTGAGGGCAATAAGGTATCTGGCTGCTTTAAAAGAGAGCGGTGGGTTTGCTGGCTGGATCCGGGGTCACGGTAGCAAGAGGGCGCTGGGAGGGGGGTTCTCCTTCCATTCCCCACAAACCCGACGGGATCTGAGGCCTCATTTTTCCCAGATGCTGAGCCCCGTGGCTCCTGCTGATGGCCCAGACTTCATGGTGTCTCGTGTTCGTGGCGTGTCTGCCCTTTTTCCTTCCTGCAGTAGTAAGCAGCAGATCAGTCACAGCTGCCATCCCAGTGCCTGGATGCGCGTGTTGAACGCTCTCTGTGCCGATACTCAGGTGCAGAGGTCACTGCACACTGACGTGTCTCTTCTTGTTTTGCAGTCAAAAGCTGGAGGAGGAGGAGGCCGGCGACGTGGAGGTCAGCGCCATAAAGTGAAGTCTCAGGGAGCCTGTGTGACTCCTGCCAGTGGCTGCTGAATTTCGTACTCCTCCCGCTTCTGAGGAATTCCTCCCCTTCCCTTCAGTTCTTATCCAAAAGATCCAGAGCAGCTTGAACCAAAATCCATCCCAGCTGATTGGCTGCAGAAGAATCTTCTTCCCTCCTCCCCAGAGGAAATGATGGAGAGGAGCATAACTTATAAGCTAATGAAGGTGATGAGACACAGAACTGAGTAACTGACACCTTCCTCCTCCCCCTATCGACACATTTTTGTACATCATGGGCTTAGTTTTTATTCTTCTTAGTTTTTATTATATTTTGTGTGCATGAAGACGAGAGGAGACTCTGGATAGAAGCAAGAAGAGCCAGTTAGCTGCCTCCCTCCTCCCTCACCCCATTCTGTCTACAGGACCTGCTGCTCTCTCCCATACGCTGTCTCAGACCCAGGGGCTGTCAAACACCTGACATTTCGGACTTGCAAAGGTTTAAACAACGTAGTTTAGGGTGGCTCCCTATGGCATTGTTTCCCCACCGCTGTGGCCACGTGCCGGATAGGTTTCTGGATTCTCCCCCGTCTAAAACTATTGGTCAGTGGGTTTAATTTCACGTTGCAGTGACTTGAACTTTGAAGGAGATGATGGTAAGAAAATTCATTAGTTGGAGGCCTAAGGGGGAAGCAAACTGAAAGTCAGTTCTTGATCTTAAGTTGAGGAATCCTATACAAAAAATCTCCTTCTCAAATACGTTAGTAGCACTTAAGATTTTAATTCGAGCCGGAATTAAACGGGCAGTCGTTGGCCCACCCTGTTCCCCTTCCCATCCTGCTGCTTTTCCCGTTGCCTGTTGGGTGCATTTTGGAGCAGTTCTCGACTTGCCTCTCAAGGCTGTGGCAGCTCAACCAGCAGTATTAAGAACGTTGTGCAGGAACGCCCAGTCCGTCCCCTGAGCCAGAGAACAGAGCCTTCTCACCTCGACGGACAGAGACCACAGGTGGGAACGTACCTTGGGAACAGGCACCGGGCAAACGTGACCTCCCCTCCATTTCGTTCGCTCCAGGATTTCCCGAACGTTTTTTTATAGAAGTCACTGGCCAAAACTTTGCCACGATGGAGATGACTGGGATTGTCTTCTGCCCTCCTTGGCCAAGAGGGTCACGATGAATTCGCAGCAAACGTACAGAAGTGCTTTCGGGTTTGGAAGCACGGGGTAGTTTTTCTGACTTTATTTTTGAAGTGGTGAATTCTGGCTTCAGGAAGGCCCTGCGAGGACTCTATGAATTACCAGTATCATGATTCTTAACCCCGGGTTGTGTGATTGAACAATTCTCTCTCTTTTTTCTTTTCCTCTTACCCTGCCCCTCCGCTTGGCTCCCCGGAGGACAGGAGTTATCCCCCGCAGGCTCGTGGTGGGAGTACGTGAGCTTCTCGAGGGCGGAGATGGTGTTACCAGCACTCCAGGAGCGTCGGAGGCGAGGGATTCGGATCAGAGACGAGGGTACTTTGCCTTAGAGACTGAGCAGGGGTGGCAGCGGGGAGGTCAGACAGTCCTTTCCAAGCTATGTGCCTAAACACCAGCGCTCTCCCGGAGAGGGGGGAACCATAGGCGGCTACAACACCAATAGCACCCGCATTGTGAGGGGGTGTGAAGTGTGGCTAAGCAGGGCACAACGAGGGCCCGTTGCGTTTCTGTCCCGGCCCTGTGGCAGCATCAAACTGCATCTGATTTCACTGCCCTCCGCTTCCCAGGGGAGCGGGGGGCCCCCGGCGGTTTTCTCTTTCTCCATTCCTTGTGCTCCAAACGAAGGAGACTGCCGAGACTGGAAGAGGGTTGACTTCAGGCGAAGGAGGCGGTGCGATCTCTCTTTTGTGACCAGCATTCAAAGATCACTCGGGCTGGCGTGATCTATAAAATAAATTTTAAGAAAGGTTTGTTCCAAGTTAACGGATGTCTTGTCGCTTTTTGTCCCTCCGGAAAACCGGCGGCGTCAGCCTGGCACCGCGCTCCTTCGCTGCCTGTGCAGGGCGGCCGCGCTCGTGGCGGGGGAGCCAAGTCCCTGGGAGAGCTGCGGCTGAGCCCCTGCACAGCTTTTGCTTGGTGGAAGAGGTGGTGCTTCTCGGTGCTGGCGAGCTGGGAACGCTTGCATGATGCGGGCTGAGCTGTGTGTGTGTGTGTGTGCGTGCCTGTGAGCCGTCGGGGGCCAGCTCCATCGGAGGCACTTTGCCCGCTGGAGGATGTGGGTTTTGGGCACTGCACCATCTCCGCTTGCATACGCGTGTGCTCGCCGGGCCCTTGCAGTAGCTGGCAGAACTCACCCGTTCCTGTAAGTAGGGTAGGACTCGCCAGGGCATGGCCTTGGCCTTCTCCTGCTTTCTCAGTTGATCTTCGGTTCACGAAGGCTTCTCCTGCCCTGCCCTTTTGGCACACAGGTAAGCGTGGGTGGGAGCCACGGCCCCGCTCCTGCTGCAGCAGGAGCTGGGGGCAGCGGAGATGCTGCTGGAGGTGTGCTCTGCCCTCTGCCCGTCTCCATCCCGAGCCCTTCAGCCTGACACCCCTGTCCCTTTTCCCGCTTACTGCCTGTGGCAGTTTTAGGCCCTGAGGTGGCCTTGACGTGAGCCTGCCTCTGGCCCCTCCTGCTCAGGCAGCCGCAGGTGAGCACAACAACCACCCAGCTCCGCAATTCCTGCCCTAGCGGTGCTGAGCAGGCTCTGCCCTCGTGCCAGAGCCTCCCCCCAAACACAAAGCAGCTCTGCTTCGTGGCACGGGGAGCCAAGGCGGGCACGGTGACAGCTGTAGCACAGCCAAGGTCTGCCCGTCCCCACCCCCCACAGCACGTTCATCTATAAAACAACCCAACGCCTCTCCGTGGTTTTGATATAATTTATTTGTCTTGGTCTTTTCTTCTTTCTTTGCATAGGCATAAATTACAATCTTGATTAAAAAATAACATGGACAAAACAGTGCAGCATTTGCAGCAGGCTACAGCATCAAGTACAGGTGCATCTCCTGCCTGTAACCAGCCAGCTACGCAGGGCTGGTTTGTAACACTGGTGGAGGGCAAACCCGGGACGAGGGAGGATAGAGGAGGAAAACGGAGTGGAAATGGCGTAAAGAGGGGAAGTCTGCTCTGCCAGCTGCCTCTTGTTTCTCCTGCCTCACCTGGTGGCATTGGCCGGAGGGTTAAATAAACCCCAGGCTGGAGCAGCACCTTTTTGTGCCCTTTTCCCCTGGCAGCTCAGCAAAGTGTTGCACCTCTCACCTGCACGCCCCTTTTACAAAGCATCTCTTGGGCAAACACCCTGCGTGCCCTCGTGGTCCAAGGGAAGAAGCTGCAGGCGAGGGAGCCAGAAGGGACGTCAAGAAAAGGCTTTCCAGCCCAGTGCCTACGGCATTTCCTCCAACAGATGGACAACCGTGAGCCGAGGGAAGAGCTTTCCCTTCCCCTCTCTGTTTCTCGTCAGCTTAAACACAGGACCCGCTCTGCCAGGCCTGGGACAGGTCTGGGCAGTGCCAGCAGCGTGCGCAGGGTGCTCACGGGAGCCGTGATGCCGAGGCGAGCAGGCAGCTGTAGACGAGCTTAAAATAACTCAGGCCACGGATGCCAAAAGCTGAGGCTCTGCGCTCAATATAGGAGAGAATTTCTCTCCACGGGATTTGGCCGCAGGGCTGCTTTCCCCTGGCAGTGGGGCCTCCCGGCTCTCCGGGGGGGTGATTTTAACCGGTGGGGAGATGGGGACAGCATCGCCCACGGCCCCGTGCCCTCCTCTACACCCCCTGCCCTGCAGCTCTCCAAGCAGAAAGGCCGGACCTGACTCTCAGTGCCCCCCCCAGAGCCTGGGGGGATGGCGCCAGCATCCTACAGGGCTGACACACTGCACGCGAGCCCTTCAGCTTATTTTTGTTAAAAACAAACTAAACGCAAGACAAACACTGAGGTTAGAAACGCTACCCAGAAACGTAAGCTGAGTTAGAAACCAGGCGTGCCGCGGGCTGCTGGGGTTGCCTTGCCTCTCCCACAAAGCAGCTAGGGATGGAGAAAACGGCGGGGCAGCAGGTCCCAGCGATAGCTGCCTATACACACGTGCACCGGAGGACGTCCTCCGGGGCCAGGAGCGCTGCGGGCGCCCCGTGGAGGTCCCTGGCCCAGCGCTCCCGCCTTGCTCGGCTTCGTTTAGCTCACCCCATGTGCGCGCGTGGCCTCGTGCTAAGCAAAGCCCTCGCCCCGCTGCGAGTCGGAGCCGCTCGCCCGAGCGGTCCCCTCGGCACAGGCCCTCCTCCGCTGACGCAGAAATTGTGCGGAAAAAGTTTTTTTCCTTGATTACAAAAAAAAAAAAAAAAGCCAACGATCCCCGACACCCTAACCATAAAATAGCCCCCCCAACCCCTTAAAAAGAAAACATCCTCAAGGTTAACAATCGGGAGCTTTGCAACCCACGCCTGCTGCCTTTCTCCCCGCCTGCTGCCCCCCGCCTCTACTTTTATATTAATACTTCGTTAATATTGTTAATGATTCCCCTCCGCCAGCCCGCTATCGAAGGTTTTGAGGGCGTTAAGAGCTCGAGAAGCACAGAGGGGAGGAGCTGCAGCGCTCCCCAGCCCGCGCGAAGCCCGCCACAGAACTGCCCCCGGCCGCGGGAAGGGCGCGTGTGCCACCAGCAAGGGGGGGGCCGCCCGGCCCCGGCAGAAAAACGAGCTTCAAGAAGTCAAAAGTGTCCGAAATGCACCGAAAGCGACCCCACGTGGGCTGCTCTCGCCTCACCCCCCTTAGCAGGCAAAAAAAGTCCTCTCCTCCGCAAGCAGCAGCGCAGGCAAGGCGAAGTGGGGTTGGGGACACGACTCCTCCGGCACCCCGGCACGTCTCCGTCCGAGCCCCCGCCGGCAGCCGGGGGGTCAGTGCGCCGGCTCCCCGTGCACGCGGAAGCGGTAGATGCAGGTGTACTCGGGGTGGCCCCAGTTGCTCAGCACCCGCAGCTCCACCAGCTGGAAGGCGCCCACGTCGTCACCCTTGGGGACGGAGGAGACGGGTCACAGCACCGCGGTGGCGGAGGTGGGGACACGGAGGCCACCAAGCCCTGCTCCAGCAGGACCGCCCACTTCACAGGCTGAGGGCTCTGAGGACGGGGGGAGCACACACACACAACCCACCCCCCACCCTCACCCCCACCGCCACCCCATTGCCCTCCTGCGGCTGGGTGCTCCGACAGCAGCGCCGCGCCTCACCTCCAAGAGGAAGGTCTGGATGGGATTGCCGTCCTGGTCGTAGGTGAAGCGCCCCAGGAGGAGGCCCTCCTCCTCTCGCTCTTCTTTCAAGCCCTGCGGGGAGCAGGGAGGCAGAAAGGGAGAGCTGGGGGTGGGCAGCAGGGCCGGGGTGGGAGAGGGAGGCGGAGGAATGGGGCTCCCCAGCCTCCACCACCGCAACCTCCACCACTGCATCCTCCCCAGCCTCCCCCCCGGGCTCTACTCACGTAGACGGTGAAGTCCTTGGGGGCGCTGGGGATGGTCCCCTGGGGCGAGAGGGCTCTGGGGACGTGCTCCAGGGTGACGGCCGTGGGGCGGATGAGGCTGGAGAGGCGGATGACGGCGAAGCCCTGGGAGCCGCGAAATGCCCAGCAGTTCCCAGGGTTGACGTCTGGCTACGCGCGCGGGAAGGGGAACAGCAGCCCTTAGGTATCAGCAGCAAGCTTACCCCCATCGCTGTTTTTTCCTCCCACCAACACCAGCCCGGCCGCTTGCTTTTCACACCCAGCGCCCACCTTCCAGCGTAAGCGTCACCACGGCTGCACGGGGCAGTGGCTGCTGCAGGAAGGCTGCGGCATGGCTCGCTGCCACCCCAGCGGGCTCCAGCCACCGCAGGAAGCCTGATTGCAAACCGCCCCCCGTGCGAAACCCCACTGAAACCCCTCTAGGACACCCATCTCAGCCCGCTCCCCGGGTGCCCACCTGCAGGATGACGCGCGGGGACTGCGAGTGGTACCACAGGGGGATCCCGAACAAGCTCAGCAGCGCCGTCTTCGTCTCGTAGGTTTCGGAGCAGCGGGTGTTGATGACGCTGGCCCCTGGCACGGCACGAGGGGAGGGCAGGGGTAAGCTGAGCGCCAGCACCCCACAAAAACAGCCCCCCCCCCCACGGCCCGGCCCCCACCACCTACCCGCCGACTCCAAGGCGTAGTCGACCATCCCCACGCGGTCCTCGCTGTAGCGCTTCAGTGCCTGGTCCACGATGAGGTGCACTTGCTGCAAGGGGCGGGGGGAACAGAGGGGTGAAGTCAGGGCGAGGGGGTCCTGCCCCCTCCCCGGGGCCTCCAGCCCACAGGGCCCAGAGCCCTTCCCACGGAGCAGGCAGGCGATGAATCAGCGCGGCAAAAACGAGAGGACATGCACTTGGCTGCAAAGCCTCATTAGAGGTTGCTAAAAATACCCCCGCTGAAAAGCACAGTGCGAGGGAAGGGGCAGCGCCCGGGCTCGCCCTTCCTGATGCCCGTGGATGCGAGGGGGACGGGGACCAGGCCCAAGCGTGGCCCCATGCGTTCCCAGCAGGGCACCGGGTGTCCTTGGGGAGCCGAACCCGTGTACATGAAACCCGCGCAGGCTGCGGGCCCTGCCAGTCCCGCTCGATCCCACCCTCGGCAGGGAGCTGCCAACAAATCTTTCCAAAGCAAACAGCCTCATTTTTTCCTGTGGTGTCATTCTGCCGAAATACTTTGCCCCAAGTGACTCAGCACCGCTGCTAGAGACGGGGCAAATGAGGCGGCCCAGGCCCTTTGTGCACACCACGAGGCCCAAAACCCACGACCGTCACCGTGTCCCCGGGGCTCACCTCCTCCGTCACCCCCCCGGCACCCCCTGGCCGCAGGGCCGCGCCGATGCCGGCCGAGGCGTCCCGCGCCGACAGCCTGCGCTCCTCCTGCACTTTGGCCAGGATCTTGCGCTCCAGGGCCTGGAGCTCCGCGTGCAAGTCCTCCCGCTGGAGGACGAGGGCGGCCGCGCCGTCCCCGTGGGGCTGCGACAGGAACCGGCCGATCCACGCCGGCATCTGGGCCTCCACCTGAAACCGTCGCGGCAGAGCTCAGCCCCTCACAGGGGCCGGGACCCTCGCCCCCGCTGAAAAGTGCTTGGGGGAGCAGGGCTCGGGACTCACGTCAGCCCGCAGCGCCTTGAGCTGCTCCAGCAGCCCCTCCACGTGCTTGCCCATCGCCTCCTGGTCCGCCTTGAGCCCCGCCAGCTCCCGGCGCAGCCCCGACACCTCCTGCTCCAGCTCGCCCATGGCTTGCTGGAAGCCGCCTCGCAGGTCCTCCCGCACCGAGCTGCGCCAGGAACAAGAGAAACACAACAAAATGTCTGCACCGAGGCTCCTCCACACCACTGACCCCACGTTCACCCTCGTTTCCCTCGAGGCTGTGCCCACACCCCGAGCAAAACAGGCCTGGATCCCCCCCGGGGCACCTCAGCAGGGGTTTCTCCCTGTGCTGCCATGCCTGATTACCTCTGCCACCCCGAATTCAGCTCGAGCAAGCGGGCCTCCATCTCCTGCCAGCACAAGGAGGAACAAAGATCGGGGTGAGACCTGTGGCGGCGGCAGCGGGCTCACCCCAGGCAGCACCGGGTGTGCCTCCCCTTACCTGTGAGGTGCGCGCCATCTTCTCCAGGCGCCCGTCCATGTCCCTCTGCACCTGGGCTCGCAGGGCGTCCAGCTCCCCCTGCGGGGCGAGGACAAGGAGGGGACATCAGAGCCTGTCCCCTTGCACCCCCACACCCCCGCCACCCCTCACACCCCTCACCTGGAGGTGTCCGGCCATGTCCCCGCGGAGCTGCTCCTTCATCCCCGCCTCGCGGCGGCTCAGCAGCCCCTCCAGCAGCCCCAGGATGTCCCCCGGGGGCGGCTCGCTGCCCGTTGCCGCCGTCGCTCCTCGTCGCAGCTCCCACCTCGATACCTCGGCCTCCAGCGCCTCGAAACGCTTCTCCAGGGCCTGGAAGCGAGCCAGGAGCCGCTGCTCCCCCCGCAGCCCCTGCGGCGGGGAAGGCAAGGCGCCATGCAGCCCCCCCCCACGCAGCGTCCTGTCCTCCCGCTGCTTCCCAGGGGAGCTCCCTGGGGAGCTTTGGAGCCGTCCCCCCCACCGCGGACCCTCCGCCTGCCTGGCCCCCCGCTGTGACACCCTTGGGTGCCGCGGTTTACCTGGTCCAGGGCGGTCACGTCTCGTTCCCCGGGCACGCCGGAGGAGGAGGAGGAGGAGGAAAGCCGTCCAGCCCCCCACCACGGGAAGGCGGGGAGGCTGTGCGTTGACAGGCCGTACGGGTAGAAGTACCAGGCTCCTGGGGACGTGGGATTACGAGATGGTTACACGGTGCCTGGTGCCATTCCCTCCACGTCATCCCCACCCCAGGTACAGCAGCACCACGGCCTCTCTCCATAGTGGCACCACAGCACCGCCCCAGACCTTGGGGCAGGGGGTGAGGGGGCCCCAGGGCCTACTCACCATAGGCGGCCGCAGCGAGGAGCAGGAGGAGCAGCAGCAGCAGCAGCAGGGACTTCTTCAGCCGCGGGTAGCGCCTGAAGGGAGAGGGCTGTGGATGCATCCCGCAGTGGTGGGATGGGGCCCCGTGGGGCACCCGCTGGCAGGGGGCTGGGGTCTCCCCACGCTTCCCCCACCACGGGGTCCCACTCACCTCGACAAGGGGACGCGTGCCAGCTGGGGAGCCCGGCCGGCCAGGCGGTGCCAGGCGGCGCCCACGCAGGAGAAGAGCCACCCCACGAACCGGACTGGGAGGGAGGAATGGGGCTCAGAGAGGATCCCAGCGAGCGGTCCCCTCTGCCCCCGAGGCTGCTCTCTGGAGGAAGATGACCTGTGTACGGGCTAAACGGCGCTCCGGCAACAGGGTCAACAACTTGCATCCCTCCAGCACCTCACCCACGCTCTGCTAGCAGCCCTCGTGCCCCCTGTGCCACCCCAAACCCCACCACTGACATGGTCCCTTCTGTGTTTGCTTTTAGTAGGACACCTGAAGGGGAGAACATGCCTCCACGTGGGGAGGGGAGATGCCAGCAGGAAGAAAGCTGCCTCCAGAAACACCCCCCTGCCCCTGGACCCCCACTCACCCGGCGAGGTGAGCACCTGCCAGAGGAAGGAGCCGACCCTGGAGGCTGCAGACCTCAGCCCCGAGCCAGAGCCGCTCTGGCCGGAGTAGAAGTGACCTGTGGGGACAGGAGAGGCAGTGAGACATCAGGTGGCACCCACACCCCTGCCTTTCACCAAGGGCGAAGGCTTTGTGTGGGGGTCGGGGTGCAGGAGGGGGCTGGCCACAACCTGGGGACCCACCACCGCGTCCCTACCGGCGTAGTCGTCCTCCGAGGAGTACCCAGACGAGGAGGCGTAGGTGTCGTACGTCTTGCTCTCCAGCAGCCCGTTGATCTTACTGGACTCCGTGTCCCCTGTGCCTCTTCTCCTCCTCGTGGAGAACTCCCCACCTGCGTCCCCCCGCAAAAAAAAAAACAACCCCACGGAGTCCCCTCAGAATCCAGCCACCCCCAACACAGCTTGGGGCGCCCCGACACCACGGGGAGCCCCGGCTGGTGCGGGAGGACGGGCTCACCCCAGTAAATGCTCCTGTCCAGGGGATCGTCCAGCCCGGAGGTGCCCAGGGCAGACAGCCCCCGGCTGCCCCCCAGGTAGGACTCGCTCATCATGGACTCGCTGTAGTAGGAGGTCTGGGTGCTCGGGGCGGGGGACAGCCGCTTCGTGCTGCTCGGTTTCCTCCGCACCGTCCTGCTGGGGGGCGAGAACCGGCTCGTCGGCACGGAACCGCAGCGGATACATGGCAGGGGGGGTGAGAGGCCAGCACCGGCACCCACATCCCTGCCCGCCCCGGCTTTGGGACAGCGCAACCGCTGCCTTGCGAAACCCCCTGCCTCCAGCCCCTAGGTGGGGAGCCCCCGGCCCCGCTTCCGCTCGCACCGCTGCGGTTTTCCGGCGCGGCGCTTGCAGCGCGCTTTCCCTCCCACCACCGAGCCGGAGGCTGCTGGGTGCAGCGCAGCCCGAGCACCCCCCTGCCCGTCCGTCTGTCCGCCCCCCCTGTACCCCCCGAACCTGCCGGTGGTCTCCTTGAAGGGCGTCTGGTGGCCCCCCAGCAGGGAGCTGCTGCTGGCGGCATCCTCGTCCCCGGGGTAGTAGCGCGAGGTGACGAGGCGCTGGCTGCGGCGCGACATGGCGGGGGGACGCGGCTCACCTGGGGGGCACGCGGAGGGGCAGGGGTCAGCCTGGGCGTGGGGGGGGGGCACCCACATTGAGGGGACACCCACATTGAGGGGGCACCCACACTGAGGGGACACGCACACTGAGGGGACACCCACACTTAGGGGACACCCACACAGCAGGGGAGGTCGCGGGGTGCCCGAGGGGCAGCAGGGATGGCACCAACCCTTGTGGGGGG
>CM021731.1:54175084-54300498 GCA_011075105.1 Heteronetta atricapilla | reverse complement strand
GGTGCCGGGCCCCGGGGTGAAGCTGGCCCCTGCCGGAGCCACCTCTGCGGGCGACGCCGGGGCCGCCACGGGGGTTTTCGGGTGGGTGTGGGAAATCCGGGGGCAGAACGGCACGGGTTGGGTAAGTCGAGGCGAGCGGGAGCACGCGGGCGGCTCCGGGAAGGCTGGCACGTGGGGAGCAGTGGGGAGCCCGTGCCTCAGTTTCCCCACGCCAGCACGCAGGGAGCCTGCTGGGGGAGGCCGGCGCCGTGCCACGGAGCTCGCAGACGGCCCCGGTTAAACACCGAGCTCTGGAGGAGCTTGCCGCAGGCTGGGGAAAGGCTGGAAAAAATCCCTGCCCTTCCTAAAAGGGTTTGGAGGGCCTGTACGACGCGTCCCGGCACGCAGAGGTAGTCCAGGACTGGAAAAACAGCCCCGGTAGCCCGGATCCCGAATGTGTTTTCTCCACTAGGCCAACCTTTTTATTTAAATAATCCACCCGGCCCAGCCGTCCTCGCAGCCCGCTGGCCCACCGCACCACCCCAAACGCCCCCCATCCATGCCGCGGGGCTGCCAAAACCCGACGCCACGCACCCCGTGCCTGCAGTGCGACCAAACCCGTCCGTCCTACCCCGTAGCACTCCTACGGCCCCATGTCGTCCACCACCACCTCCCCAGGCCGGGCCGCCCGGGCCAGGCAGCGTCCCACGGCCGCCAGCACCTTGCCCAGGCGCCGGTCCAGCGCCCGCAGGTGGGGCTCGGCCAGGATGGGTGCCAGGGGGTCGGCGGCCAGCGCCTCCCGCAGCAGCTCGCTCAGGCGGTAGGGTTCGGTGGCCAGCAGCTGCAGCCGCAGGTAGGTCGACTTCTTGATGCTGCCGGAGCGGAGGAAAAAAGGCTCGGCGTCGGGAAAGTGGGGTTTTTACCCCAAAGGAAACGCGGCACGGGCGGCATGGGCACCTCACCTGCAGCACTGCTGGAGCGGGGCCAGGATGGACATCTCGTCGCGCGAGTGCGTGCCGAAGCTGGGGGAGAAACGCAGGGGATGGCATCAGGGCGCGCACGGTGTCACCCCAACGCTAGCTGATGTTTCTGGCCACAGTCACCGAGACCCTCAGCATCCCTCCGCCCGGCTGTGTCCCCGTTGGGGTGGCTGGGCCCCCTCTCCGTCTTTACCCGCGGCCATTGTCCAGGTGAAGCAGGAAGGTGTCGTTCCCAAATTTCTCGAAGCTCTCGTAGTGGTGCCGGTCCATGTTGCCTGCAGCAGGGAGGGGAAGGGGTAAGGAGAAGGGGACAGCAGCAGGGATTCAGGCCGTGTCCTCGGGGACGGGAGCAGGGGAAGGCTGGATGCTGGGATGGGCCGAGCAGCCTCACCCACGTACACAACGTGCCTCTGGTTCTCTGGTCCCACATTTGGGATATGGGAACAGGGAGGCCGAGCGCCCTCGTTGTGCTAAGCCCGCTCCCCAGTCCGACCATTGCCTTCCCGCCAGCTACTGGAAAATCGAGGGGAAACTGGAGGGAGGCAGCTTGCATGGGGCAATGCCCACACAGCTGGAAATAAGCAGGCCGTGACGCTGGGTTTTTCCCTCGTGCCTCCGCGGGGAGGTTCGTGACCTGTCTCTCCGCACGCCTGCCTGACACGGTCCAGCAACCACCACCCACCAAGGAGAGGAGAAATGAGGCCACCACCCGTGCCCACTGCTTCCCTGATGCGGCAGCGAGCACCCTACAGCTCGCAGCTCGGCCGATTCGAGGGGAGGAGGAAAGGGAGCGGGGAGAAAACCGCGTGGCACACGGCTCACCCATGAGGAAGTCGAGCACCGTCATGTCAATGAGGTCGAGCAGGCGATGGCCCCTGTCGTAGGGCGGCGTCTGGCGCACCTGGGCGCAGTAGTTGGGGTTCAGCTCCCACCTGCGGGCAGAGCACGGGTGACGGGGCCGTGACAATGACCGCGGGGCAGCCCCCTCCCATCCCACAGCCCCCCACGCCTCACTGATCCCCCCAAGCATCCTCCACCCGTGCGTGTCCCCATCCCGGCTCACTCAGCCTTCTTGCTCTTGTGGTAGGAGCGGCGCCAGGGGCTGCGCCAGGAGCGGCGCTTGGCCAGGGCTTTGTCGGGCAGCAGGGCGGCCATGGAGCCCTCCAGCCGGTCGGGCTTGCCGCACAGCGCGTGCTCGGTGGAGCAGTAGTAGGAGCACTCCCCGTAGAAGCAGACGTTGCCCGCTGGCGTGGGGACAAAGCAAAGGGTGATGGAGAGCGGACCGGGCACGGAGCAGACGTGCACAAAGCAGGGGTGAGGTGAGCCTGCTCCTTGAGGACAGCCCCATGGCAGGGGACGTGGCGGCAGCTGGAGCTGTCCCCAAGTGGGTGGTCTCCAGGGCAGGAGCAGGCGGCCACGGGGGAGAGGGTGGGCAGAGGTGAGAGCTCACCTGGGGAGATGAAGAAGGTCTTGGCCAGTTTCTTGTCGGTTGTGATGTCCCGGATCTCCCTCGTTATGTTCACCAAGCGGCCAGAAACTGGTGGGATTCGCCGGAAATCCAGGATCCTAAAATGCAGAACTCGGCACAATTTCCTGTCGGCTGCGCCTATTTTCTCACACCCAGTTACCAAAAGCACCGTGAGGTGCAGGCGTCCTTCACCACGGGGTGAAGAGGTGGCTCAAGGAGCCGTTCCTCAGCTGCATCCAGTTCGATGCCAAGCTTGCTCGGAGGCTGCAGACCCCTGAAGGAACCTCTAAGGCCAGGTTTCCCACCCCAAAAGCCAAGCAGCTGCCCCTTTTTGGGCACGGAGCAGCACGAAGGCCCACCTGTCCAGGTGAAAGGCTGCGATCTCCGCGTTGTGCCGCTCAAAGTCCGAGAAGTAGAAGAAGTCGACGGGGGTCTCCTGGTCCCGGCTCTGCCTGCGAGGAGCAGGGAGGATGGGGACGATGGCCAAGGATGGGGCCACCTCCATCTTGGCCCCATTGCTCTGCATCCCCAGTGCCACCGCCGAGGTGGCCAGGAACAACGTCTTCTTGCAGGTGTACCCTGCTGGGTGTTGTGGCCCCAAATCCCACCGGGACGCAGGCTGGGAAGTGGTCCTCATGGACCTCCTTCTTCTCCTTCCCACCACTGGAGGTCACTACCCCATCACGAGCTGCACCCAGCCCGCCGCCAGCCGCGCTGGGGAAGGCGAGGAGAAGGGGGCCACCCAGGTTTGGGGCCCCGAGCAAGGCGCTACTCACTTCATGGGCTTGAAGAGGGCCTGCCCGTAATTCGGGAAGGTCATGATGAGCTTCAGCTGGGTCCCACCGGACTTCTGCACTGAAAGGGGGCACACGAGGGTGAGGAGGGGACAGCAGAGATGGGGTGGAGGGACCGGGACACGGTCAGGGGTAGGGTACCCGAGCTGACGATCCTCATGGTGGCCAGGTCCCGGAGCAGGGTGGGCATCAGGGGGTCCCGGCGGGGGTACAGCTCGTAGCGGTTGATGCCGACATGGAATTTGAGCCAGGTGGGGTAGGTGTCGTAGGCCGTCTTCCCTGTCGGGAGGATCGTCTCGGCTTTACTGCTGCTGACCCTGCAGCCCGACAGCCACCACCACCCCAACAACAACGACAGCGTTTAGTTGGGACGGGGCACAGGGCCTCAGCACCTTCCCTGGGGACGCCCAGCACAAGCCCTGGGTGGTGGTGAAAACCCCCAGGCAGGTCCCACCAGGGGTTGGTGGCCGGGGAGACCTGCCAGCACGGCTGGAGGTGGCTCCGTGGCTTCCCCGTGGAAAGGCCCTGGGCTCATCCCGCTCCTCCCAGCCGTGCCTTCATTTCCAGCTGGTCTCGTTGCGTTTCCCCGAGGGATTAAGCTCCCAGGAGCTGACGGGGTGTCTGTCCCCCAGTGCCAGTGCCCTGCTCCTGCTGCAAAGAGGCAGCCCAGGACGCGAACCCATCTCCCACCACGAGTGGTGGACGAGGCAAGGTCCTCAGAGACAGAGCAAACGCTTCTTTGTGGACAACAGCTCTTAAGCCAGCCTCTGTCCTCTCGTTCTCAGCACCTGCTGTGTTTGGAAGGTGTGCTTTCCGCAAGGAAGCCGCTACGGACCGCTGGCGGTAGCTCTTTTAATATCTTCCCGCCTCATTAGGGGTTAGCGGCGCGGGGCCAAAAACAGGCGCCCGGCAGCAGTGAGATCAGCGTTCGGCGCAGCCTAAGGAGGTCAGCGAGCGCCCTGCGGAACGCAGGACGGACGCGGTCTCGTGACGAAAGCTAACCTACATCGGGGGTCTGGCGTTTCCAGCCTCGGACAGGCGAGAGAGGGGGATAAAGCCAGTTAGAAATCTGGAGCGGGGAGCTCCTCGGGTACAGAGACAGGCCAAGGGCTCTGTGCCAGGGAAGGCAAGGAGATGAGGAGCTGACCCAGAAGATATTATATGTAATACTATGAATAATTCAAGCCTCTCCTTTGACTTCGCCATGTGCTATGCGGGCAGGCAAGCTTCCCTGCAGCTCCCCAGGGTAGCAGCCTGGAAATTCGGGGCTGAGACGGGAGCTGAGGCACAGGAGCAGCTCACTCAGCGCTGGGGCTGTCTGGGGTGGGATGCTGATTCACCAAGGAAATGACCTGCTTGGTCCCCACCTTTTTTTCCCCTCAAACACTGCCACGTATCCCCCCCAACAAAGCAGCCCGCTCCTCACCATTCGTCACTCCCACTGCTTTGCAGGCTGAACTTCTCCATGGGGTTGACGACGAACAGCTTGTCTTGGTCCGTCACCTCTGGCATGGGGATGTTATAAAGGGGATGCTCAAACAGCGCGGCCAGCTTGGATCCCTCGGCCCGTGCCTGATTCACGTTTCCACGCTGCTGCTGGACCCCTGGGTCCTTTTCTTGTGGCCCCGCTCCCCGAGGGTGGGAGCTTTTCTCCAAGGAGCCATTGCTGCCGCTGAAGTCCTGGAGGATCCGCAGGCTCAGCTTTTTGGGGCCAGCCAGCAAGGGGCTGCCCGACACGGCACCCGAGGCTTTCGGTGCTTTCCCATCACAGCTCCAGAGCCTGCGAGCCGTGGGGAGAGCTAAATCCATCGCCAGGTGCAGCAGGAGGGCCAAGAGCAGGAGGAGGAGGAGGACAACTTTAAATTTCCTTTGGACGAGCGTCTGCAGCCGGCGCCGCATCCTGCCGCGCCTGGGCACCCACGTGGGGCGAGCAGGGAGTCAGAGCACCCACAGCCCCGTCTTGTCCCGGCGCAGAAATTCGAGATCTAGAGTCCTGGGTCTAGAGCATCGCAGCAAAAAGCAGCCGGAGCAGAGTCACGGGGAGAGCCCGGTGGGGTGACGCGGCCGGCGGGACAGGCTGAGGGCTAGGAGGCTGCAGCGGGGTTTATCGGCGCTGATAAGGGACGAGCTGCCAGTGCCAAGGTTAGCGTGAACGGGGCAAGTTCCAAATCGATAGCTGCAGGTGGCTCGGGGACAGAGATGGCCACAGATAAATCACACACCGGAAAAAAAAAAACCAACAGGTTGCCTGCACCATCGCACCCCTCCGGGCTTCTACCTGCCCAGCTAACCTTGGCTTTGCCCCTTCCTCACACACCTCTGCCCCATCTCCATCCCATCTGCGAGGTTCCTGCTGTTTATGTCCACGCTCACACATCAGCTTTGCTCCCACGGCGCAGGCTGGGCAACTTCACCCCCTCCCCATCTACCCAAGGATGTTTGTATGCAACCACCTTCCGAAAAACCGCTCCAGCTGGGTAGAATAAACAGGATTTGAGGAGCAGCATCGCTGAAAAATCGGGCTGACGGCGTAAGGAAGGGCTTGGCAGGAGGGGTACGGCGGCAGGGCTGTGCTGAGCGCCTCTGGAGCAGGCAGGGAGCCGGGCTGGAGCCCCCCTCCCGTGCCACAGCCCCGCGCTACCCTCTCGCTCGCGCTGCCCTCTCCACGCCGGCCCTGTCCAGCCCACGCGGGCATTGGGAACGCGGTGTCCCTGGCTCGCTGCGTCCTGCAGTGTGACAGTTGCTTGGAAACCGCCTCCGGCTGACACCGTCAGCCGCCCCAGATTCAGCCAGCCCCACGTTTCCTTCCCTTCGCCGCCGCCGCGCGAGAACAGCGCGGCCGAGGGGAGCCGGGGCGCGCAGGGGAGGAGAGCTGCTCCCCGCGGGGCTGGCGAGCTCCGAGGCGCGCAGAAGGAGCCGGGCGGAGGGGAGCAGATGGCTTGCTCGGGGAAGGGAACGCGGCGTCTTGCACCAGGAAGCTTTCTGGATCCGGTCTGGTTGCACGCTTTGGAAAGAAGGCGCCGAGGAGGGGCTGTGGCTGGAACGCAGGATCGTTAGGTCATTGCTTACCACGAGAGAAAAAAAAGGAAAGCAAAAACATGTGCTAACCACTCGCATCAAAGAAGCTGGGCCCGGCTCTGGGAGCAGGGCCATGGGTTCTTTTATCCCAGAGCCAACCCCAGGAGAGCAAAGGCAAAGGGAGACCCCCCCACACTCCTTCCAGTGCCCCGGCAGCAGCTCCAAACTGGGCTCGTAGGATGGCAGGGGGGGGCAAAAACATCCCTCCGATGTCCTAGAGCCAGCCCGGAGAGCCCCCGGCCTTCTCTCCCCGCTACGGGTTGGAGGCATCCTTCAGACCAGGAGTCTGTCCCCACGCTAGGGGAGCCCACAAATCCCCCCCTTCTCCCCAGCCCTAATTTAGCCCCAGATCGGAAAGCAGAGGAAGGGGGAACAGGTGGGGCACTCGCCACCCTTAGCACTTCAATGCCAGCATTAAATATTAACCAAAAGATTTTTTTCAGCGAGTCAAACGCGAGCCTGCAGCAACGGGGAAGAGCTGGGGAGCTTCAAAGCCTGCCCTGACTGCCTGGCAGCCCGGCGGTGTACCTCGTTGCCATGACATCCTCGCGGAGAAGCGATTGAATTTGCACCTCTTCCCTCCATTTGTTTTTTTTTCCCCAGCTTCTTTACCCCTTCGCAGCGGGCTCGAGGCACCTGCGGGATGGAGGAGGAGCCGCGCACCCAAGGACATCTCCTTTGGCTCAGAGCGCAGACTCCCCGCAAACCGCCGCCGCCCGTCTCCCCTCGGCGGGGAGGGATGAGGTCACGAAGCACAGCCACGCTCTGGCTTTCGGGACGGCCGGATAGAAAGGGTCGTTCTGGAGGGCACTGATGCATCACCCCGGTCTTTTTGTCTCTTTTCCATCTGACTCAGCCTTGAGGCTTTTGAATGGCGGCAAGAAATGATAGGGAGAGGAGACAACAATAGCGAGGTACCTGGTCCCAACCTCCCCGGCTTTCCGCTTCAATTTTTTTAAGGTAAAAACCTCTGGTGAGAGGTTTCAGTTTTTTAATCGAAAGCATACAGGCCCAGAAGGCTCCCAGGCATCAGTGGCAGAGGGAAGACATGAGACAACAAGGAGCTGTCTCCGATCCACGAACTTGACTTCCCCATGAATTACAGGCATGCCCCAAAGTGTCAGTTCTGCAGCAAAATGAGGGTGAAAGTCTCTTATTTCTAAGGCACAGGAGCTAGCACGGCATGATTCAACTTGCGACGGGCAGGAAAACTGATCCTACTGAATATTTGCTGGGGGCCTTGACACACACAGCTGAATTTTAGGCTTTCGCATACAGCGGGCGTCCAGGCCAGCTAAAGGGGGTTGGCTTCTTCGCGGCGACTTTTCGGAGGCAAGCTCTTACCCTCAGGAACAAAAATAACCTGCCAGCCTCCTGCGAGCCACCTCGCTCTTCCCTCGGGGGAGCTGCAGCGCGGGAGCGGTCTGGCCGGGAGTTCACGCCTAGCTCAGCTCCGGTTGTTTCCGTGCTCGTGCTCTGAGGAGGCCGGGGGCTGGTCAACGTTCACCCGGCGCAGACGCGGGTCACGGAGACACGAGCTGGGGGCCACCCAGATAACGGGAGGCGGCGAGGCCAAACGATTGCACGCTGAGGTAAGCGGCTCCCTCAGTCCCCGCAGGTCAGCACGACCCTGCAGCGATGCCCACGACCGGTCCCGCCCGTGCACATGCACGCAGCAGTTAATTATTCATTAGCAGGAAGGCAGCGCGATTAAAGAGACCACGTATGGCCGAGGGTATCATCGTGCTCCGGCAAAGGGTGTTCCGAAGACCCGGCCTTACCTTTCCCTCTGGGTCTAGAGACAAAAAGGCAGGGGAGGCGGAAAGCCTTGGCACACAAAACCAGCTTTCCCACCTGCCAGCTGCACGAAGCGCCAGCCAACAGCGCTGCTTTCATTTAAATGCGGCCAGCTGGAGCCAGACGGAGCAACCACACCAAGAGGAAGCTCAAAGGATTTGGAGTCTTCCAGACTCCACGATCCTGGCACCGCGCTCCGCCGTACCAAGCGGATATCGCGGTGCCAGTCACCTGCTCTCCCTGCCTTGCAAGTCCCTCCCGCTTGATCAGCAAAGGATTACGTGAGGGGATGCGGGGCCCAGCCAGCACTGACGGTGCAAATTTGAAGTCATCGCTAGTGGTCTTCGTATTGCTTCAATTCCTGCCTTACCGCAGAGCTCCTGACACGCTGAGATGGCAGGCGGACGTCATCATCACCCAGAGTTTCAGAGAAGGAACTGAGAATTGTAAAATCCCCCACCAGTTTGATCCACTGAAGGCGCCACCACCGAAAGATCCTTCCGAATTCACCTAGGGACCGGCTTACGGCCTCGCATAAAACACGAGCGGCCACTGCTGGTGCTGGCAGCCTTCTCAGAGCGAGGTCCAAAAACCCAAAGCAGCCACAAATGCCAGACCCCAAAGGTCAGAGCAGAGGGCACAGGTACGCTCCTCTTGCTGCTGCTCAGAGCACTTGGGTCAGCAGCACCGCAGACCTGGCAACCTTCCTCCGGCAGCACCGTGGCTTGCACTGGTGGGAGGAATTCAACGGGGAGGGTGAGAGTGCTTCTCTGGTGCCTGGAGTCACCAGGGTGAGAGACCTGCCGCCGGCCTTGGCCTCAGCTCCACCGCTGCTTGCTTACTTCCACGTCTCCTGAACTATTTTTTGCCTTCCACGCCGGAATTTTTACTTTAGAGCAAACACAGGAAAGGACAATTTAGTATATTTTTATTGTAAAAAAAAAAAAAAAAAAAACACAGTTCCACAGATCTATATAAATAAGCCACATACGTAACATCCAATTACGTTCATCCTCCAACACCGACAGCTTTAAAAGATGAAACGGGCTAAAAATGCAAGTCCAAAACGCCGCTAGGTTTCTGATGACCAAGTGATATCTCACATGGAGCCTCCTTCCCCTGCCAGCCTCCAAACAAGATGCTGCAGGCACACAGCACTCGCAACACCCCCAAGAACTGACAGGGAGCCACTCAAGCTGTACGGAGAGTTCTCACCCACTCCCCAGGCATCGTCAGCCGCCTGTGTTTTAGCGCTGTCTGAGCGTGCGGGGGGTGAGAAAGGAGGGGGCAGCTCGCAGAGCAGCCTCCTACGCCCAGGCAGCTCAGCTGTCCTCCCAAAGCGAGCCGGGGAGAGCGAAACGAGCCCGCTTCCCCTCAGCTAGCGCCTCCACGGACAGCCCAAAGGCACGCCCTTGCCACAGCCCCTTCTGTGCAGGCATCGCGCAAGGGAGGAAGAAGGGGCCGTGAGGAAGGCGTTGTTACACCGGCCTTCGGAGAGAGGCACCGGTCAGAGCCACGCCATACGGAGCGGGGAAGGCAGAGAAGAGAGGAGACAATGTGGAACAAGTGGGAGGAGAAGATGTAGGGCTCGATAGCACCTTGTTCTCTTTTGCTTCCCCGCTCCCAGCGTGTCGTGAGATTACCTATCCGCCGCCTCCTGGGCTCAAGCGCCAAGGAAAGAGCCCCGGGCAGAAGAGAAATCCCACGAGCGAGGAAGGAGAGGCAAGTTTATAGACATATGCACCAACTGTAGGTACCCCGTGGAACTGTTACATCGGTAGGAAAGAAAAAACCTTGACGTTTTAACTATTAAAAATAAAGCCCCACCTCCAGGTGGTACAAAACCTGCGGAGGGGAGGAAGAAATCTCTTGTACGCAGCGGGGTCTGGGAGCTGGCCCGACGTCAGGAGCACTTCCAGACGCACACAGCCAGGCTGCCGCCAAAGAACATGTACAGCAGATTCTTCACCTCGTGCGTGATCTCAAAGCCAAAGCCTTCCCCGATCACCACGTGCCAGGAGGACCCAAACTTCTTGTCCATCATCTCTTTGATCATCTTGGCAGCACTCTGAAGAACATTAAGGAGGAGAGCATAGGGTGAGGCAGAGCGAGCGGTGGGTTTTATGCAGGCAGCCCCCGGCGCTTCCCCTCCCTTTAACAGGGCTCTCAGGTAACAGGCAGAGCAGCTGCGCCGGGGGAGCTGGCAGCACCCCAGGGCCATGCCGAGGGGTAAAGCAGGTCACTGAGTTTCCAACAGCTCGGAGAAATTAAAGAACATCTAGCAGTCACTTCGGCTCCCGGTCACAGGGTCTGAAGCAAGAGTTCTTTTTTAGAGGGTGGCGGAGCTGCACTAGGTGCAGCGAGCGCCAGAGGAGATTCAGGTCACTAAGCTGTGGCTATTTTTACAGGAGTCTCTTTTCTTTTTTTTTTTTTCCAAGCTAATTACCAAAACACTGAAACTAGGCTGACTTTCAAAAGGCTTGCTTCTCTGAGATCACACCCTGCTTGGTCTAGAAAAAGGAGAGAGGAAGATTTGGCGGTGATGTGCAGTGTCTCGGGCAGGAGGGGACAGAAGGAACCTCCTGCTCTGTAGCTTTGCCTTGCTCCAGCACAAAAGCCCTTCGGCAACAAGCAGGCCGTGCCCCGCCCGAGGAGCAGGGCGTGCTTTTGGTCATCTTCTGAAAGATGCATGCACAAGTTACGGCCTTCAGTTCTCACAGCTGAAGGCACTCCCTGTTTCCATGCATGAAAGCTGAGAGGGAAGTCTAAGCAGACCGTACCGAAAGGTTCAAAGACCCGCATCTGCTCGCCCCCAAAGTGAGAGCTTCCTGCCCGCCCCGGTGGGGAGAGTTTTGCTCAACACCGAAGAACAAACCCGCGTTTTGGGAAGGGCCCCTCCCCACACGGTTCTGAAACAAGCCCTGAGGGCAGAGAACATCTCAGAAACGGAGTGGGAGCACGTCATAGGCAAGGCAGGATCAGGAGGAAAGTGAGGTTTGTGAGACAGCATCACTACGTGACTCATCTCTGCTTCCTGCATGAAAGCAAAGTGCCCTCACAGGTCCTGCTGACAAAGGCAACCAGATCTGAGATCTAGCCAAGCTGCCTCTTCCTGCCCTTGCTCAGTACAGGACCAGAGCAATTACAATCACAGAACTGCAGGGGTTGGAAGGGACCTCGAAAGATCATCGGGTCCAACCCCCCTGCAAAGCAGGTTCCTCAGAGCAGGCTGCCCAGGCAGGCGAACTGCCAGGCTGTTGGTATCTGACTCTGCTCTGCCCTACAGCCCCAGCCCTGCAGGTTCCCCGAGCTGCAGCAGGCCATCCTGGCTGGGATTCGGGCAGTACCTCGTTGTTGGTGGCGTACTTCTCACACGCCGTGACACACAGCTCCATGGCCTCTACACGCATCTCCTCCGGCATGTCCGTGTGCTGCAAAGGGCAAGGAAGCCAAATGAAGCAGCACGATAAAAGCTAGACACAAGGCAACAGCAAGCTGCCTTTATGTTGCCCGTTCTGTCGCTGGGGCTGAGGCAAGAGGCAGCTGCTCCTTGTGATGTTTGCTTCAAGCGGGAGAGCCCCACCAGCAACAGAAGCCTGTCATTCCCAGCATTTTAGGGCATGATAGCTATGAAGATGGCTTATTTACAACTTGTCCCCGTTCTCTACCTACATCACGGCTAGCATTAAGTAAGCACAGCTTAAAAGAGGAGCTAAATACGTTTGATGGTTTTCTTGTGACCAGACGAAGGGCAAGAATGTTAGCACTGCTCCCACCGTTGTCCTTAATTACTGCTAGAAGCATAACAAAGCCTGCTTTGGAAATCCTGCTCTGGAAGGTCGGTTAGAATGAAGGCAGAACTTCACATCCGCAACACCGGTGGACACACAGTCCACCCCTCCTCTTACCCTGATCAGCGGAAAGCTGTGAAGTCTCTTATAATCAGCCTCCTCCTTCTTCCCCTCCCCGGTGTCGGCCATGGTCCTTCCCCAGGGACGGCAGGAAGGGACGGAGGGAGCTCGGCGAGGTGCCGCAGCGCAGGCCACTCGGAGGAACGCAGCTCTGAGGACACGGGTGGACCAGCAGCAGGGAAAACCCAGCCCGGAGGACGCTGCTTAAAAACAAAAAGGCAGGAAGACAGCTTTGAATTAAAACGGAAAACTAATGAAACCGTTACGAGAACCGCCGCTCCTGCCTTCGCAGCTACTTACGGTATTTCAGCACCTTTTCACGCGCTGTGCACTTAGAGACTTCTCGCAGAGCATTAACGCAAACAATCGTTTAAAACGTAACACTTTCCATAAATGAGGCTTCAACAGCACAGCACTTCCCAGAAGCACCAACAGAGCCTGAGGGACGAGCCAAGCCGGGGCACTGCTCCCACCGTGCGATGAGTACATCAACCCTTGTGGCTGTCGTCTAATTCCAAGAGGGCACTATTGCCTGCGAGGGCTTGAAACCGTGCACCGCGAGCAAAGTGTAAGTGAAATCGAGGAAGAGGATTGGTGTATATAAGCATATAGAAACGCCCTGATCTGTTCTGGGGTAGTTATTCATGGGATTCACGAATGTTTACCAAGGTGGGGGCTTGGATATTGGAAAAGGCTGGGCCGCTGCTCTGTGCCCGTTCACCAGCCGGCTTCTACCTGGGCCCAGCACCGCACGGCCCACACTCAACGCCCTTTAACCGCAGCCCTCCTGTGCAGAATGAGATAAATACCACCCCCCCCCCCGACCCCACGGCGGCCAGCACCCGCTCCCCGCAGCGAGGCAGCGCCACGAGGCGAGCCTAGAGACGACGGGACGGGGCAGGCCGGGACCCCGCAGCCCCGGGAGGCAGGGGCCGGGCAGGCCCCGGGGCAGGGAAGGGGCCGGGAGGGGAGCGCGGCCCAGGCCCGGTCGCGGCCTCACCTGCGCGGCCCGCAGCGGTTGCTAAGGAAGTGCCCCAGCTGTCTTAGCAACCGACGCCGGAAGTCCCGCCTCCGCGCCGCCCATTGGCTGAGAACGCTCGGCCGCCTCGTCCTATTGGCGGAGGGGCGGCCGCGGGGCGCTGGGGGGCCTCTGCTGGGGTTAATTGGGGCAGCCTCATTAGGGCCGGCCTCATTAAGGCGTCCTCGTGTGCTGGGCAGGGCGGCGAGGGCTGGGATCTGAGCCTGGGGAGACAGCGTCTTGTTGGCCTAAAACCCTTGCGGGGAACAGTTCTGAACTCAAAATAAATATATTTGTATGAATAAACGGCTTTTGTTTTAATTAGCAAGTTATTTATATAAATAAACAAGCGCCTTGTGTTTTAATTAGCAGCGATAAATGGTGGCGCGGGTGTCTGCGTGTGTGTGTGGAGGGGCAGCCTTCCACGTCCTTGCCTTGCTGCAGCTGGGAGGGAGGAGGAGATGGCGCTGGGGTCTGGGGTCCTGCAGGCAGACCCTGGGGGGGGGGGGGCTGCAGTGCTATTAGTCGGGAATTAATCCAGGCAAATTAGTCTGAAATTAACGGGTGAGGGAGAATCAAGCTCCTGGACAGCACCAGGGGGAAAGGCTGCTGTTCTTGGGCTGCCTGGGCTTCCGTCAGGGCGCGTTCTGGTGATGGGGGACAGCTCGTCTTCCTGCAGGCTTCTGGCTGGCGTGTGTTTGAAACGTCCTCGCCGCTGCCTGCTAAAAATAAATGATTGATTTTCTCAGAGACAGGAAAAAAGAGGAGGAGGAAGGAGCCGGGCGTTCTCGCCCCAACCCCCAGGCTCGCCCCTACAGCCGTGGGCTGGCTGGCTGCCTCGTTCACCGGTGTCCCTGCAAACCCAAGCGGAGCCCGGGGCTGTCGTTGCGGTGGCCGGTGCTGGGAGGACAATGCTGCAGTGATCGTTTGTCTTCCGTCTGCCTTCCCCGCTGCCACTGGCAGGAAGCAAGCGCTGCCTCCCGTTCCCCTCGCTTTTACCGCCGCAGTCCCACTGGTGGGCTTGGTGCCGGTTCCCCTTTTCTACACGCAGCGGCCTCTCGCAACGAGGCAGGCACAGCACTAAAATTGTCAAGAGAGAGATAAAAGCGGGGAGATCATCCTTTTTTCTTTTTTTTTTTTTCTTTTCTTTTTTTTTTTTTTTTTCAGAGGAGATAATTAGGAGCAGAATCTCTGCGAGGAAGGAGATCTTTCCATCATTACTTTATCTCCAGGCAGCTACTCTAATCTCTCCAGGGATACAGTGCTTTCAAGCATCGTATTCTTTCCGTGTTTTTCTTTTTTTTTTTAAAAAAAAAAAAAATGCTTTAATCCCTACGTAGTTCACCCACTTTTGCTACGAAGCAGCAAGTCGGCAAGAGCCGCCGTTTGTGTGCGTGTGTGTCCGTCGGCGGCTGCGTGTGAGCGCGCATGCGCTCGCGATTCTGGCTTCAATTAAACACGCTTTGGTTTTGATCAATGTGGGTCCACGGGGAATGCTTCCCGAGGGAAGCGCAGACACTGTTCGTAAGAATAATTCAGCGGCAGCTCCTAGGTTAAAGCTGACACATCCAGCCAAACCCAAGCTCCAGAGGGGTCCCAAGTGAGGAGCTCCGTGTTCCTCGTGGTTGCGACGGGTGCGATGCAGGGATGGAGGGAGAGCATCGGGTGGGTCCCTTCCCATCTGTGATGGCTGAGGAAAACATGGGCAGCTTCGTGGCTGAGCTGCTGGGAGCAGGGCTGCTGTGGGCTGCACCTTTGCAGGATCACAGCCACTCAACGGTGTCTTGGGCTGACGAGGCAGGTGTATGGGGGCTGTTTTCCATACGGAGTGGCCTGGTGCCCACCCGTAAATGAAGACAGTTCTTTGGCAAGGCTCAAATTCACACCTCTGGCTGGGTAACAAACCTCGTTGGAGCAACGACGTGTCGCTGTTGCACAACGGTGTCAGGTTGTGTCGTGTTTGCCGTTCTCCTCAGCTGGGGAATGGCCACCGAGTGATAAAGTCACGGCAGCAGCCGCGACCCGCTGGAGCACCGCACGAGCCCTGGTGAGCTTCCTGCCCACGGGAGCGAGTGCTGCAGGCTCCCGGCAGGACGCAGAAGCACGGGGAAGCAATTAAGGCAGCCTCCCATTGCTAGGACAGGGCAGGTAGCGGGGCTTTTTGTTGTGTCACCTGCTGGGGACACGTGCAGCCCGGCTTGGCTGGATCCAAGGGGGATGGAGGTTGGCACGGCACGGAGAGACGCAACCCGCAAGCCCCAATTGAGGTATCCCAACTCCCAGTGTAGGAATTTCAGCGTTTTCTTCTCAAACCTCATAATTAATAGGTTCAGCCCTCAGGTGGGAGGGTTTCCAACCACAGCATTTGCCCTGGTGATCTCGTTCTGTGCACAGCGAAGTCCTTTGAGGGGAGGTTTGTTTTGAGCCTGGCTAAGCTCTTGGTCTGCTGGAAACCCCGCGGCTGTGAGCACCACAGCTTAGCAAAGCACCTCTGCTCTTCCTACATCTTTAATTTCTCTTTTATTTATTTATATATATATTTTTTCTGTCTCTTGTGGGAAGATGTTCCCGGACACTGCGCAGTACCCAAGGCACGTATCATGGCCACAGCCCGCTCTCAGCACAGCTGTTGAACATCTCCTCCTTTAACCCTCCCAAGAACGATCTTGTTTTCCCTTGTCTCAGTGCACGAAGCGTTGTTTTTCAACAGGCTGTCCTTAGAGAGGCTCAGGTCTTTTCCTGAGTGGTGATGTTTAATTTAGAAGCTGGCAGTATCTGTAAGTCACTGCAATTACTCCTTCCAGCCAGCAGCACCATCGATTTGTTACCTCCTACCGTCTCCTCCAACCAACCAGCCTTTTTAGCCCTGTAGCAGGGTTTTGGTTCTTGAGGGGCTCAGATAACCAAAAATTGTACCTTCCTGCTCTTCTTTTCCACCCAGATGTGGAGCATGCAGCCGCGGAGCGTCAGGGCTGGGGCTCGCCTCTCCCAGGAGGGAAATCAAATATTTATTCCTGCTCTTGATTCCCCGTCTCTCAACCAGTTCCTAATCTCTCCATAATGACTTCGTTTCCTTAAGAGCCTTATGCAGAAGAGTTTGCCGTAAGCCTTTAAAATGCCTGGACAAATTATAGCCAGCCTTCCCGCGCCCCCCATGCTGCAGAAGTGTCCCCAGGCCTTTGGGGATGTAGCTTCGGGTGAGAGCCCCAGCCTGCTTTGTGGCATTAAATACCCACAGTGTGACCAGCAGGAGCCGTGGGGACGTGGCTCAGCTCGGCGTCCCCACCAGCACCCAGCAAAGGCAGGACCCGGGGGAAAACTGGGGCCTCTCTGCTCCATTTTCCCCAAATATTGGTGAGGTTGTGGCCCCGCAAGAGGAGACACGTGTCCTGCAGCCCTGAGTGCTCCAGGTGCTGTGCCTGCCAGCCCTCTCCTAGCCGAGGAGCGTGGCTCGCTCAGCAACTCATCACCAGCACTTAATTAAGCTCCTACCCCACGTGAGCTCCTCGGCACCACTGCTGACCTGGAGGCAGCAGTTTCTTGCTGCTTCCCTCTCCCCGTGCTTGGGGCTGGGTTCCTCCTCCTTGCTCTCAGCGGGGTGGATGAGAAGTGCCCAGATGGTGTCCCTCACGCAGCAATACCCAAACCCTCCCGGTGACGTTTCGGTAGGGGTCCTCCATCTCCCTCCAGGTGCGCGTCCAGTATCCTGGAGCCTGGGGGCATTTTTCCTGGGTGATTTTTTTCCTTCTTTTTCAACCGAAAGCAGCACGGGGCTCGGGTTTGCAGCCCGCCCGCCCCACGCCGCCCCACAGGAGGCTCCGACAGAAACACCACGTTTATTGTCCACAGCCAGCGTTACAAAAGAAACGTCCCGACACGACACGGCCACGCGCAAGCGAGCGAGCAAGGTGGGGGGGGGCACGAAGATCACAGTGTTTCCCACTTGGCACAGGGGCTGCGCTGTGTCCCCACCACGTCCCCCACTCCCCGGCGGGCTGTCCCCTCTGTCCCCCTTGTCCCCGAGCCGCGGGGAGGGGGGCAGCTGGTGCCGAAGGTGCAAAGTGGGACTTTTTTGGGGGTTAGGGGAGCACTGGAAGCTGGACATCACACGAGCAACCATAAGACCCCCCCCAAAATACCCCCCACCCCCCAGCACACACACACACACGCACGCACACATTGAGACACCGGTGACCGCACGCGTGGAAACATGGCACCCGCAGGCACCCCACGGGGAAGATCCCCTCCTGGCCCCGCTCCGGCCCCGAGACCAGCATCTCCCTTGGCTCCAGCCCCATGCCCCAGTCCCCTGACCAGCCCAAAGCAGGGAACCGAGGCGCAGGCGAGGCCAGCGCCCCCCTGCGAGCAGCTCAGTGCCCAGAAGGCCAGGGGGGTGGCAGGGAATATTGTGTCCCCCCCCGTCCCTTTTCCTTGCTTTGGCTCCGTTCCCTCCTGCACCCCGAGTAGGACTGGGTGCGTGGGGACGAGGCTCTGCCCCTTCTCCCCTGCCCTCCGCGTGGGCACTGGGGCCTCAGCACGGGGAATGCTTAAAAATAAATAAAAATAAATAAATAAATAAATAAATAAATAAATAAATAAATAAATAAATAGACCCCCACAGGGCTCCTTTCACCCATGGGGGGGCCTACGGTGCCTGGCACACTTGACCGGAGCAGTGCTGAAGGGGAAGAGGGGAGGAGGCTGATGGCTGCCAGCAAAGAGCTCGGGGCCCCGTGGGGGAACGGGCTCACAAAACCAAATATCAGGGAGACGAAAATAAACAGGTGAAGGGGGTGCCCCGCTCCCACCCCCCCCCAGTCCCCATAGACACGACAGCCAGCGTATGGCACGGTCCTGCCAAAACAGAAATAGGGCAAGGTGAGAGGGGGGACACACAGCATGCCGGGGGGGGGGTTGGTGTGAGCCGTGCCAGGGGGCTGCCACGGGACCTCCATGCATGCCAGCCCCCCCGGGACGCTGCCGTGGGGGCGCGGAGCACGGCCCCGTTGTGGGGGTGGAGGTGGTGGCTGGTCTGGGAGGGGACAAAGGGGCTCGTCCTGCCGTCCGCGGGCACCTCGGCGCTGGGGAGGGGGGGGGGGGGCCGCTCACGCCTTCCTCCCCTCGTCACAGGCGGTGAAGGGGCCCTTGCCGGCCCCCCCGAAGACCTCCACGGCCTGGTCGTCCCACTGGATGACGTTGCCCTGCAGGCGCGAGGTGCAGTTGGCCAAGGCCAGGATCTCCGCCGGGGCCAGCATGTGGTCCCACACGCCGAACTGCGCCAGCTCCCCCACGAAGGCCTGCGTGGCGTCGAAGCGGCCGCCCAGCGTGTCCTGGGGACGGGGACGGAGGTCAGGTTAGCGAGCAGAGAGGCTCCCCTGGCCCTACCAAGCAAGGCCCCGTGCTGAGAAAGCCCTGCCCGTGCTTCCCAGGCCGGAGGGCCGGCGGGTACCTGCTCCTGGCCCAGGATGATGACGCCCTGGGGCTTGATGGCGTGCCACGAGGCCAGGTTCTCGCCGGCGCCACGCTGCTCGCCGTCCTGGTACGCCGACCACTTGCCGTCCCGGGTGGTCCACGCCACGCAGATGTGGTGCCAGGCCTTGTCCTTCAGGCTCAGCGGCAGCTGGGCGACCTTTGTGTGGAAAGCAAGAGCTCGGCACCCGGCGGGGCTGCCGGAGGACCCCAGCGTCCCCCAGACTCCTCCATCCCTCCTGTGGCAGCACCCCAAATCCTGCAGACATCCAGATCTGCTGCTTCTCCCCCTGAAAACCCACCCCGCAGAGCTGTCCTCCCCATCCTCCTCCTCCACGACCCTTCCTCCCAGCTCTTCCTCCTCCTGGTCCCCCATGCTGATCCCAGCTCTGCATTTCTCCAGGCCGGGGCGGTGCAAGCACAGGGAACGGGGACCAGACCCGGTGATGCTTTGGGGACCCCTGGGAGCACACCAAGGGATGGAGGGAAGGGGACGTGGAAAGGCACTTCCATCCCGTCCCTCTCTGGCTGGGCTGACCTTGTCGTTGATGAGCAGCTCCAGGGGGTTGGTGCCCCACTCCAGCAGCACAATCTCGTTGGCTTGGCTCGGGACGGAGTAAGAGAACGGGGTGCCGAGCCCCGCCAAGGCCTTGGACTTGAGCCACATGCAGATGGTGAAGGCGTAGAGCTCCGGCAGGCTCTTCTTCATGCGGGCGTACATGTAGTTGTTCTGCACCGGGATGGTCACCTTGAAGGCGTCGGGAGGGCTGTAGCCTGGAGCTCCTGCATGTCAGGGATGGGGAGGAGAGAAAAGGAGGGTCAGGAGCTGCGCTTGGGGTTGGGGTGCCTATCCCGGGGCTCCCCTGGAGGTGCACCTTGGGGTTGGCATCACCCCACGCTGCCCGGTTCCCCGTCGGGCAGGACTCACCGTGCTCCAGCTCCGCCACCCGGCTCTGCAGGGAGTTGAGCTCCTTCTCGATGTCGTGCTGCTGCTGGCTGCGGTCAGTGTTGGCGGCCTGCCGCTCCTTCTGCAGGGTCAGGATCTTGGAGAGGAGCTGCTCCTCCAGCTGCTCCATCTTGGTGTGCAGCGCGTCGCGGGCGAGCGCCGGGGCGGTGGGCACCGAGCCGTTGGTGCGGGCCGGCAGCTCCTGCTGCGCTCGGGTGCAGAGGGGAAAAAATTCAACACGGTGTCAGCACAAAAGGGTAAATGCACGGCCCCGGGGGCTTCTCCAAGAGCTTCGTCCCCAACAGCCTCATCATTACAAAAAGGAGCCTCGGTTACCCTGAAGGATTTCACGGGGCAAGGCAAGACCAGGGCGCGCGGGAGCTCGGGCCGTCCCACCGCTCGCTTGGCCGTTTGGGCACGGCCGGTGCCGTAGCATCATGTGCCGGGGCTGCAATCCTCTTAGCCCGGCTCAGCCCCCGCGTGGGCGCGTGCACGCGTGCCGGGTCGGGCAGGTCGCTCCCCGACGGCGTAAAGCCGGCGTCGCCCACCTGCTGGCAAAGCCCCAGCCGCCGGGTAAGTGGTGCCACGGAGGAACAGGGTCAGCGGCCGTGACCCGTCCCGTGGGGACACGGTGACACCCCCGGCCTGCCGAGCTGCCCTGGCTGGAGGGAAGCCAGGCTCGGCCACGCAGGATGCGGCCGCCGCGGATGGGAACGGCAGGGGGAAAGTAGCAGGGAGAGGAAGAGCGGCAGGTGGTGTTGGCCTGAGCGCAAGTGGAGCCGGACCAGGAGGGAACACGCTGAGGCTGGAAGTGAGGAGATGCTGCCAAGCGCCAGCCAAGCTCCGGGCTCGGGAAAAGCCTCCAGCAGGGACTGCCGGGGCAGGACCTCCGCAGGTTTTGCGAAGAAAACCAAAGCGGAGAAGCAAAACCAAAGGAGAGGTTGGGCGGAGAGCAGGTGCCAGCCCCAACCTGCGGGCACACGGCAGCTCTTGCTGCCGGCTTTCTCCGGGATGCCCCTGCGGAGAGAAAAACCTCTCCCGGGAGGGAAAAGCACCCGGCAAGGGGCACCGTGCCTCTGGTCCCCATAACGCAGAGAGGGCTTAGCTGGGGACCGGTGACGATGGGGGCACGTTAGTCACGGCCCCGCGTGTGCCCCCCTCCGCCGTGCCTGCGGGCTGAGGCTGCTGGAGCCGGGGGCTGGACGCCTGCCTCCCTGCTGCACGCCCAGCTCCATCTGCTGAGCACCAAAAAAGAAAAGACTGGGCGCTTCTGTCGCTCCCGCTAGCCCCCGATAGCCTGCCCTACATTACTCAACGCAGGCTGGGCTGGTCGCTGCCTTTTTTTTTCCCCCTCTCTGTAACTTTCCTTGCTATGCCTTTCTCACTCCTCTTGCTCTGTGGCATCTCCTGGCGCGCCCTCCCGCCCTGCTGGGGCACGGCCCCCCGCCCGGGCTGGCCTGCGTCTCCTCAGAAAGCATCCCCCGCATCTCCCAATCCTCCCGAATTATTCGCCAAGCTATTAATTACGGCCGTGCAGCTGTTATTTACCGGCGGCTTTCGGGGAGGGGAGAGGGAGGCGTGCGCCTCCTCCCCGGCTGTTCGGTGGGCGCCCGCTTCCCATCTGCCGCCGGCGCAGGCAGCAGGGGAGTGGGCAGCGGGTGCGGGGGAGGCTCGCTCGGCGCTTTTTTGGCCACCGGAGCCGGCGAGGAGATTGAAGGCTGCCAGGTAATATTAATCACGTTAAATGTCAGCGGCTGGCGGGGGGGGGGGGTGGGGGGGTAAGGGAGGGCGGCGGGGCCCGGCACGCACTTGCTCAGGCTGTAGTCACTGTTCGGCAAATGCACTTTCATTTCGGTAAGGAGCTCAGCGCCGTAATTTACTAATGCGCCGGCAAATCTGCTCCCCGGGGGCTGCCCCTCGCCCCCCTCAGCTGCTGAGGGCAGGGACCCGCAGCACCCGCATCAGCTCCGTCCCCGAGCACCCACCCCGCAAGCAGCACGGCTCCTGTGCAGCCCCCAGCGCCGCGGGAGGGTCGCTGCTTTTCCTCGCGGGAGGAGGGCCGGCGGCACGTGGCCATCACCGCCGAGTTCTGCTCAGGGCGCCCGTCGGCCCGCTGCCGGGCCCCTCGATCTGTGCCCCTCGATCTGTGCCCCTCCGAGGAGACGTCCTCCCTCCCTCCCAACCCTCCCCGATTCAATTTGCGGCGGTAATTAAAAGCTTGGGAAAGGAGCATCCGGCTCCCCGGCTCGGCACGCCGGGGAGACGCGTCCCAGCGTGCAGAGAGGAAAAGGGGAGGAAAAAGGCCAGCCCGAAGGAAAACCAAAGAGAAAGGTGTTGGGGAGAGCAGCGGACGATGCTCCTTGGCGAGGCAGGGTCGGGGAGGGCTCCCCGATTCCCCCATCCATCCCCTCGCCCATGGGGGCACGGAGCCTGCCCCGCTTCCCCCGGGGCAAACCGAGAATCAAACGGCTTAAAAGGTTTTGTATCGATGAACCTTGTGTCTTACAGGGCCCAGGTCACCTCGCCAATCTTCTGCCAGCCCCCCAAAGCATCCAGCGTTAAGCCTCGTTGATATCACCCCGCTCCCCAGACCGAGCTCAGCCAGGATTCCCTCTCCCTCCTTCCCCCTTCCAGGGAAGTGGGAATTTTGGGTGTCCTCGAGGTGCCGCACAGCACCCTGTCGGGCTGGGTCCCCCAAATACCGCCTGCTCCTTGGGCACACGTGGGGGTGGGTGAGCCAGGGTCCCCCTATAGCCCGCGGCACCCCGCTCGTGAGAACCCTTCCGTGGGGTCGGTGCTTCGTGGGGAATTAAGGGGAGGTGGGCTTCGCTGCTGGGGCCGGGAGAGGGGCTGAGGAAGGCGGGCAGCAAGTCCCGAGGACGCCTCCCTTCCCCTGCCTGTGGCCTGCTGCTGCGGCCAGGGGCCAGCGGGGCAAAACCAGCCCCGAAACCACCTGCTCTGCCCCGAGCGGGTCCGGGGTCCCCCTGAAGGCAGCGGGGAGGGCGAGGGGACCCAAAGGGGAAGACCAGGAGCTTGAGGACTCACGGGCAGCTCTGGCCCTGGCAGAGCTGAGGGGACAACACACCGACGGAGCATCTGGAAGCAGCGCCCTGGGAAAAGCAGCCGGCTTCCTCCCCGCGGCTCTCGTGAGCCCGAAGCATCCCCCCGGCCGTCCGCTGCGAGTCCCGCTCCCTCCCAAGCGCAGACCCCCAGCAATTCACCCCCCCCCCCCCCCCCCCCTTCTAGGGCCCCCTCCCCGCACCTCGATGCGGTCGATGCGGTCCTGGAGGGCTCGCACCGCCTCCTCCAGCTCCCTGACGGCGGGCGGCTCGGCGGGGGGGTGCCCCATGGTGCCGGGCCTGGGGGCGGCGCGGAGCCCGGCGGCGGGGGCCGGGGGTGCCCGTAAGCCCCCCTCGCAGCGGCTGAGCTTGCCGGTGAGCTCGCGGATGGTCTCCTGGTCCATGCGGATCCGCTCCTTCTGCTCCAGCGCCGTGCGGCGGAGCTGGGCCGCGGCGCTGCGCAGGGCCAGCAGCTCCTCGGGGCCGGCGGCCGCGGGGCCGGTGGCCGCCGGGCACTCGGCGCTCAGCGGGGTGCACACGAAGCGGCTGAAGAGGGGAGGCGGCGAGCCGGGGAGCCTCGGGCCGGCGCTGGCCAGAGCCTCGGCGGGGCCGTGCAGGGCCCCCAGCCCCTTGTCGGCGGGGGGGAGCAGGGCGGCGGCGGCCGAGTCATTGTCGGAGGAGGAGGAGGAGGAGGGTGGGGAGGAAGAGGCGGCGGTGCCGGCCGGGTGGACGCTGGCGATGATGCAGATGATGGCCCCCAGGAAAGCCAGCATGCCCGCCGCCAGCAGCACGGCCAGAAACTTCAGGGTGGCAGCGGCGTGGGGGGCGCGGGGCCCGAGGACGGTGAGAAAACGGAGCGGGAGGGGACGGACGGAGGGGGACGGAGGGACGGACGGACAGCACGGAGATCCAGCCGACCGACCACGGACGGTACCGGCGGCAGCACCGGAGCCGGGCCCCGTGGCGCCGCCTTTATATGCGCCGGGCGGTGCCGCCCGCCCCGCACCGCCCCCGGCCGCCCGCAGCCCCCCCCCCCCCGGGGGGGCCCCCCGGGGGGGGGCCAGCCCCCCACCCCCCCCCCCCCCCCCCCCGAGAAAAAATGGGATAAAGGGGTTTGGGGGGTTGGGAAGGGGGCGATGCTCAGGGAAGCATCCTGCCCCAGCTCCGCCTTGGCTCCTGCCAAGCCTTCAGGCCGCCTTACCTGGGGATCTGCGGGGTCCGCATAGCGCACAACCCCGCTTCCAGCCCGGCTGCCTTTATTTCTTTATCTGACATCCCAATGAACGTGGGGTGACACGTGTCTCGTGTCACCTCACCCCCGTTCCTGGGGCTGCGTGCGCCAGCACACTCGGGCAAAACCTCACCGATGTCGGCGTGTCCCCCCCCAGGCTGGCAGCCACCTCTCCAGCCTTCCTCCTGCTCCAAAAAACGAGGCTAAGACGGCTTCAGCGGCAGCAGGAGGAGAAGAGCTGCCCCGGGATGCCCCCCCTGGCTTCTTGGAGGTGAGCCTGGCACAAGCCGCACAAAATCTTGGCCGTGCTCCGCTTCGGCGGGCGGCGATCCCTGCCAAGAGCACGTTGCTTCTGGAGAGCGCTGCCCCGGGGCCTCGTGAGCCTCGGATGCTGGAGCCGTTCCCCAGGGTGGCAAAGCAGGGATCCTCCCCCAGCAACCCCTCAGGGCAAGACCCGAGTCGTGTCAGGGAACAGCAGCGGTAAGGGGAGCTGGGCTCAGCGGTCACCTCACGTGGCACCAGGCTGCGCCTAGGAACTACCCAGAAGAGATGAATTCACCCTGTTTCGCACCAGGGTTCTCCCCTTCCAGCCCTCGTTGCCCCACACCACCCCCTTTTCCCATCACAGCTCAGAACAGAGCGGCCAGTTCCCGTTGCCCCCATCCCACCTTCCCCCCAGCCCCCCCAAGAACACCACCCGCGTGTGGAATGTAACAATTTATTGGGGTTCATTGGTTTTTTTTTTTCGTTTTTTTTTTTTTTTTTTCTTTTTTAACTCCCCATTTCTGGCATTGATACAATATTCAAGAGCAGCAGAAAGAACAAAATGTACAAGAATACAAGAGTAATTAATTAGCACAACCCCCACCCCCAAAACCTGGAGCAAACCAGCTTTCTTTGCGGGAAGCGCCAGGGGAAGGGGCGATCCCATCGCCCCTCCGGCGGCCGTGCCTCCCACCCATCCGCTCTAGACAGAGTTTAGCCAGCTGGGAACTGGATTAAAAACAAAACAGAACAAAAAAATAACCAAAAAAAAAAAAAAAAATGAACAAAAGCGAACACTATTTAAAATGTAAATCGCGAGACCAAAAAAAAAAAATAAAAAAATTACCCCGGACCCCTTTTATAAAATTTTTTTTTTTTTTTTCAAAATAATAATAAAAAAAAAAAAATCACAAGATACTTATTTAGGTTTGTTTTAAATTAAAAAGAAAAAAAATAATGACCGCCTTCACTCCGTACGCCAAGCGAGGGGAAACGAGGAGGCAGATGGGGCGCACCAGAACCACCAGCACTCTAGGAGTTCGTTCTGACCTTCTCTAAGAGAAGGCAAAAGGCTCTGGCGCTGCCAAATCTCAAGCGCAGGCGGGATCCGAAGCACCCGAGTACCACAGAGCTCAGCGGGGCGACTTCTGCCTGCTGGGCGTTACAAAGAGTCGCAGGAATCTGCGGGATTCGAGCCTCAGCTTGGCACGGGGGAAGGTGAAAGGAAGAAACGGATGAGGCAGGCCCCTGTCCTCCACCACCACTGGGCAGATTCCTGCCCGAAGGGGGGAAACAAATGAAAACCAAACCAAAAAAAAAAATATATCCCGAAGCAGAGAGAGAGAGTCCTCTGTTCTTGAGGAGCCAACAAGGCTTCACGGCAGGGGATGGGGGAAGAGGAGGGCAGGACAGCAAAGCAAGCTAACGGGGGGCTAGAAGGGGGCACAGGCGTGACGACTTTTTCCTAACACGAGTCACCGCGGCCCATTTTTATTTATTGATTTGTATTCTGTTTGAGAACCTGACCCAAGACCACGTCCTGCAGCGGGCTGGCCCCTTGGGCCACCTACCTGCCACATCTCTGCCAGGGGGGCAGCCTCGGGCCCCGCACACCGGGGCCAAGCCCGGAGCCCCGCGGAGCTCAGAACAAAGCCACCAGAGCCGGGGCCGTGCCGGGAGCTGGCTCTTTGGGGGCTCCCCTCCCGACCGTGCCCCGCAAGACGGATTTTTCCAGCTGCTCCCGAGGCTGGTGTCGCACTGACCGTGTCCAGCTGCCCTTCCATCACTTTGTTTCCTCCACGTGCCACATCAGAGCTCCTGCTCCGTGCTTCCCGGTCCTAAATCCCCCTCAGAGGGGCAGGATTTTAAGGAAAGCCCCTCAGAGGGACGCTCGCCCGGGGACAGCCCCGGGGAGGCTCCGTTTGGCACCGCACAGGGGCTGAGAGGGACAGAAGAGCTGCTGGAGACAGCCTGGGCTTCCCCGGGCAGACCAAGAGCACCTCTCACTGCTGGAAGGAGAAGTTTGAAGAGAAGAAGAACTCCTCGAAGCCCTGCGGCAGCTTTTTAAGACTGATGTCTCCTCCTGTCCATACCCCCAAAAAAGAAACCCTACGCACTGCGCTCTGGGAAGGACCTTAGAGTCTTTTAAAACAAAACCAGCTGGTTGCTCCAACCCAAAGAATCACGATGCTTGCTGGAGTTGCCTAGGGAAGGAAGAACAGGCAGAGAGGGGGGTTTCTGGACCAGTACTCAGCCCCCCCCAGCCCTGTGCCCACACCGTGGGATCCAGGCTCCCGGCACCCCCAGCCCCGTGGCGGGGACGCGGAGGCACAGGGTGGCAAAACCCCCGCGGGAAGGCAACGGACCACGAGGGCACCTCGAAAATATGGGGGGGGGGGAGCCCAAAGCCCGTCCTTCCCCCCCCTAAAAAATAAAAATAAAATTAAAAACCAAACCTCGGCAAAACACGGCCTGGGGAGCACGGCGTGGGATGGGGCGGCGGGGAGAGCGGGGTGGTGGCAGAGGGGAGGGGGCGTTCCTTTGATATTCATATACTTCTGTGTAAAAAAAGTAAATAAGATCCCAGCTCTCGCACGATTATTGGGCGATTGAAAAATGCAGCAAAAGCAAGCGACACTGGAGTAAGAGGATGCGCCAGGCAAGGAGGAGGAAGGTCTCGTCGAGAAGGCGGGGAAGGAGGCGAGGGGGGAAAAAAAAAAAACAAGCACTTAAGCCAGACACGCGCTCCAGGTTTTGTTACACCTCCCTGGGGAGAAAGATCTGCTCCCAAGCCGTCTCACTAATGCCACAGACCGGGCAGAAGCAGGGGGGGGGGCTTGGGACAAGCACCCCCAGAGCCCAGAGAAAGCTCTTCCTCTTCTGCCAGGAGGCCCCCAAAAAGGTGGTCGCCTCCGGGAGCTGCCGAAAACCTCCTCTACAAAGAGGGGCTGGGAAAGGGAGTGAAATCCCTAGGAAGACTCAGCTCAGAGACAGCTCCTACCTTGGTAAAGAGCAGGGCTGGGTTTCGTTACTTCATTATTATTGTTTCGGAAATCTCCCCGGGAAGGTCGGTGAGGGGAGACGTGGAGAAACGCTCCTCCGCAAGCAGCGATCACGCCGTGGCTCACCGCGGCCGGGCCTGCTCACCACAGCCTGTTTTCCCCGTCTTCCACCCCGAAAGGAGCTCGCATCTCCTCGGCTTCACGCCTCCCTAGTCCCGCTCCGCTCGGCCAGGAGGGAAGAGAGCTGGAGGCTGCGGGAAGCACTGAGACACCTCGACGGGCAGAGAGGAAGAGAGAGAAGAGGAAGCTCCCGAGAGCGGCAGCGGCTGTGGGAGGCGTCGGTACAAGGTTGCAGCCCTGCTCGAGCCAAATCCCGTCGGGGCCCTGCCCGAAGCCTCGAGAAGAGGGCATGCCTCTCATCAGAGACTTCTGAGCACGCGAGGCAGCGCCTTCGCCCGCCCCGAGGGTCTGGCTGCCGCCAGGGAGGGGCCGCGGCCCTACCCGCGGCCGGGGCTCGGTTCTCCGTCCCGATGGGGTGGATCCCGCGTGGAAAAATGGCACCGGGAAAAGCTCAGAGACCCTAAAAGGAGGGCAGGCGGGTGCGCTTCTCGGGAGGCGAGCCCCCGCCGGGCTTAATCCTGCGTGGGCTCGGGGGAGGGAAAGGAGAAGAGCCGGCGATGAGGCAGGGAAGGTGCGTGCCCACCCCAAATCTAGCAGCTTGCTGTGCATGCAAAGTTCGGTCAACTGTTCCCGTGTGGCGGGCCTCGGGCAGAACGAGGGCCGGCCGTGGCTGAAGGCCGGGGGGAAAAAAAATAAAAAATAAAAAACCACCATTTGGAGACTCCACCTTAGCTCACAGGAGAGGGATGGGAGGGAAGGGAACTCACTCCGACACTCGGGAGGCAAGGACGGGAAGGGTTTGCAGACAGGGTTCCTCCAACACGCAGCTTGCCTTGTCCAGCTAGGAGATGGCTGCTCGGTCCCAAAATGCCTTTCCCTCCAGTTCAAGCAAGCCAAACGCCATCCCAGACACACATGCTTCGATACTACAAAATACTCTTTTCTCTAAGGACCATCTAAAACCACTACAGTTTGTGCAATCACTGCATTTATTATTCATTTTTAAACTCTCTCTCTCTCGCTCGCTCTCTCGCGCGCTCTCTCTCCCTGTAGAAATTTTTTTTTTTTTAAGCTTTTCTTTTTTTATGCAAAACTAATCATTTCACTTTTTTCCACTCCATCATAAAATCTCCTCTAAAAACACAACAACAAGAGAACAAACATGGCACAGACACAGAGAATTACCTCCCTGTTTGTTTTTTTTTTAGTTTTCCTCGGGGTTACGGGGAAGGGAAGGGGATACTTTGAAATAAAACTCCCCCCTCCACCCCACGCCCTGCCTAAAGGGCACGGGGAGATCTTTTCCTCCCATCTCCGCCACAGAGCACGGGCAAAAATTTGGGAGGGGGGAGCGTAACCCACGTGAATACGAAGGTCGGTTCGTCAGCCCCAAGCGGCTCGTCCACCTGAGGGAACTTTTGAGGCTGCCTTCGAGTTAGCAGACCTAACCCGAAAAGAGCACGGGATCTCTGTTTCGGATCCAGGGGTTCAGGGTTTGGTTCCCACCTGGTGACCCCCCTCCCCGGGGGGAGACGCGTCACGCAGGCAGTCGAGCTGTGTCTGCAAGCCGGATCAGACTCCTTGTCTTCCTCCACAGAGAGGATCTACCGCACGAGACCCTCTGCCACAACAAGCCCCCCGTCTCCTCGCCACAGGAAGAAGGTCCTCGCGGAGTTACCCCTACCACGACCCACTGGTTTGCTCTTCACAGACAGTCCCCTTGCTTGTCACTCTGGAGAAAGGCAAAAACCCTCCAGTTAAACGATTCCTGCCCCCCGCCCCCAAAGAACGCCGTACAAGAGACACTGGGGAAAAGAATTCTGCCAAGCGAACGCAGCTTGGCCAAAACACATCGAGAGCTTCCTATTCAAGTTCCCTTTTATCTCCCGCTTGAACGCTTCGGTCTGTTTGTTTCTTTTCAGAACCTCATCACCACGAAACGAAACACGTCACCACACGCACACCAAACAGCAACTTCACAACCCAAAGTGACTGGCCGGTTTGCATCCACCCCACAAGGCAGCTCCTCTTATCCTGCAGCCTCCGAACGGTCGAGTTTGTTGTCGCCGTGCTTTGGAAGGGGAACAGGAGAAATATTCTCCTCGCCGTTTCCCGAAGAGCTTTTCCCTATTCGTACGCGCTGTGAAGCTGCAGTCGCATGGATGGGCTATGCTAAAATAAGGGGTCCCCGGGTGTGCCAGGCACAGGAAAGATGCCGAAGTAAAGACACAGAGAATACAGGCAGGTATTAATACAGACACGCACACGAGTCCAACGAGTTATAGGAAGCCTTAGCTTGGTGAATGGATCGGGGAAGTCTCTTTCTCCCTGCCCCTAAGCTCCAGCTGCGAATGCGACCGCATCCCCAAAGCGTCCACTGAGCTCTTAAATCGAGGAAAGGAAAAGGAAGAGGCGAGCCAAGGGGGGAGCTCCCCAGCAGAAGGGAATTTCCTTCCTCCACCCTTTTCCACCTCTGCACCAGGGATGTAGAGGGAAAACCCCTCGGCCCCATCCCAGCGACGGGGACGGGGCTGAGAGGCGAGGCTCTCCCACGGGTCGATGCGGCAGCACCTCTTCGCCTTGTCCCTGCGGCCCAGCCCCACGCAAGAAGGGGAGGAAGGAGAGCAAACCCCGAAGCCCACGGCTGACACGGAGCCGAGCAAGCCAGAAGAGGCAGGAGAAGGAGAGAGCCTGTTCTGGACACCAACGAGGGGAAAAGAGGGAGCTGTGGCGAAAAGGGCCAGCTGCGGTCTCGCTCCTACTTGCTAGGGACAAAGAGAAGGGATCTGTAGATCGACCCCGGGGTGCTCTCAGGGGAGAGAACCAGCACACGTGCTTCTGACGCGCGAGAGAGAGTTATTTCTTGTCAGCACCTTTGGAGGACAGTTGTACGGGCCCTCTCAGATCCCGAGGCGACAGCGGGGAGCCCTCTCCCAGGCCGCTCTCGGCACAGAAAGGCGAGAGGGGAGGAAGCGGGCAGAGCAAGCCGCCCACCTCGGCGCCCCCCTTCCCTCCGAGGGAGCAGGGGGGAGCGGAGAGGTCGGGGGGAAGCTCGGGCAGGACAGCAGCCCCGTCAGCGCCTCTGCCCCCCGGCCGCGGGACGGACGCACGGCCTAACTCCCGCTCCCACCACAGAAGGGCCGGGGGGACATTTCATGCCCTCTCCCCCCCCAGGCAAGTGCAAGTGATGAAGGCCAGGAGGAAGATCTGGCTGGAAGCAGGCTCCTCTTCTCTCCCTGCTCCCCCCCGGCAAGGCTGAGCAAGTCGGAAGCCGCAGGAGGAGGAGGAGGAGGGAAGCAGGCCGCCTGAGAGCGGCCGCACAACTGCCAAGGTAGCACCAATAGTCAGAGGGAAGGGGAAGCCACGGCGGGACGGTTTGCAGCGTGGGGCAGCCCCACGGCCCCAGCTTTGTCACCGGCACCTTCCAGGCGCGGCGCTTCGCCTCACGCCCCTCTCCTCCTTGTCCCGGGGAGGCCTGGAGCGGCCGCGGCGGCACAGGAGATGGCGGATCCAGGCCGCGGGCCAAGGAGGGCGAGGACGGTAGGGTCGGCGTCGTGGCGGGGGGGAATAGAGGAACGGAAGAGACTGCATGCACCGTGGGGGGAAAGGCTCGGGGGGTGGGGGCTCCAGGCCTCTCCCGTCCGTCCCTCAAGGCTCCGGAGCTCCTCTGCGTTTTTTTGTCGAGGATGGAAGAGGGAGGAGGGGGAAGAATGGCTTCCCCGCTGCCCCCACGGGCGCACGCGCGCGCTCAGCCCCAAAGGCTCCACGGCCGGTTGGACAACACCACACTCAAGGACAAACATCCACGCCCCAGCCCCACCACCGCCTCCTCCGCCTCCCGCTCCCCACCCAGCACGGCGCTCCAGCCTCCGGGCAGGAGGGGAGGGAGAGGAGGAGGAGGAGGAAGGGCGGCCGTGAGGGACGAGGGACAGCGCAGGGGAGAAGGAGAGAACCAAGGACAGCCATTCACACCACGACTTCTGGCAGGCAGAGCTCCCCCCACGCCCCTGGAGCTGGGGGACCTGGCTCGCTCACTTGCTGCCGCCTCCCCCGCCGCCCGCCGCCACCTTCTCGAAATCCTCCGCGTTGCAGAACTCCTTGATGGTGACCGTGAGGAGGTTGCTGGTGACATCCGTGACCACCACGTTAGAGCAAGGGGACATCTCGGGACGCCAGTCGCCGGCCTCCGGCTCCGGCTCGGAAGAAGAAAGGGACAAGGAAGGCGTCTGCCCCCCGCCGCAGCCCCCCGGGGGAGAACGCTTGCTGGTGGCAGCTGACTCGGGCGGGATGGAGAGGTCGAGGACCTCCGACTCGCGCCAGTCGGGGATGGCCGGGCTGAGGGTCTCGGGAAGCAGCTTGGGAGGGGAATCATCCGGGTCGGACGAGGAGTGGGGGGCGGGCGACGGGCAGCCGGAGGAGCTGGAGCTGGGGGCGTCGTACGGGGTGGAGCCCATCATGAGCCCGCAGGAGGCCGCCTGGGAACCTTCGGCCTCCCCTTTGCCTTCGAGGGAGGGGGCGGGCGCGGCGGACGGCTTGTTGTAGAGCGAGAAGCCGCCGAACTTCATGTGGCGGATCTGGGTGCGGAGGACGCTCTCGCTGAACTTTTTGCTCTTGCCGATGACGCGGTTTCGGGACGGGATCTTGGGCCGAGCCAGGGCCCCGGTCCCGTTGGCCGGCTTGCCGCCTTTGTCAATGACTTTGAGGTTGAGGATGATGCGGCTGCGCTTGGGCTCGCGGGGCTTCACCTTGCGGTTAATGATGCGGACGGTCTCCGAGAAGGGCGAGACGGGAGGACGGATGCCGGCCCCGCCGCCCACGCTCCCCCCGTTCTGGGGGTCCGGGCGAGGCAGGGGGCGCCGGGACATGCGGTGGCATCGCCGGATGTCTTTCTTGAGCCGGTGCACCGCGGCGCTGGAGTGGAGCTTGGGAGACGAGGTGCTAGAACCAGGCTTGACAGAAAAGTGTACATCCCCAATGTGGAGGGCCTCCGCCTGGGCCCGAGCCTGCGGTGGTGGGGAGAGAGAAAACAAAAACAGGGTCAGAGAGGCAGCCTGGGCACAGCCACGTTCTGTCCCCGGCCCGCCATCCAGTCAGCGTCCCAAGCTACAATCCAGTCTCAAGAGAGGGGGCTCATGTCCCTGTCCTCTGGAAGTGAGCCGGAGAGGAGGGGAAGGCAGAGAGCACTGCATGCAGTTTGCTTTCCCCCTCCCACAAGACGTATCTGCTCTTCCCCTAAGCACGGTAGGTCTTGAGAAGCAAAGATGAAGGTGGGTGAGGGTGGTCTGACCAAGTTGTCTGTGCTAAGCACGAGAAACGCAAAGCTTAATTTTTAATGAGAGAGCACGGTCAGGTTGCTGATCCCTGTTCTGCTGTGTGAACAAGGTCCGATGTTCAAAGCCGGAGCGAAGTCTAACCGCATCTCCAAGGAAGACGCCGCTTTGTCCTTCTGAACGCTCCCTTTTAAAAGCTGTTAACGAAACAGCAGGAGCAGCGCTGGCCTAACCGCTTGGTGCCAGCCCCCCAGGAGGCAGGGCAGAGGAACGAGACTTCCAAGCTCTTCTGTCCCTTGGAGACAGCGCCCTGGCGCACGAATCAGCAAGAAAGGGGCAATTTCAGCCCCATCCTCATCCCCCCCCGGGGGTGTCCGCAGGCAGAAGCGACCCGCGGGCGGATGGGGCGAGCCCCCTCTTCCCGTCGCCCGCCTTAGCGAGCAGCTTTCCCCATCTCGTGGGCACAGCCAGAACTGCAGTGCTACGAGACAGCTGCTTTTCTTCCCCAACTTTCCTCTCCGCTTGCCCCCTCGCGCAAGCCAAGACCGGGGATGGCCGCCTGCCAGCTACGAGCTTCAGTGCTCCAACACCATCTCCTTTGTCGCCCTGCAGGCCGTGCCTCCTACCGAAGAAACGCCCGGGGAAAAAAATGTTCCTGTAAAGGCAGCAATCTAACAGATCTAAGCAAGGGGCCCAGGCCTGCCCTTGCACAATGAGCTCCGAGCCCTGGGCCCGCGTCCCCGGAGAGCTCCGCTGTCACCCGGTGCCCCCTCGCCTCCCTCCGAGGTCCCAGCAAGAACCACAGACCCTGAACGAGCAGGGAGCGGGGCCGCGCAGACATTTTGTTCCTCCCTGGCTAACGCTGGGGTCGCTCCCTGCCGTTCTCCTTACATCCTGGCTGCAAAAGGACCGCAGGGGTGAGGCCTCCTTCCCCCGCTGTATGTCAAAATGCGGGCGGAAGGCTCGCCTGCACCAGGGATTCAGCCTCACGCATCACCCCGCGCCCAAAACGGCTCAGAAAGATGGACAGACACGGATCCGCCTCAGGCATCCGACAGGCTGGAGCACAGCAGCAACTGCGGATGAATTCCCTGCCCCGTGCCCCAGCTCCCCGTGCTCCTACCCCGCGGAGTACCCCCTTCAGAAGGGTACAGGCACAGACAGACACGCATTTCGGGCCGTCCTCGCTCCTCCTCTTCACGGGTCCCTCTGAAGCAGATGGCGGACACCAGGACAACAAGCTGCAGTTTGCTTTCCGCCATTGCACACCAGCACGGACTGGGCTAGGAACTTTATTCTCCCTTCCCCGTGGCAGGCAGCCCTTCCAGCGCTGCTGCTCTCGTGCGTTGGGCTTCTCGCCAGTTTACCACCGCTTAGCGGATAGCAAAGCGCGACGACGTCCCGTTCCGACGCACAGCCCCGGGAAGCCGGACACACAGCCGTCCTTCAGGGCCTCTCCCGCCGCGTGTCTTCCAGATGAACCCGCTGGCAACGACCATGCCTCGTGCCGAGGGGCTCTGCCTGCTCCGTGCCCCGCAGAGCCGGGCTCTGAGCGTGGCTGGCTCGCGAGGCCGCCTCCCATCGCCCACCCGAGAGAGAGCAGCACGCCTTCCCCCACGGCTCCCTGGTTTAGGGGAAGCCATCACAAGCACCCACGGGTGCCTTCTGCACCCCAAACTTCTGAGTGAAGACCATGAGCAACGCCAAGCGGTAACGCTGGGAGCGGCGCTGCTTGGCCACTTCCCAAGTCCTGCTGCTGTCAGGCCTTCTGCCTGTGCACATGGATCTGCTCCCGTCCTGTCCTGCCAGAGACCTGCCTCAGCTTTGTGCTTGCGGAGCAGCCAGCACCCAGCATCGGTCCCTGCCTAGGGCTCTCCCAGTGTGCCACGACAACTAGGTCTCCTTCATCTACTATGTGTCTGCGTTTCCAGTTACTTCTGGGGCACTTCCTCAAGGCTCAAGCTGCCCCAACTCATGTTTCACCTCTCTGCATTCGTTAAGCTCCAGTTCTGGTGCTCTCCACGCAGACTACGTGAACCGTCGACCTCCTTGGCCAAACTTAAGGGACAGGGTAAGCAGGGAGCTCCCCAGGTGTTGTTCCCAGTGCCCAGCTTCAACGCCAGTTCCAAAGAACAAGATGCAAACCTGCAGGTTACCCAGAGCTTGTTTCTCCAGGTAAGGTTTCAAGAAAAATCGTATCGGGTGCTCTATCTAAGACCAGCCCCCAGAGCCCTCTCTCACTTGCGAAGCTCCGTATTCCCACCGCAGGATCAGGTTTATTCAGGCATCACCTACACGACCTCCGGTCCCTTCCCTGCAGGGCACAGGGTGTTTTCTGGGCTCAGTCAATTCCTTCCCTTGCTTCCAACTTCGAACCAGGTGCACCTGCCGTTTCCAGGAGACTCAGCGCGCAGGTTTAGCTGCTGGAAACGCACCTCTCCGTCGCAGGCGCGTTCCTCTACCACGCTCAAGAGCTGTACCAACACCAGGCCTTTGACAACAAACCTGTCCCGTCCTCTCAGCCGTGTCACCGGGGTTGTTACTCAGCCGAGACCCGCTCCAAACGGGACCCACCTCGGTGGGTCTGGCCGTTTTCACCCGCAGGATCTGCTCAGCGCTGAAGCACTCAGCGCGTACGTGAAGCGATTCGCTCTCCGCTTACAGCTCAGCCGACATCAGGAGGCAGCTCCTGGAGGCTTGCTGCAGTGCTCTGTCACGAGAGCGAGGCAATTGCTAGGATGGCTTCCCTTCCCCCCGCTTCCCTTTCGGGATACGTATCACCTTTATTTAGCTCGTACAGCTCTTTCCCCTTGCCTCTGGGAACTAGCATTATCTCCCTTGTTCCCTACTATTTCTGCATAAACGTCCCTTGAGGCCCAGCGAGCATATTTGTTCATTCATTCCCCTGACGCGCTGAGGCGCACAAGCACGTACGCCGACACGTGCTCTGCGAAGGCTTGCTTACCTGATTGGTATCAAACCCTTCGCAAGGTCTTTTTGTTTTTGTTTTGTTTCGTTTCGTTTTCCTTGCAGATTGCAAAGCAACAGATTTCTGGTTCATTATTTCGCAGCCCAGCGATTTCCCGTGGCACTGCCGCACCGCAGCAGCGCTGCTCTCTCGCACATTACTGGTCCTGCTTTGTCTTTCATTCTCCACCTGCATTCCCACAGTCCTTGTTCCAAACGGCTCTTGCAAGAGCTCTTCTCTCCCCTTTCTGGCTGCCATTCTGCCTTTTTATTGCCCTTTTTTTCTTCTGCAGCGACGAGGCAACAGCGAGCCAGTTCCTAGCATAGTTCTCCCAAGCAACACCGCCATCAACTGAAGTTTCCCTCCTGGATGGGGAACAAAATGCTACAAAGGGGAACAGGCTGTTTTCAAACCGCTCGGGGATAATTTACGAATGGGGAGGAGATCAAAAGCAACCCAGCTCCAACTTCGGAGTTCAAGGAAGGGCGAAGCGACAGAACAACACGCTGCTCTGCCCCCTCCTTCCCCCCTCTCCGCTCTCGGTTGCTTATTGCTCCCCGTTAACCTTCTCCAGCCTTTTTCCCTCTGTGTATTTACAGCCACCATGGACAGGAGTCTTTGCTCGCCACCCACTGAGCCTGGAGGCCGGGCTCTGCCTCTTAATAGCCCGCGCCAGGCTTTATGAGATTAGTTGGTGAGTTTCGCATTCCTCGCAGCGGAGTGCCGAGGGAAAAGCAAAATAGGAAGAGCAAAGCACGCAGGGGAGAAGAGGAAGGTTACCGCAGCAGGCACGAGAGGTTAACAGCTCCTTCTGAAGGACCTGTCCTCGAGGAAGACCGCTGCCAGACACCAGAGGAAGGCAAGAGCCTTATGCGCTGCCCGATTCAGACCGAGGGCTCTGCTTCCCAGGCACAGAGCTCGCGGCATACCAGGAGCCTCCCAAGAATTACAGCCTCCCGCCAAGCTCCATCTCAGCTGTGGGAAAGTTTGCCCCTAGCATGCAGAGGATAAAGACCCATTTCCTGCCCCAAAAAAAAAACTCCACCGCTGGAATTCGCAGGGGTCCCTGACGGGGCCGGCCATCTTGGTAGCGGTATCGCCCGGCCCGGCCCGTGGTTTCCCTTTGCGGTCTGGCCGAAAGGGCAAGCGTTGGGCAGCTCCCTGCAGCAGGAGCCTGGCTCACCAAGGCAGCAGGTGGCTGAAGATGCAGCTTTTCAAAGCTTTTCCCAAGGCGGGGGCCCCTAACCTGCCGGAACGCTTTCTGCAAATCCCCCTGGGTGCCCCTATCTGAAGCTTTTGACAACTAATCCCTGGATAAACCGATCCCCACCTGCAACCTGAAACACCCACACGGGCCAGGGGACAATGGTATACGGGAGCACGTATTTCCACGCCTTCCTGGAGGCTCAGGAGCCCACGTTCAAGCGCTGACACACGGGGAAGATCCTAGCACGCCGCTGCGTTGAGGGCGGACCAGCCAGCCAAAGCAGTGCTAGGCCAGGCTCCTACTTAAACGTCACCCCACCCAGGCCTAATCTGTTCAGCCAGCAGATCAAAAAGAATATTGTTCTAACTGCCAGCTCCGAAGGCTCCCTCTGGGGAAGCGAGAGTCAAATTTCTTCCCCCGCTTCCGAAATTCTCCCTGGCAAGAGACCCTGCAGCCGAGAACCACAAAGGTCGCTAGCGATGCGCGAGGCAGAGGAGAGCCCCGCTCGTCCCGCGCCAGCCCCGCGGCGTTATCAGAGGCCACGCCTGCGCCTTCAACAGGTCAGAAGATTTCACCGAGCCGCACCGCGAGCGAAGGCGACCGGCTGACGAGCGTGCCGGGCCCAGCTGCTTCTCGAGTCGCTCCGGGTTTGCCTGAACAGAGCTCGGACAAGTTCAGGTGGAGCTGGCTGAGCCGCGGCTGCTTCTCGCTGCCTGGCCCGGGGTGCTGTTTTTTAAGGCAGGATCAGGAGCTGAAGGAAGCGGCAAGTCGCAGCACCGGCGGTTTCACCTGCTCTGTCTTCCCCAGGCTGGAAACGAAGCGAGAGCGACGGGGCTCTGCACGACTGGGCGCCAGCCTTCAGGAGAGCACGTCTTCCCCCTCATCTCGTCCCACCTTCTCCAAAGCACCAAGGCAGTTACACAAACCTACGGGTTTTCGGTAACATTTGAGAAGCTGGCAGAAGGAAGATGTGCCACGGAAACGTGTCAGGGATGTGATTCAAAGGATGCTGTTGAATAATTCAGGTTCCAAGTTTGGGAGGTTTTAAAGAGCAAGGGGGAGAAGAGGAGGCACGAGTGGGTTTTGTTGTTTTCTTTTCCCTTGCTTTTTTTCGTGGTTGTTTTTTTTGTTTGTTTGTTTGAATGAGAGCAAAAAACTGGCAATGGATTTTGCCGTAACACATTCGGAATCAAAAGGAAAAGAAACTGGTTATAGGCGGTAAAGTCAAAAGCACAGAATAAACAGAGGAGAAATACACTCTTCTACCACCGAACAACGCCAGGTGTTACAAACACCAGTATTCTTTCATTCCAGCAGAGAACTATTTTAAGCCAGTGGTTTCCCTTTCAGCTTGCCTCCGCATTGTTGGAAACCGAAGCACTGGGGTTTCACTTAATGCATGACTGCCAGAAAGAGAACAACCACCTAGTCCAGTTTCCCCGCACAAAGATTAAGAGCCGGTACCGAGCGGCTACGTTTGTAGTTCCTGCATCTGCAGACCCAAGAAGTGTTAGCAGCAGAACGGGCAGGCAAAGAGCAGAGGAGGAGGACAGATCTATCGTCAGGACTCTGGGAGGATTACCACCGTCCCCCGGGTCTTACTCAGGGCATCAGAAGGTGCCCATCCCCACGTTTCTCCTACGTTACGTGCTCTCAAAGCAGAGGAGAGGTGACACCCTACCCCCCGTCACTCCTCTCAGTGCTCATTCAGCTGAAGTGCTACACTAACTTGAGCAGAGCTCCTGCTGCTGTCAGCAAGAGGAGAGCATTAACCTGTTTCACAGATGGGGAGGCAAGCACAAAGGCTAAATGACTTGCCCAAAGCCACAGATTGACTCGGTGATGGAGACACCTTACTACGCGGTCCACTCTGGCTGTCCCAGGGCTTCGTACTGGATCAAACCCAGGGCAGCTCCGAACTCCCCTGTGGGTCTTAACCATACAAAGGTGCATTGTGCTTCTACGTTCATCTGAAGTCTGTGATCAAGACAGCTGGGGGAGGTTGAGGGGGGGGAAAGGAAGGGAAGCGAGGAGTTCTGCCTTTGGGCTAATCAATCCACAGAGCTCGCATAGATGTCACACGGCTACCAGGCATTTGAAATTTAAAAAAACAAGTAAAAAAAACATAAGAGCTGCACTAGGACTCCCTTCGTCATTCTTCACTGCAAGAAGGCAGCGATGTTACGACGATACCTTCTTGCAAAGGCGCAGGGTCTGACAGGGAGCTACTGCAAGCTCCAGCTGCTAGCCTACACAGCGCAGAAACATTCTTCCCCCCTTCCCTCCCCCCCCCCCCAAAAAAAAAAATAATACAAAAAACGAAAGCCAGCCTGCAGCTCACGGCTCAAACCACGAGACTCCCGCCGAGCACCTACACGCCGAAACGCGATCGGAAGAGCGCGAGCAGCATCAGGGCTCCAGCCACGGCCGCTCGGCGCGCTGCGAAGTCGCAGGGCACGGGCTGGAGGCAGGCAGGGGGGGAGCGGGGCAGGCTCGCTCGCTACTGCGACAGCGGCAGAAGGCCGTGAAAGGAGGGGAGAGGATTCCGGAGCAGGGACCGCAGCCTCGCCACGCACAGCCGGGCGTGTGGGGACAGCCGCTGGGCTCCTGCCTGCCTACCCCCTGCCGCCCCGCGTCCCCCCCGAGCGGGGCGCGCGGAAGCGCAGTCCTTCCAAGGGCACGGCTCCGCGAGGGGGGTCTCGAGGCGGCGGGCTAGGCCTGAGTTATTTAAATAAGAGTTACCTTCAGAAGAAAAGTTTTGGGCTTCGGTCCTCTCTTCTTGGGCCCGTACAGCTCCCGTTCCCGTTCCCTTTGGGGAGCCGAAGCGGTGCAGAAGTTAGAACGGGTCCCAGCTGGGGGGGGGGGGGGGAAGCGGGGCCGCCCCCCGTCCTCCCCGCTCGCCCCCGGCCCTGCGGCACCCCAGGCCGGGGACCCCGCGGGGCCTGGCCCTACTCACTTCTGCTCGAAGGCGGCGATGAGGCGCGAGTCCAGGATGTTCTCCTCGGGCTCCCAGGTGCTGTACCTGCCGGGGCGGGCGGCGAGACAGGAGCGAGGGGTGAGCCCCCAGGACCCCCCCCCCACACCCCACACCACCCCCCCACGCACCCCCCCGCGCACCCCGGGTGTGTGTGGGGGGGGGGGGTGCGCTGCCCCCCGCACTCACTTGATGGCCCAGCCCTTCCATTTCACCAGGTACTCGATGCGCCCCTGAAAAACATCGGGGAGGGGGGGAGGATAAAATAAAAATAAAGAGGGATGGAGGAGCGGGAAGGGGGGATAAAGGGAGGTGAGAGCGGGTCGGGGGAGGACCCGAGGCAGGCGGCGGCGCCCCCCCAGCTCCCCGCACCTTTCGGATGCGCCGCTTGATGATGGACTCGGCGGCGAAGACGCGCTCCCCCACTGCAGACAGCTCCATCTTGGGCTCCTCGGCGGCGGCGGCGGCGCCCACAGCCCATAATAATCCCGCCCCCCCGCCCCCCCCCCGCCCCCCCCCCCCCCCCCGCCGCCCGGGGCCCCCCCCCCCCCCCCCCCCCCCCAAAAAAAAAAAAGGGGGGGGGGGGGGGGTTTAAAGGAGTCGGGTGTTGGTCCGAGAATGAATGATTAAAAATAATTTTAAAGCAAAAAAATAAAAATTTTATTTTTTAAAAAAATGGGAATAAAAAGTTAAAAAAAAAATCGCTCGTTTTCCTTCTTCTCACGTCATCCTTCCCGTGCCGTGAGGCGCCGCAAGGGTAACAGGCCCCAAAATCTTAATGATAATAAAAGGCAAACGTTCGGGTGCTGGGGGGAATTCCCCGCCTCGAGCGCTCCGTAAAGCGCCCTCGACGTGCAGGAACGACATCCTGCAGGTGGTAATGGGGCAGGAGGGGGGAACTGAACCCTGCTGAAGCCCAGCAAGCCCCAACGAACCCCCCAAAACCCAACAAACACCCCCCAAAAACCAGCGAACCCCAACCAACCCCGAGTGGGTGCCTGTGACACAAAATGGCGGCCATGCCAGGGCCCCCCACTGCCCCCTGTTTGCGTTCGGCCCTCGTCCTGCCTGTGTTGTGAGGCGCCTGGAAAAGAGCAAGTGGCCGCTGCCCGCCCCGTTTCAGTGTTTTTAATTGTGTTGATTAACGCTGTCTGTACAAACGAGCGCTTCAGGCCCCGCATCCAGCTGCCCCCAGTGAACTGGGGCTCCCTGGGGCCTGCTCCTCGCCCCCCGTGGCAGGACGGGGCCCAGGCCCGCTGCACGGCCCCAGACCTCGCACACGTCTCCCCTTGGCCCAGGCTCTTTCCCTTTTGGCCTCTCAGAGCAGAACCAGCAGCTGAAGGGCTGCATCCCCGCTCTTTCCTTTGTTTCATCCACATTTCCAGTAAGACTCTCAGACGGGGGAGACGGTGGTCCCGGGGCAGCCGCTGGTCCCCACAGGAAAATTGTGGGGAAGCAACGAGAGTCATGGGTGCAACGAGGCCTTCCTCACCAGAGCCCCTGGCACGCTGGGTTTGAGCACAGGAGCTGTGAGAACGTTTTTATTTTACCAATGCCCCTTGATAACAAGAAGCTCACCTGCTCCAAGCCCCCAGACCCATGATTTTGGAGATGCCAGGGTTGGCATCTCCCCCCAAACAGCTCCAAGAGTTGATCAGCCAGTGCTGTTGCTCCTGCACTTCTGTTTTCTCCAGCAAGAGGTGGTCGTACCCTCCGCTGCACTGAGGGGCTGGGGTGCAGCAGCTTGTCTGGTGTCCTTTTTGGGTGCTGCTGAGGGTAACAGGGGCCCGGGACATGTTCTGAGGTACAGCCGGTACCCCATCCTCACGTACCCCACCAAGAGAGACGTACAAGGCAACCTGGCAGCACTGTGTGGATCGGAGGGGTGGCATAACAACAAATTATTAAAATACACATATACACACGCACACCCCATCCCGATTAACCTTTAATCCAACCAACACACGCACGTGAAAGGACAAGCCGCTGAGCTGCGAGTGCCAGCCAGCCTCTGCAGCATTGGCAGGGGAAGGAAGAAACCACCTCTGGAGCAGGCTTTCCCATAACGCTGCACTGCAGTGTCTTACTACTTCACCTGACTCGCTAGCTGCTCCGCTGCCAGAAAATAAGTGCCTGGCTGGAGGCCTGCTCCAATGCCGTCGGTCACACCCGGCCCCGCTGGCTCAGGACACGCACGCCGACCACGCTTCGGTAAGGCAGGCACGGCCTGGGCTGCGGCTGACTCAGGAAAGCCCCCACCCCGAGGCTTTTGCTCCCCCCGAGCTGTTGTGACTCGGCAGCCATGCTCTCCTCCAGCTAGTGCCAGCGGAGCTGTCCTGACACCACCTCATCGTGTGAGGACGTCAGGAACTCCCTGCGTCCAGGGCAGCAGCCACCCTGCCACTGGCGTTCTGCTTTTCCAGTTCTGATCCACCAAAGGCCAGCTGTCCTGTTGTCACCTCTGTACAGCTCAAACTCACCCCGTGGTTAAAAATTAATAAAAACCTAACCTCCTCGAATCGAGGTAATGAGTAATGCCAGGAACAGCCTTTTGCAGGCTCCATTCTTCACCAGCCTTTCTTTACTGATCATTCTCACGCACGCAGACGCATTTTTCCATTCTTTTTCCAACCACACTGCGTGCTTATACCAACAGGAGCGACGGGGGGAAAATAATTCAGCTGGAGAATTAAAGGAAGGGGAGGTAAATGACCACACAAACAGACCATTAAGTAAATGTCAGTTCTCATATTTAATATTTTAATAATTTTGTTTGCAACATTTACCACATAAATCATCTAAATAAATAGATGCTGTACAGTCTCTTATCCGTATCAGTACAAAAATAAAACCACACTTTGTGTCAAATTATACTTGAGCCTGCCCTCCCTCCGCTATTACAACCTCCGTTTACAGCACGTACTCGCTCAGAAAAGGCATTATACTCCGATGGGTTTGTTTGGAATCGGTTTACTCCCTACTTCTCCCTCCCCAGCCCCCCCCAAATACATTCAATTAGTCTGTACAAAAGCTAGAAGCTCATTCTGTGCAAAAGGAAGCTTTCTGTGTGCAAAGGCTCGGATACTCTAGCGTGCTGACAGGAACAACAGCAACAACCGAAGAGACAAGGACAAAAACCAGGGACCCTCCCTGCTCACTGACCCCATCCCCACCTTCCCCCCCCAGCAGCAGGGAAGCATACCAAGTGAGATGAGTCAGTGCGCAGAAGAGTCCAAATGGCGTAGATAAGCTGAGGGGAAAGGTTGGAGCTGAAGCCCCCTTGAGAGAACCGGGGTTCCTCCAACTGTAGAGCTTACTAGGCACGGGAGAAGAGTCTCTCGTCTCTCGTCTTAGCCTGCTCAGAAGGTTCTTTAGATATGCAGAATAAAAGCTTCATCTGAATCGTTTTAGTTATTTTGTCGCCGTTCTGTTGGAGATAGGTGAGGAAACAGCCTCCGGAAAAATCCAAAGACAGTTTCTGGCTCACCCTCCCTTCCTCTCCCCGCTAAGGACAGGAACCTCCCCGATCCCCAACTAGGCTAATAAGGTGCAATTCTTCAGACAGAAAACGTTACACAGATGTCTCCAGAGCTGGAAGAAGCGGCCGTAGTTCCAGACTAGGACCGCCGAAACTAAACTTCATATTTTTCCCCATTCCTCATGGAAAGGAGGTGGCGGGGAAGAAGCCAACACGAACCCTGAAGGTTGAGCTGGGGACTCTGCACATCTCCTCTCCCCCCTCAGGGAGCCCTCCTTCGCTCGGCATGGCTGGAGCAAACTCTCCCCCTTCAGCCATGGGAGGGAAGCAAAGGGTTGGGTGGCAGCTCTGGAAAAACGATAAGGAACAGCCAGCATCCTGAAACAGATACATCTTTCGCTTCTCAAATGCCACTTTTAGGCAGACGATAAGGAGTGCTTTGCACTCCTAGTGCTTTGCATTTCCAAAGTGCTTCAAAACATACTTCAGACTTAAAGGCAAAAAAAAAATAAAAAAGCTGCTTAACATTTTGACAGATTTGCAAAGAGCTTCTTTGTGCTGACACTACATTTTCTGGTTAAAAATAAAGTAATAATACAAAAAAGTCTGTCCTCCTCCTCCTCCCAAATCCCCCTCCTAGTCAAAACTCTGCTACCCCAGTAACAAGATAAGCTGGTGGAGGTTCTCAGCCGCCTCATGAGCTCTCTCCAACACCCGACTGGCACTCTCAGACATCACCCACAGCACGTTTCAGACAAGAACCCCTGCAGTCTTTGCAGGGTGGCCCACGGCAGACAGAAACAATCTCAGCAGCGAAGTAGCTACCCACGCCGTCTCGGTAGCAATCCATCTCTCCCCTAAGAGCCATGACCAGCTCCCACTGAGCGCTGCTCCCCGTACAACTCCCGGTTAACTGGGATCATCCCCGATCAGCCACTGCACTCAAAGTAAGGGTGCAAGGGAAGAGGGCTGGAAGAGAAAGAAAGGATCATCCCTCCAGGAAGTACTTGGTACAGGAAAGGATTTGAAGGGTCTGAATTCGATTTGTAGTGATTGCTTCTCTCTCCCTCTGGCAGTTTCATAGGTGTTCCCATCTTCACCAGCTATTTGGGTGGAATCTGGGTGGTTCAACACCCAGAAGGCTCGTGCCTGTCTCTGCAAGGACAGCAAGTGCAGCTCCACGGCAGTCAGGCTCAACATGGCCTCTTGGTCATAAGCTGTTGCCTCCAAAACAAGGTTACCATGCCCTCGGAGACAACTGCTTTGAAGACAAGCACTGTAAGAGACATGCTCTCTTTACCTCTACACGCCAATGCTACATGCGGTAGGATATGTAGAAGATACCCTACGTAAGCTGATCAATCTCCCTTGCTTTCCCAGCGCTGAGAGGGACAGATGAATGCAGCGCTGACCCGCTCCTCTCTACACAGCCCCCTCAGAAGGCCATCCATCCACTGACGCACCGTAACGGATGCAAGGGATCACAGGTTTTGGAGCAGAAGATGCTGCATTTGAACAACGGCTGAACACGGCCCGGTTCTATCCCCCTGTTGTCTCTTTTCAATATATCGACTCTTCCCCATCCCCATCATGGGATTTTCCTCCTCTTCTTAGGGACTAAGGCAAATCCACAGCCAAGCGAGCAGCACATGGAGCTTGCAGGGAACAGGCTGCTTTAATTTAGCTGCTAGCAACTGAACTGGGCTTCAGTGGATGGCAGTTAACGCCAACATGATCAATTACAACAACAAAAAAACCACCTCAGCATTTCTTTTTAATCATGGGGGTTCTGGCCCCTGAGGCCCTAGCTGAGCCTTAAGATTCACTACAAGTTCTCTGCTCTTGCAACGCATCTTCTCTCTCCGCTAACTGCTCACCTCAAGGCCTGCTCTCAGCAGCCTAGCAAGAGCAACCCTGAGGCACCTCCTTTCCTCCCTTCCCCCAGACAAGCAGCTGCCCTGCTATTTTTCTGGAGTCCAACAACTCTCTTCTTCCCAGGCTGCAGGGAAGCAAGGGAGGAGCGGAAGAGGGGTAGATACCACTGAGCTTTAGGAAAAGGAGGTTTCCCCCCCCGCACACACTTTCCCTACTTCAGAAAACACAAACTTAAAGGCTGAAAGGAGAGGAAAGGGTGGAGAGGCAATGGTAGATTGAGCTTTGCTCAAATACATGGATGTGGCTAACAGCACTCGCTGCTGTCTTCCGCACCCCAGCCTCTGTTGTGGCTACCACTGAGGGTCTTGCACGAGCTACCCTGCCTATTTTTTGACCTGTGCAAGGCCTCCCGTCTCTATTCCAGTAAAACCATCAAAGAACACTAGCTGGCGTACAGCAGGAAACAGTACTGGGGCCACTGGCCCCCTGTGAGGTGAACAAATATTTTTACACATTCAGTCAAAAAAAAAAAAAAAACCACTAGGAGAACAATTCTGGACAGTTTCACAACACTAACAACAACCAAAAAAAGCCATTCATTTCTCAACAAGCTTCTTTCTGCCTGAGCCTCTGACATAAGCAAGGGTCAAGTCACTAACAAATGGAGGCTTACTTTGGAAAACAGAATGGCACCTGGGTGTTCTCACGACGATATCCTGGCTATGCTTGAAAAAGAAAATAAAACAAATGCCTTGGTCTGACTTCACAAAGCAAGAGGGCCCCCAAGCAAAGGCAAGACAATAAGGAGCATGCAGGAGCTACGAGGCTACTTAACGCCACTATTTACGTGCTGAAACTTGCTGTTCCAAGGCATCACTTACATATCCAAGCAGTAACATCTACTTTATAACCAGCCAGGAACAGAGGCAGTCCTTTCCAGTTATTTATTGTTAACACTAGTTGGAAAAAAAAAAAGGTTTTACAGTCTCAAGAAGCCCCTCAGTCCTGTTGTATCATACACAATGACGTTACTGTGAGAAGATTTATGAAAAAAACTTGTCTCCTAAACACGACTGGTAAATTCTTACATGGAACAGTTCGTGGAGAAGTTTGTTCCTTGAGCATATTTCAGTAATTTTCACTGGCTGAAGTTTGTTTTCCTTGTTTATAGCCATGGAGCCAAATGAGGTACGGGAGAGTTAGCCCGTTTCTATTCTCGGCTTGTGCTTCAAATAGAATTATTAAACTCTGCTTCAGCTGGATGCTATTCTGGCTCTCCTAATCAAACGGAATGCTAAACGAAATTCTGAGCACAGCATCTGATTTTCCTGATATGCTAGCTCGAGAGGTCCCAATTCAATTTGCAGATTTTTTGGCCGAACTCACAAATGGACGGGACTGGGGAAAAGAGACAAGCAAACCCAGAGAGCCTCTCCTGCCACCAAAAGTAAAAAATCCTCACACATCTCTACACCTGCAGAAGTGGAGTAAAGCTCATTTTAAAGTCCCTGAAGACCAGCTCCACCAACGAAGTCTACAATGATATGTCACCAGACAGCATGGAAGAGAGCCACATCTTAAGCTGAGAAAAACCTTCTCAAAAGATCTTTAAGATAAGCAAGAATTCATGAATGTCACAAAAAAACAGCCAAGAAAAAAAAACCCACCCCACAGTAACTGCTTAGTTTCCTGCCACAAACTCCTCCTCGCACGCACGCACACCAAACCCACGCACATGCAACTTGTTGGATCTTAACCTGATACGGGTTAACTCCTAACTGACCCGCACAGAAAGCGGCATGGTAGCCAGGGACCTTGCTTGACGCTTCGTGTGGCAAGGTGATTAGTTACCAGAAGAACACAAGCTGGCCTGATCCAAAAAAATGATTAAGACATGAAGCTGTGGGTGTATCGTCTTTGAAAAAACACCGCAGGTTCTTGAAAACTCCACTGCAAGAGGAAGAGAAGATGTTTAAAGAGAGATGCCAAAACAAAGCATTGAGAAGTCTCAGCTGGTGAGTGGAAAAAAAGAAAAAGCAGAAGACGGAAATCCAGTGTACTAGGACAAGCTCTTCCCTGCCACAGGATGGGTATTGCTTCCAATGTCAGCAAAAAACAGCCAAAACCTGTTTACCTTAGTAAATAGGAAGCTTTTTGGTGCGTTTGTACACTGCGATGGAGACAGGAGAAAGGTGGCAGTAGCTGCATTAAAACAGATCTCACAAATGCCACGAAAATGTAACAGGATGAGCTGGAGTTCACAACTTTCCAAAAACGAGCTAAACATTACGCTTCTGCGACCACAGCTACCTGCCCTGCTGCAACCCTGATGAGTGGACTCAGCCATGGAGAAAGACCACAGGTCACAGCTAACAGAGATGCAGGTACTCAGCATATTCAGCAGGTGTCGGGAAGATGTGCGTGCGTGCATGCATGTGTGTGTAGGGGTGACAGTGACAGAGCCTGTGTGACCCCACGCGACGCAGAAGGGTGATCCTGTTTATATGATGCACCTCCAGACTCGGAAGCCTTGCTCCAGACACCCACTTCCAACAAACATCCTGGGCCTGTGTGCTTACCTCATCCATTCTGCCCTTGCTAGCTATTCTAAGCTTCTTTCCCACTCACTCTTCCTCCCACCACATAACTCTTCCCCCCTTCCACTTCTCGCCCTCTCTGATTTCTCCACAATTAAGCTTTCGTGTCACTTCTTTGGGAGACAAAAGATTAGTCCAGGAATTCAGGATCTTCCCAGCAGTCCTGAAACTGCTGTGACACAGTAGAATACAGGCCCGTTCAAACAGCTTTGAGATGGAAGGGGAAATCTTAAGTCTACGCTGACCTGTCACATCCTATCTGCCATAAAACCTGCTTTTAATAAAAGCTTTTGGGGCAGTCCAAGCACTTTGCAAAAAGCAGATGTTTGGATGACCAGAAGTCCCAGAGTTCCCAAATTCTCCTAAGTTTTACGGGCTAGCAGCCAAAGCCTTGCAAAGGAACTACTGCACGCTGCCGAGTTCCACAGGTGTCGTTACCTCAGAGCTCAGAGGGCGCGTAGCTTCCTATAAATACAGCAGAGATGCGTTGTGTAGAGTGGGGAAAGGGAGAAAAAGATTTAAGGACGGTAATCACGACAGCCGATACTACTCTGCAGCACTCTCTCTGGCAGTTCCCACCTCAGACTCTAGGTGACTTTTCTTGCTTTCCATAGGAAAAGGTCTATAAAATTTTACGTTACTTAAATAAAACTTGATTTTAAAAAATGGAAGAGAATATGCGCGTGCAAGATGTTTAAAACTACCAACTCAAAAGACAGCAATTCTTCAAAAACCTCCAAGTGTCACAGGCAGTCCAGCACAAGGCATTTTTAAGTGCAAGATCAGGCGGGGTCTATTGAAATGCAGACCACTTTCCTTGGCAAAGAGTTTTACGCCTTCCAAGGGGAAGTTCCCATCAGTAAAGTAGTACAGGATCACAGATACTGTGAGGAGACTGGAGTCACGGCCGATTATTACTCCGACAGCACAATCCAAGAATTCTCATTGCTAAGAATTAAGATTTTTTTTCCCCCTCTTCAACTCTAATGCATGCCTTCCCCACATGTTGTTTACCTTGGATCTCCCAATGGCATCCAAGAACAGAATTTGCTGCTAATCAAGGTCCGTTTCTAGCTCAATTCTGTCCAATTCCTGCGTCCTGGGCCTGTGCCAGTATCTTGAATATCTTTGCAGTGCCAGGCAATGCTTCAGTTGTCCTGGTAGCCCCTCCTCCCAGGGAGCAGGAGTCAGCTTTCAAACAACTACTACCATGGATTCAGGGCAGCATTTGTCATTAATACAGAATTTGGCAAAGGATAAGAACACCCCACTTTCCGTAACACATTGCTCACACAGCACAGACGAGCCTGGAAATCTTGTTTAGCGTAGACAGAGCGGTACGTCTTGCCTGTGCTGGGTTTCTGAGCTTTAATGAAGGCAAATCGAATTTAGGGAGCCAATCTAGATTTCAGGGATGCATTTCAGGCTTTCCTGCACGATCAAGAAGCCAACGGAGAAACCGCTGCCGTCTAGATGGACCTGTGCTGCACAGACTTACTTACCACAGGCAGGCAAACACAGCTCTGGAGTCCTGACAGCAGGCCACAGGGAAAACAGCACTGGAGAGAAAGTCTTAACAGGCTGGAGTTATCTACACAGGTAGGATCCATCGCCTCTCGCTGCTGGATGGAGAGAGGGAGGAGGAAGGTGGGAAGAGCAATACACAGAGAAATATCTTTATCCAGGGGATATCAATTGCAGAACAAGGCGGCAGGCTAGAGATCCAGCTCTCTTTCCACCTCCACATGCCCTCTCCCCACAAACGCAGCTGCCGCCACTTAGCAGGATAAAAGGGGAATTGTTCAGCTTGCTGCTTTCACATCTAGGAGGGGAGTCTTTGCCAGGGAAAGGGCTGTCAGTTTTTCGGATGGACAAAGCAATGACAAACACACACCCCCTATGCTGCACCCCCCCTTTTTTTTTTGCGTATCTGAAAGGGGAAAAAGGAGGAAAAAGAAAAGGTCTCTGTAAACATTTTAAGGAGACATTTTGGATTTTTTTTTTCCTTAAGGGATAAAATAACCCCTCCCTAGCCCCACCCTAAAAGCACTGGATTTGGGGAGCAGTGAAAACAGAGATTCAGAACTGCGCACTCCGGTCTCGGAAGAAGCCCTCAGCCACTTGTGCTTCTCTGAAAGTGACGGTGATGGAGTTTGCCGTGATGTCTGTCACTGTCACTTCGCTGGGGGGCACAGTGGGAATCCAAGGGAGACTGCCATCCACATCTGCTGCAAAATGAGAGGCAGATAAGAGCACGTTAGCCAGAGGGAGAGAGGGCAGGGGAGAAGGAAAGGGAAGGATGGAAAAGGGGCCTCCTTTCTGACAAATGGCGGGTGAAATCAGCCTGTACTGAGTCTGCACACACACAAGGCAAGAAAGGGCAGGGGCAAGCCCTCCCCTCAGAGGCTAAGGGAAAGCAGAAGATCACTGCAGGTGGTAATGGGGAAAGCAAACAGCAGCAAGGGCGTCGAGATACACACCAGCATCGAATCAGAAAAGACATAAGCCAACAAGACCCGGTAACACCACCCAGCGCATCCCACCAGCCACAATTCCCTGACGTCTCTCATGTAACAGCCCCTCAGTTCCTACTGTCAGTAAAACCCACTCAGCCAGGTGGGAGCTCACCTGCTTGCAAATGCCCTACCCTGCTGAGAAGTCAGAAATCACAAGCTCTTAGAGACACTCCACTCTTCCCACCCTCCCATGGGAATCAAAGGGAACCAAAATCAAGGGTCTTCCTTGTACTGCACCTGTAAGGCAGCCTGGGTGCAATTCTCTCCCAAACTTATCAATATTGCTTCACGATGAAGCTGCTCTCCTTTTCTCACATCCGTCCTTTGCTCCCTGATAGCTCCTTACAAGAAACCCAAACATTCCTGCACGTTCACACTGTAACGATAATTAACTGTCCCTCTCCCACCCAAAACCTCATTTTTAGCCCCCAAAGACAGCCACAAAAACATACAGAGAGGGCAGAAAACATACCCTCTCTCCGTAACTCTACCTGTACCATACTCTGTCCCAGCCTAGGCAAAGAACATGGGAAAAATACCCTTAGGAGAGTATTTCCTGGCTTCTGTCTCAAATATTTGGGGTGTCTACTTTTACCTCAGGAAGAGTTCAATCCACCCTGGCGCTAGGCGGAATTCCACACATGCCATGCATCAAGGGGAGAACAAAAACTGTTGAACCTATTCCTAGTGCTGCCCACCGTTCAGATCCCCACGTGCTTTAAGGACCAGCACTTCTGGGGGAGAACAGCCCCCCACATTTGGCCACTGCCAGGATGTGACTCCGGGTTCCTCTGTGTCTGCCCCATTGCTGCCTCTCTGGATTTCAGTCGCCGTTTGAGTCCTTTTCAGAAAAAAAGAGGGAATAGTGCTGATTCCCAGAACACAGCCTTCTCCCCAAATCCTGCCTGGCTCACAACTACTCCTAGCAAGGAGTAGCAGGATTCCCTTAGCTACTACAAGCAGCACAAACCCTTGTTTTCCACTCCTTGGGAAGGCTCACGCCTTCAGAAGCTCTGATAATGCACGGAGAGAGTTTCCCTGGTAACTCGGAGCAACACGCACATCCCACAGTTCTCCTGCACAAGATGCTGGTATCCCTCCCCAAAATGCCAAATGTGCTTGGACATCTCCCATGCCTACACTCACGCTGCCTACTCAGAGGGATCCAGCAGGAGTTACCATCCACGCTTCATCTCTCTCACCCTCCTTGCACATAGCTCCGCGGCAGCAGACTTCAGAGAGGATGCGGGGTGCGGGGAGGAAGGGGAAGGAGGGGGCAGAAGGAATGCACTGCGGGTTCCTAAGGGCATTCCTGTTTGCTCTCAGAGCAGCACTAGGAGAGGAGTGCTGGTGTCCTTGCTTGCCCACAGCCAGCCTAGCTCCTTTTAGCAGAGCAGCAGGCAAAACACATGCTGGTACGTGGACAGAGGCAGAGCTCATCACTGTCACACCTGCGTGTCACCTCTGCTGGGAGGAAACTGAAAGACAGCAGTACCTTCCAGTAACTTCTGCTTGTTTTCTAACACTGGGAGGGGCATTACCTATTTAAGACTACAACCGCACAGAAAAGCATGTTAGTCATTGACTATTGCAGTTGGAAGGGACCCACAAGGATCACAGAGTCCAGCTCCTGGCTCCACACAGGACCACCCAAACCATGTGCCTGAGAGTGTTGCCCAAACAGTTCTTGAACTCCATCAGGCTCGGTGCCCCAACCACAGGCTCCCTGGGGAGCCTGTTCCAGCACCTGACCACCCTCTCGGTGAGGAACCTTTCCCTAACACCCAGCCTGACCCTCCCCTGTCACAGCTTTGTGCCCTTCCCTCAGGTCCTGTTGCTGTGCATGACAGGACATTAGATTAAGATTAATCAGCTGATTAAGAGGTACTGACATCTGAACAGGAAAGGAACTTGCAGGCAGGAGGGTCACGGTGTGAGCCAGAGGGAAGCTAGGATTGTTCATTCTGGAGAAGAGGAGGCTCAGGGGCGACCTTATTGCTCTCCACAGGTACCTTAAAGGAGGCTGTAGCGAGGTGGGAGTTGGCCTGTTCTCCCAGGTGCCTGGTGACAGGACGAGGGGGAATGGGCTTAAGTTGCACCAGGGGAGGTTTAGGTTGGATGTTAGGAAGAACTTCTTTACCGAAACGGTTGTTAGACATTGGAACGGGCTGCCCAGGGAAGTGGTGGAGTCACCATCCCTGGAGGTCTTTAAAAGACGTTTAGATGTAGAGCTTAGCGATATGGTTTAGTGGAGGACTTGTTAGTGTTAGGTCAGAGGTTGGACTGCGTGATCTTGGAGTTCTCTTCCAACCCAGACGATTCTGTGACTCTGAGAGCTGCTTTGAGGACCTGACCTAAACCACAGTCCCAGGACAGGGGGGGCAAATAAGGGGGAAACACGTAGAGCATCATTCTCGTGCCCCAGAACTTCCCAGTCAGGTGGTGACTGCCCTTACCTTCTTTGCTGGTGTTCTGCACGGCCTCCCAGTCCTCGGGGCTTTGCCTGGCCTCCAGGCCCACCGCATCGTTCAGGAAGAACTCACACCTGCAGTTCCGGCTCTCCAGGCTCGTCATGCGGGGGAACTTCTTCCTTGACAGTCGCAGGTACTTCTGGTTTTTGCGTTGCTTCCGGAGAGAGAATGGCAGGACTGTTCCCCCAGTCTTCTCTGAGAACTCTGCCTGCCCTGTCTTGGCCCCTGGCAGGCTACTGTCTCCTCCTCCAAACCTCCGTGCAAGAGAGAAACAGAGCTTCTCCTTTCCCTTGTGTGCACTCCTCAAGTCCATGCCATACAGCCGCTGCCAAGACATCAACACAGCAAGGGGCAGAATGGGAATCTGATAACAGCCAGGGCTCTCACCTGGGAGCTGGGAATCTATTCTCACTTCAGGCCCTGGGCATCTAGATGACCTAGGAGAACTTGTTCTGCTCCTGCCACTGTTTCTCTCACTTCTTCACCTGCCATTTAAGCTCTCTCTCACACGTGCAGCCTAAGATTGGCTGCTTTTCGGGGCACCAGTCGAAGCATGCTGGACCTCCACTTCCAAGCAGCTACTGCCTTGCTCATGTTGGAAGGTCCAGGCCCAGGGTGAAATTAAAGACCATGCAAACTCTTTGCAACCACCCAAGTCCAAAGCTAAAATCCTAGTTCAGAGAGCAAGAGCTCTTTTTCTTCCTTTTATTTTTCCCCTTCTTCTCTGCTTTGTTAGCTGCTGTTCGGCTAACAGGTTAAAAGAACCTGCCTGCCCACTGATTTAGCTTGTACCTCCAATTTTGTCCATGCAAGAAGCAATGGACAGTTTCCACTTTCCCGTGGGCAGGGCAGCAGCACAGCAGCTAACCAGCCACGACTATACAGTAGAAGAGCAAGAGGCTACCTGCAGCAGGAGGCGCTTTGGTTTGGGGCCTCTCTTTCTGTACCCTGAAGCGCGGTCTCTCTCTTCCCTGTGAAGGAGGAACACAAATCAAGCCAAGCACCAAACACCACAGCACAAAGCCTAGTCAAGATCTCCACCTTTTGCAGCAGACTATGAATTTTCTCCATTTCTCCCTCAGTTTCTCCATCAAAACCCAATTGCGAGCAGTGCGGGCTTGGAAAGCCTTCCCCAATTTCTTCTTATAGGAGTGAAATTCTTGCAATAAGGGAATTTTTCTCTGACTTTGCTGATCAAGGATGGGTTAGGGAAGCTTCTCACATCACTCCAGTCCGGTCCTGGACCTGATTAAAACCTGAAACCGACTGTGTTTTGGCTCAATGCTGCTTGCGTTTGGCCTTATTTCCCAAACAGTTCCAGCCCTGCCTTATCTGCCTCAGCCAAGACTGGGGTACAGGGATGGAGCAGGACTCATCCCTACGCATCTCATCTTTGATCGAAGTAGGGTACTTTATGCGCACTACAAAATAAAGACACTATTTCCTTTTCCTGCATCCAGGGAGAGAAAAGAACATGCGCCCTTACTTTTCTTCATAAGCCACTACCAGGCGAGGGTCCAAGATATGATCCTCTGGCTCCCATGTGCTGTATCTGAAGAAAAACATAAGGAATATAAAGTAAACAACGTTGTAATGAAACATTCTCTCTGCAGGGCTGCTCCCAGCGTGCTGAGGCCCTGGATATTGTCTTCACAAGGGTCAGTGGGGCCTGCCACAACATTGCTAGAGCTCTGAGGAATCCCAGCCATTCCCCCCCAAAAAAACTTCCTGCCAGACACCACCTCCTCTTCCCAAAAACAGGCAGGGCCAAGCATCAGGCAGCAATTTGTAGAACAGGGAAGGCTTTCTTCCCCAGGGCTCCCTCCACAGTTTGCAAAGCCTGTGCAGAGGCACAAACTGTTTTTAAGACAACGCCTAACCAGGTCACAGTTGCAGCACTCCCGCAAGTCCAGTAAATACATGGAACGAGATGAGATCTGACACAGCTTTCTGAAAAATAGGTCTCTCTTAATTTAGAGTGCTCCAAGATTAAGTACGCTTTCTCACCTGCATTATTAATTACCTCTAATCACTGGAGCCTAAAGTATTTATTTAAGAAGAGTTCCATTTTTCTCCACTGTTGCCATTCAACTAAACACGTTTAGGCTTGGGCCCTGAGGCAAGTTGATGGCACCCTTCCAACTCTTCCTCGTCTTGCTCGGCTCCCCCTGCAGGTTGTTTCGGTCGAGCAGAGGCCATCAGTGTTTCTGTACCAGCGCAGGAGGGACCCACCTGCACCGCGGTTAGGGCTACTGAAACTACTCAAAATAAGCTCGATGCTCTGCAAATAGCTCGTGACCAGCGTCACTCGCTGCCCCATCTCCCTCTGTGATTGCCAGATAGCTATGATGGAGCCAGCAGCTCGGGAAGGGTATGAACCCACACAGCAGGCCACACCAAAACCCGTCCCCAAGGGGCACAGCCGCACTTAATACCAGGAGAAGCAGCCCAGAACTCCCATTGTAAAAGGTTCTGGAGGGTGGAAGGGTCACAAGGCAGTCCTTGCTGTGGGTTTATTCTAAGGACTCGCGTTTGCCCAGAATAGATGGGTGGCGTTTCTCTGCTACGCAAACTCAACAGCAAGAAATCGAGTCTGAAACCCCAAATGCCTCCGGCCATTTGGTTTCCTGGAATGTGAGGCCCAAGGCCTGGAGGCAGAGCTCCTCCAGCCCCGGGTGGGGAGGGCCAGACAGGAGATGTGGGTGGGTGGCACGAGTGCTTCTGTATCCGTGCCTTTGAGCGGGGGGAAAGCGTTTTAGGATGCTTCCATTTCTGGATGAAGCTCAGACTGCACACGAGGGCACGTGGTGCGTGCATATACGTATGCAGGGGAGGTGGTTTGGGAGTGTTTTTCTTCTACCTCATGGGCAGATGAAATGGCAAGGCACCAAAACATGGGAGAGTTCCTAAAGAATGGTCCTCCCCATGAAGGTGCAGTTCTTTTACAAAAAGGAGGAACAAAAATATGAGATTCAGGTATCCCAAAGTGCACTGTCCATCAGAGGGTTAAGAACAGACGTCTTCATAACGGACTGATCCCTCCCTCCCTCCCCTGCCCAAGCCTCCTGCAGCAACCTGACTGTGAGCTGTCAAAGCCAAGATGCTGTTTGAACAGAGGAAGGTTTCCTCCCAGCTGCAGGGATTCTGGCACTCGTTGTACAAATTTAGGAAAAATAATAACACGGGGGGGAGAAGGGGGGAGGCCATCAGATTACTTTTCACGGGCAGGAGAAGAAAGACGATTTTTTTTTTTTAAAAAAAAAAAAAAGGAAAATGAAAAAACCATGGTGGGTGTTGCCTTTTTCTCTGCAGCTCAGTTCCTGGCTTCACTGCAGTGGCAAAACACTGCATATAAAAAAAAAAAAACAACCATGGTTCAGTTTGCCACACACACACACACACGCACAGAGCTATATATACGGGCACACACAGCCCAGGCTGCAGCAGAACTGCAGAGAGCAGGCACTCTGGAAAACATAGATCATATGATCCTCCTCCCCCTCCTTCTACTCCTCCTCTTCCCCCTCCCCTCTTAACTCCAACACAAGTTGTAAACAAGCTTGTAGCTAGAATCAGGCTGTAACTCCTCCATTACCCGACTCCTGCAGTACCAGCCAGCAGTCGGAGGAGCAGGGCTTTAACAATTTTAACTGTGAAATATCAAATAAATGGCAAAACAGCCAACTGCAGTCCTATCCTTGCTCCCCTCCATGAAGCCTTCAACGGGAAGCACGGAGTAACTGGTGCAGAGATTACAGAGCAATGCGACAAGGCTGGGGAGGGGAATGAAGCGAAACACGACAAGGGATGAGGAAACAGAGATATTGGAAGGCAAAGATTCAAACAGCTCGTGGTGCTACGTGCCGTCACAGGCATCTTTGTGTTTAGAAATACAGAAGAGAAACTGCTAGCAGGATGAAAGTGACTGGCATGCTTAAAGCATCCTGCTTTTAAGTAACACAAGGCACTGAGTGAACAGTTAAATAAATCAGTGCTCTTCAAAGTTAGAGCCTGCAGGAAGAGGGAAGGTGTTTGGACTTATCACAGCATCACAGTAAAGGATCCTTTGCACCCCCTTGCTCTCTGGGCAGAAGGCTGTGCTTTTAACCCCTGGAACAGAGCTCCTGGTGCCCCCTGAGTTTGTTCCATGGTGCACGGCAAGGAAAGGCAGCAGCAGGAATAAGGGCTGCTCTGTCAAAAGAAACACGATACCATGCCTCAATCCACCTTCTCCTGCAAAGTCACTGGCCAAGACGGACTTCAAAGTGTTTGTGGAAAGGAGAACAGGACAAACATCAGTATTCCAGCCAAACGGGATGGTGCCTCACAGCCTATGAATGTTTCCCAATCTCTACCAGTGATTGAATTAGGCTTTGCTGCTTAGGAGGGAGAAGTGGTCCAAGAACTGAGCCATGCTACGTGGCAGCTGGTACTCAAACGCACAAGGTTATGCCCCGACAGCAGAATTCATAGTCAAGAACAAAGTCACCCCGCTCCCACCACCACCACCAGAGAGAGAAAGCTGCTTATTTGTGCGTGCCCTCTAAGCACAAGGATTAGGCATGCAGAAATGCATTTCAACCTCTGAAACACCAGGTACAATCTGCCAGGACAATATCCGAGCAGCCCCCCGCCCCGCAGCTGCAGGGATGAGCTAGCAGGAGTTCCCTTCTGCTCAGCACCATCCAGTGCAACTGCCCACGTAGCGCAGTCGTCCCCACGCACGCTGTGCGCGTGCACAGCTACAGACAGAAAAGCAGACGGGTCCCTGCATGGACCACGAGGCTGTTCTGCTAGAGCGCAGGCTGACACCGTAATGTTCTCCAGTTACCTAATCTTTTTAATCTCAAAGCTTTTTACAGATTGTGTAGGCACAGAGCAACCACGCTTCTTCAGAGGCAGTTGCATTTTAATAGAGAAGCATCGGTAAACAGCGCGCAGCAATGCTGTAAAAAGACAGATATATTCTTTTCTTCTCGCAATATGGCAACCAAAGCAAACGCAGAAAAGGCACTGAAAACAACAAAGGGTTTCAGACAAGGAAATGAAGGCATGGCGGTAATTTTCAAGGGACAAAGATCACCTCTGTTTGGCTACCACCAATAAAACTGAAATATTGCCCCTCTCCTTTGTGACTTGCAGAGGAGATACAGTAGGACTACAAGACAAGACCACCACCTTGTTTTCTATTTTAAAAGACTGCAAATAGCTCTGCAAATAAAGCAGGGTCCTCTTGGCGCTGACTCAGAAAAGCAAGCCCCACTCCAGATTCAGAAGAATCGGGGTTCCTTGTCAAACTCTTACTGAATTTAAAAAGGCTTGTAACTAGAAAGCATCTCAATGGAATATTTCAGCGGTGGCAAAAACCAACCAGAACAGACTTGACACACGGTTTGTATCCCTCAGCTGCCAGTCCGGAAATAGTACAGAGCTTTGGTTTGTGGCTCTTTGTTTGTAGCTGTTGGAATGAGGCACGAGGTTACCCATGAAGAACGAGATGCTCAGTTGCAGAGATACAGTGAAAGCTATTACCGAATATTAAAGAAAAAAAAAAGACAAGTAAAAAACACAACTTACTTTGGGGGCCATCCTTTCCACTTCACCAGGTATTCTACTTTACCCTGAGGGCGGAAAAAGGAAGAAGAAAACAGGTGAACTCTGCAACCGAATATGGGCTACAGTAAGAGGTGCAACCAATCAACAGAGCTAAACTCCGCAACTGAAGAGCTCATTTCCCATCACTTTATTTTCAAGAGAAAGCCACTTCCTCGTTCAGCGGTACGTGCTGCACCTCTTCCCCCAAGACGTGGGCACGCAGGGCTATTTAAAAGCGCCTGAACCACCGTCAGCTTGGGATCGTACCTTTGCAGAAGCTAGCAGGCAGAACCCCAAAAGCCAGCCGGCGAGCCAGACTGCAGCCATCCCTGCGTTTACAGGGAACCCTTCAAGAAGTCAGCATGCATAAACGTGAGAGGGAGATGCATGCCAAGAGCAGGTGTCAGAGGAATTTGTTCAAGCAGGGAGGAGAAATACAAGACTTCAGATCCTATGAAGCATCTCTTTGGCATGTTCCCTTCCAGTTGCTACACGCCTTACTGGAGCGCTGCTCCATCCATCACCGTCACCCAACCTTTCGACCCAAACAAACAGCAGTTCACAACCCAACTTCAGAGTTAACCGTTTATTTGTTCACTCCAAGTACAAAACCGAAAACCAAGCAGCAGCAGCACATTCAAGGGCCCAGAGGAGCACGCGCAATCAGTGCAATCTTTAATATGATACCGAGGGACTTGCAAAACACTTCCCCGAGCATGGCACAGGCCTTCAGGTGAGCAGGAGCATGTCACCGCTGCAGGTGCACAAACCTTTACATGACAGCACAGGAAGCAAAGCGAGCTGCAAGGTGGGGTTTATTTGCCTATGGGGGGCAGCTCCCAGCTGTTTGGGAAGGCAACCCTCTAAGGAACTTTGCAAAGGCCGAGAGATCCCGATGTGCTGCATCCCCTATAAGCCACTATGGGGGTGCAGCCCCTTCCTTCACAGGAGGAACCCCCCCCGCCCCCAACCTGTCCGGGGGTGCCCAGTTCGCCTTGTCAGCAACCCCAAACCCACCCCAACCCCTCCCCACACGTCCCCCAGCCCCGTCAGCGCCGTCAGGGCGGCGGGAAGGGGCCGGTTCTGTGGAGGGGGGTGGGGGTCCCGCTACCCGCCGCGCAGCCCACCTTCCGCACACGCTTCTTGCGGATGCTCTCCACCGCGAACACCTGCTCCCCGATGGCCGACAGCTCCATGAGGGCGGGCGGAGCGGGACGAGATGGGACGGGACGGCGGCGCGGGCGCTGCGGTGGCGGCCGTTACGCGGCGGCCGTTGCCCGGTGGCGGCCGTTAACGGCTCTCCCCCCACACACCCCCTCACACGCCCCCTCGCGCACGCCCCCCCCCCCGCCCCGCTTTAGAACCTGCGCAACGTTTTCCTCAGGCGCGCGCGGGGGGCGTGGCCTCGCGCTGGGCGGGAACCGCCTGAGGGGCCGCTACCGCCCCCCCCCCCCCCTTCATCCCTTCATGGCCGTCCCCTCCCCTCTTCCCCCCGCTGTCCCCGTCCCCTTCTCCCCCCCCTCCGCTGCCGGTCGCGGCTCCCGGTTTTTTCGCTCGGGGAGCACCGAGGGGGAGAGGGAGGCCCCCGGCTGCCGTGAGGCGGCGGGGGCGGGCGGGAAGCCGCCGGGTGACAAAGCGTTAAGGCGGCGGGAGGCGGGCTGAGGGAGGGGAAATGGCGCCCGGCCCCCCTCAGGCGCCCGCCTCCCCTCGGCGACCCGTCCCCCTCGGGCGCCCGTCGTCCTCAGGTGCAGCCCCGCACCGCCGGTTGCTGAGGTGTTTCTTCTTGCCGTCGCCATCCGAGAGCAGCTCAAAGTTCACTGCCCAGGCTGGCGGTCGTTGGGCTAACCATTAAAATGCGGCTGTAGCGGCGTTTTGGCTTGGTAGCTGCATAGCCGCTGAACCTTCAAGGTTTCGGTGCTGCATTGCAAAGTACAGTTTAGAAACCTGTCGGTCCTTCTTTCCTCACATCTCAACGTTTCAGAAGAAATAGAAAAAAAAATACAATTTTTATTCTGTAACTCAAGAGCTTCAGAAAAACGAGAGAAAAGATCAGGACGTTTCTCTGAGTTGCGAGTCTTTTTAATCCCTTTCCTTGCACTCGAATCAAATTATTGCAGAGCTGAACTGGAAAATGGGAGAAACTGTACGCTGTCAACTGTATGTTGACCATGTTGGGATGAAAGGAAAAAAAATACCAGCACAGCAAATAAACTTGCAAATGAATTCGTTATCGATAACCTGCTGGACCTGTTAGTAAAGGAGATTTACATCTTATTTCATATGTCTTTTAAGCTCAAGGGTTATTTTTTTCAAGATTAAATAAACTTTTAAAATAAATACCGAAGGGGTTCTCAAAACGAAGCAACCTGCATCTGATCACAAGCCTTGAGACTCTTTTAAACAGAGCTGTACAGTAAGAATCCAAGCCCTCGAGACCATCAGTCACATTTCTGCACGATTATTCCCTTCTTCCTTCCCCACTTTTCCCTTTCTTTTCCTCACACCAGCTACTGACCCGAATTCAGTTTAAGCGATATTTGCTTCAGGCATGTCCCAGCTCTGGAAAAATGTCTTTCCTTCGCCTGGAGGTGATGAATGCTGCCCATGGGATGACACCAGCGTGCAGCCGAGCTCCAGGCACGTTCCCCCACAGGACTACGATCTGTGTCGTTTGCCTGTGCCCCTCCTCGTCCATTCGAGGAGCTTTTATTCTCTCACTCATTTATACCGACTTTGGTTAAATTTATCTGTGCAATTCAGGCAGCCACAAAGGCAATGCTCTGTTTCTTCAAGTGCCTTGAGTAGCAGAACATGCTACCCCGGTTCATTTTTGCTTTTCAGAAAATGTTACAGTAGTCTGAACTGTTTTCTGCAGAGCTCTTATTTGCACACACACACAAATGTTGCATTTTGAAGCTGTTACTCCACAGTTAGTTAATATTTTAGTAATGGTTATAATGTAATTTGAATAGATGGGGTGTGGAGGGTTTTTTTGGGCTCGGTTAGTGGGTTTGGTTTGGTTTGTTTGTTTGTTTTTGCATTGACAACCAAAACTGGAACCATAAGAGCAAAAAGCAAGAACATCTCCCTTCCTCCCACCCTGTCCCAAGTTTTGAGTTACCGCTAAGAGAATGTTACTCTGCCGTTTACAGGGGCTAGAAATAATTAAGACAAACAATTTAAGCAATCAAATTTTTCACATCTGACAGCCTTTAAAAGCCATTCTGTTAAAGGACCTTGTTAAAAGTATATCAAGAGCTAGATTACAGAAATCTTTACTGGAGTTGTTCTTGTTATGGGTAGTTGTACAACCACACTAATACATAGCAGTGAACTCAGCGTGCAGAAAACCAAAGCAAATATTGAACCTTCCGTGGTACAAATTCAGAGACCCAGATCCACGAGTCTTTAATCAAAATTCCAATTAACTTCAAAGAGTTTTACTGGAGTTAAAATTGCAAGCAGAATTTAGTGCGGAGAAATTACCATTTTAATTGCTACGAGTTTGATTAAACGACTCAGCCTGCAGTAGATACAGGCACTTACATTAACACTAAGAAATTATTAATGGTCATTTATATTCTACAAAGCCTAATCCTGCCAAGGATTTTTTTTTTTCCTTTTTTTTTTTTCTTTTTTCCAGAAGACTGCAGCAAAGATCAGGGTTGCTTCAAACCAACGCGGCACATCCCCGAAGAAACGCTGCTTGACGAAGCGCCAAGAAACGACCTTGCAGCAGAAGCAGGATTTGGCAGCCCGCGAGCACGACGCTGCCGCGACTCCGCAACGCCGCGGGGAGCTGGCGGCCATGAGCAGCCGTGCTGCCGACGATGATGCCGTTGGCAGTGTATCACGCTGCCTTTGATGGGTGAGCTGGCCTACGGCTGTGCGCTGCTGTATGTTTAATTATCAGTAGATGGCACTCATCGTGCTGCTGTGTGTGCGCAGGTCCGTTTTATGCGCAGATCCTTGGGTTCGGTACGCAGCAGCCTCGTAACGCATCACAAAACCAAAGGGCAGAGAATGGGCAAGCTGGCCTCTGAGAGCAGCCCGGCCGGAGCTGAGCTGGCCCAGTGGGGTGGAAGCAGCGCAAGGCACAGGCAGGGCATGCTGAGTACCAGCAGCGAAGCCCAAGGGCACCGGGAAAACTACCCCATGGCTAGCCCATAGCCATCGGTGCTTTTAATGCTGTAGGTTTTTTAAAGCTTGTGGAAAGAATGCAGCTGCCCTCTGCCGCCAATTGGCAGCCCCTTGGTTTACCCAGCGCCTTGCAACAGCAGCCAGCGACTCAAGTGTTTAAAGCTGCACTTCTACTCCATGTTCCTCGCCTGGCTCTGATCCTTTCCCAGCACAGAGATTTCCTGAAAGCAGATGGCCAGCTAGCCCCAGCCCTTGGCATAAGGTGATGTTCTGCTTTCAGGGGTTACACAAAACACAGGGAAAACAAACAACTTTGCCCCTTTGCCATGGCTAAAGAAGCTAGTCGTGGAGGTTAGAAGATCTCCCGGCCCAAACCTAGGTCCCTCTGCGAGCTCCAGGTGGGTTCAGCCACAGACAAAATTACCTGTTTTGCTTCAGGTTTCATTTCAGGTCTTGGTTTCATTTCTACCATTAGCCCCTTTTTGCCCCGCGTGGGGTTTCTCCCCCCCTTGCAAGGCATGCCTCACAGCTTTCCGCTTCAGCCTGTCACCCTGTTAGCTCAGGGTACCCAGCGTTTCTCTTTCATTGTGGCTACGCCTCGGGTGCAGCCCCGAGGCATCGGGAGTGCCATCTAAATGGGATGGCAAGCACCAAAGCCCAGGCTGAGCCTCTGAACACCGCGCAGCTGGCACTTGTCCCTTAGCGTCACCTCACCTGGGGGACAGCTCAGTTTTCCTGCACCTTGGCTCACAGCCCGGCATGACATCCTTTAGGTTTTCTTCCCAATCTTCCTCAAAGAGCTCAGCTAGATCCTAGAACGGGATCGGTGCCGAAAGCAGCAGCTACCATTTTTCTTTGGGAATGCCACTGAAAGGTGACTTTTCTTACCGGTTAAACGACAGCTCGGCAGGTACAGCACACATCCAGCGGTGCTAGGGATCGAGGTCCCGTTCCTCTTCCGTCTTGGGGATCCCATCTTTGGGGACAACGCCCCCAACACCAGGTTATTGTCTCTTTTGGGAGTAAGGGGGCACACATTCACCCCCCGAAGCCGTCCCACTTGGCGCAAGACAACTTCGGAGCTCCCCGGGCCGGGGAGCAGGCGGCCGTGTGGCACAGCCCAACCTGCCAGCTATTTTCCTGGGCAAGAGATCTGTGCCCTGGCCCCGACGCCGGTCCCTGGCTGTGCGTACATGTTATCCAGCGCCTGATTCATGCGAAAGACGTAAACGGGTCCTTGTGAAGGTGCTGAAAGGCCGGTCTCCGCTCTCCAAGATAAATACTTAGCTAGAGAACGGTGTTCCTTCTCTCGGGGCCACTTCAGATGCTGCATATTTCTGTGTCACAGCAGGACTGAAGTACGCTGGTTTGGTACACGAAGTACACAGTTTTTATAGCTTCCTTTTCAGGAAGCTGCAGTAGGATTTATTTTTTTTTTCAGTGCTCTGAAGCCCAGAACTGAAGTGTGGGTGGGAAAGGCAAAATAAGCGCTTTTGTGGTTCTTTTTTTTTTTTTTTGGTTTGGTTTGGTTTTTGTTCGCGCGCGTGTGTTTTATATATACACATATATTTGTGGTTTCGACGAATTTGAATTTTGTTGTTTCAATAAGCTTGAAATTTGCTGTTTGAACGAAAGCCTGCCCATCTATGGCCGTAAGTACGTCTTTACAAAGCCTTCGCTCCCACACGCTACGGAAACTTCTCCAGCTTCTCACTCTCGAAGATTCCTGCCCTCACTATGAGCCTCTCGTGGCAGCGGCGTTCCTGCAGCCCTGCTGTGCTCGTCCCCTCCTGCCTGTGGGGCGTCCAGCCCCGGAGATTTCTCTTTTCAGAGGGCTGTCTGCACGCCGGGTGCTGCACGGCCAGAATTGCGACGCTCACTTTCTTCTTTTCAGCAAGTAATTTTGCATTAGGCTGCCATATGAAATAGAAATGGAAAGGTCCCAACCCCTGCTGAGCATCCAGACCTAGGCCAAAGTGATTTCTGCTCCTTGCATGCCCCGTGGCCCCCACAAGCCTTCCATCCCGGCCTGGGTGTCCAGGCTTGCTGCTCGGGCCGAGCCCTAAGCTCCAGGAGGACTGAGCTCAGGCACATTTTCTGCCCGCTCCCTGCCCGGGTGGTGGCTTGCTGATTTGGGGTGCCTCCTTAGATCAGCAGAGGCAGGAACCTGGATGCAGCCCTGGGAGGCCCCTTGGCACCTCCCTATCTCACTCCCCGCCACCAGCACTGAGCCTGCGCTTTGTGTGGAGCGCTGATTCTTCTCTTCGACGATTTCCTTCATAAAAACCGAGCGCTTTCTTCCTGAGGGAATGTCCCCTGGGCTCTTCAGAGCCATTCCTGAGCCTCGTGCCTGACCACTGCCCTGGATAACCCATCGAAGCTCAGCCTCTGCCTCCTGGACAAGGACAGCTCGCAGCTTGTCCCCTCGGAGAGTCCCGGTGCCACGTGGGGATGGAGCCAGCGAGCCCCAGGAGCAGGGTGCGGGTTGCGGCACTGCGTCGTGCCACCCCTCTGCCCCGTCCCTCGGAAGCTGCATTCCCAGAGGCGATGTGGAGAAAGGAGTTCCTTTGTTTTACTTACTCAACTGCTGCGGGCTGCTGGCTTCTCCTGTGTGTTTGGGCTTGGCCAAAAGCTGCTCTGCGACTTGCAAAACAAGGCCAGCATTATCTGCTACCTGGCGGCCGGGCTGTAAGGGACAAACCGTTTCTGAAGCGCTGGGAGATGGACGCCAGGGACTCGTGTCCTGAGGCAGCCACCACCGCCCGCTCTCCCTGCCCCAGCGGCTGCTCGTTAGGTGGCACTGCAGGCCTGGGATTTCGGGCGAGCGAAAGCTCCAGAGGGCTCCTGCGGGGCCGAGCAGGGCTTTGCAGGCTCTTTTTTTTTTTTTCTCACCCCAGCTGTTTATTTTTCCCCTCAACTGCCAGGAAACCTCGATGCGGAGGGAGCGATCTGGGTCGATGCTGCCCCACGCTGCAGGGATGCCCAACGGGGCCGGTGCTTGCCCCTGCTTCTGGCAGGAGCTGCCCCGCGGGTTTGGGGCTGTTCCTCCTCCGCCAAAATGTCCTGAGCTGGACCGGGGCAGGGAAGGTGCCTCTGCTCTCCCACAGCCCTCCGAGCCACTTTCTTCCTCACCTTGCTTTCCTTGGCAAGACCTTGGGTAAATGTTTAGACAGGTTTTCAAAGCCAGGGAGCGCGCGGGCAAGATCCGGGAGCGCTTCCCTTTCATAATTGGGCCCAAGTGCTCTAAGTCTCTCTCCCAGCGCTGCCAGTTAATCCGGGCTTGATCCTGGCAAGCCCACGCAATCACGGCTCTGCCGAGGCGCACCTGCAAACGCCGTGGCTATTCCTGTCCTGGCACCCTGTGGGAGCCAGGCCGGGGCTCCTCCACCCCAGCGGGCAGCTGAACCTTGCCCCAGCCCGGGCACCTGCAGCCTGCCCAGTGCCCCCCTGTCTGAAACTGGAAGATAAATGTCCTTGAAATCTGAAGTAACCACGATAATTTGATTTTGAACAGGAAAATGGAGTGTTTTTTCCCCTTATCTAATTGATTAGGAATGTCAACTATTCCTTTCTGTACACCGTGCATGCCTCTTATTTATGTAGGAAGCAGCTGGTCTAGTGATTCAGCCAAACACTTTTTCTAACTAAAAAAATAATCAGGCTTTCTTTCTAAGGGGGGGGGGGGGGGGACACGGCTGCGTTTCATCGCAAGCCGACAGACCGAATCCATCTCTCCGCTTCTCCCTCTGCATCCTGACGCGTCCCCGGGGAGCCACGTCCCCGCTCCGAAGACGAGGGCAGGAGCCTGGGGCAGGGCCGCCGCGACGGGCCACGGGTGTCGCGACGGGCCGCTGGCTCGGCAGCCACGTCTGGGTGCCCGGCTGCCATCAGAAACCACCCTGGCTTTTGTCTGGGCAGGTTTTTACCCACGTCTATCCCTGCACGCTGCTGAGCGGGGCTGGATGCGGCGGGTGCTGGCCGGAGGGTGACGGGAGCCGCGCGTTCACGTGACTCCGCCAGCGACTCCTTTCTGTGCCGGGCTTAAAATGGAGCGCCCGTTCCCATTTTTCTCAGAATGCAGTCACGCTTCCCATGCGAGATTGCACAGGCTCAGGCTGCGTTTCAGAAAGTTTTCTTAGGAAGTCCCCAAAAGTGCAGCGTAGTGAGATTTGTTGCAGAGGAAATCTGTTCGTCTAGCCCAGCCGAGGGGTGCTGTACGGTACGCGTGCAAAACTCAGCAAAAAGACGGTTCTTGGTGCAGCTTGGTCAAACGGGGGATTGAAAGCCCCTAGAAGACTTCAGACCCTGCAGAGTCACCGGTCGTCACACCAAGGAGCTGGTGCGAAGCGGCCAATCCACAGAAGCATTCTGCAGGATAAACACGGAAATAAATCAAACTAGCAGAAAAGTTGGCAATCGACATTGAGGTGCCACCGCAGAGCAGTCAACGTGCTTGGCTCCCATCAGGCATCTCCAGCAGCAGCGTCAATGCCCCAGTCATGGAGCCACCTCTTCTCTCCCACCAGCAAATCCCCCTCGTGTTCCTGCTCCTGCAAGTGCTGCCAGCTCGTTTCTGCAGCTTCCACTGCCCCCGTGCCCAGACGGCCTCGTCCCAGGGGCAGAAGGAGAGGTTTGTACCTGAGTGGGGAGAGCTGGGTGCCTTACCTCTCCTTTTTAAAACTCCACGGGACTTTTTGTCACTTGGCCATTGATATCCCACTGCCACCCCTTCCCATGGTCCGTGCTGCAGACCAGCGTGGTGGGTTTTCACGTGGACGTGTGCCTGCCCCGTAACCAAAATGGGGTCTGGTAGAGAACAGAGCCGCACCGAGCCGGGCGGAGCAAACAGAGGTACGGGCGGACTTCCCCAGTCAAAATAGTCCCTGTGACACGTTGCTTTGATGGTTTCCTTGGAAACACCTCGGTTTGTTGGGTTGGAGTGACACCAGTACAGCTTTCAGCGGGCTCCAGCCAAGCCCACCACTTACCTAAACTTGACTCCAGGCTCGGGTTGCGAAGAGCATTAGGAAGGGTTTGAGGGAGCAGCGCTGAGACCACCTGGATTATCTTGATGTGGATGTCCCCCTTTTTAGACCCTGGCTGTGCAGCCCGTCCTAGGGCATCTCACCGCTGAACACGTGGCTGTCATGAGGGCGGAACAACGCTTCGCACCTCGGCGCTGGATGTACAAAAACAACCGAGCTGCTGCTTGCTGCCCGTTGGACTCGGAGGGACGAGGCGTCTGAAAAGGCTCGACTTCACCAGCCCTGGCAGGAAGCGCTGCGGTTTGTTTAACCAGCTAGCCAAACAACCTCCAGCACCTGCTCCCGCAGCAGAGGAGGCCAAGCACCGAGCGCTGCGCCAGATAAAAGTTTCCACCGAGCTCTCGCCATCGGGAGGGCGAGGCGTCGGCAGCGCTGCCCGGCCACCGAGAGCCCATCACAGCAGCCGGACGGGACCCAGGATGGCCGCACTGGCAGCCCCCGCTGGGCGTGAAGACCCGCACGCAGATCTGGTCCAACGTTTGGGTTTGGCTACCCCAGATTTTCACCTGTGTTATCAGGAGAAGGGTGAGTTGCCAAAGGTTTGGCAGCTGATAAGAACAAGCACTGCGCCAGTGCAGGGAAAACCCCTCTCTCTGACACGTTTCAAGGTCCCCACGGGACGTAGTCTTTGACAACACGGCTGGAGGACGAGGCACGCTCCGCAGGTTGAGCAAACCGGATTTCGCTGAGACAGCGGTTCCCATGATCAGATGTGAGCACTGGCTGGGGACGTTAAATAAATCAAGGCAGGAGCTGTGTTCCGGGGCTTGCCGCTGCTTGTCGTACACTGGCACATTGTTCTCCCGAGGTGGGATTCACCCAGCTTGGTGTTTGCCAGCTGAAAATTAAGCGCCTTAAACCGAGCTGGCTGAAAATTAACCAAACACTGGCAGCCCTTGTCTCCTTCTCTAGACAAAGGAGAGCGTTGAGCACTGCCACGGCGTGATTCATCCCAACCCTAGGGAAATTAAGCCAGGGAATCGAGTCGTGTCACGGAGGTGCCCACCTCTGTTGAGTATGGAGGGAGCTGAGGTGGCCGGGTGAGACTTTGGAGCCAGCTTTTAGGTGTCTGCCACGAGGTGACCCCCAGCATTGGCCAAGAGGTCCTGGCGTGCGGTATCGCCATACGTGGACGGGTTTGGGAGCACGCAACTGTGTCAGAAGCACAAACCACAGCCTTCTGTGGGGCTGCCTGCTGCATCGCGGCTCTCCCCCGGCTTCCTTCCTAATGACCTCCCTCTGATCCATCTCCAAAACCTCTTTGGCAGGGCTAACGCCTGCTCTGAAGCTGGAGTTTGCTGCCCGAGATGTTACCTGGCTGCTGCCGTGACTGCGCGGAGCCGCGTCGGTAGCAGAGGTGGGACGTGTCTGTCAGCTCCTAGCGCCGGGTCCAGCTCCCCCAGCAAGTCCTCGTGTGAGAAATCTGGGGGGGATGAGCACAGCTGAAGCAATGCCATTTTGTCTTAAAAACAGGGTTTGGCTTTAAAAACGAATTTAAAAGATCAAATCCTGATTATTTTTTTCATCTTCCTTTCTTGCACCTGCTATTTAAGGAGAAATCACAATAATCCTCAGACGAAGAGATAGAGATAGAGAGAGAGATACAGAGAGAGATAGAGAGAGAGATAGAGATAGAGAGATGATAGAGATAGAGATAGAGATAGAGAGATAGATGGAGGTGATAGAGATAGATAAATAGATCTGATCAGCCCCCTGATGACCACTGATTGACACTGCCAACAAAGAAGGGCCTCAGATGTTAAAAAGAAGGTGCCTCAGGTGCCGGAGAAGGTGCCCCACATGTAGAATTTCTCAGGAGAGAAGTCAGAATGAAGAGCAGCAGTTTTCCTCGGATTCCCCCAGCGCGCAGACACCTGAATGCAGTCAGCTGGGTGCCAGCCACAGTTGGCTGGAGGAGAAAGCCCCGGGAGAAGAAAGCTGAGCCCCGGCCAAGTGGCACCTGACGACTGGAGAGCCAAGGGGCGAGCAAAAGGGTTTCCCCCTCATCCCAGGCTTCAAGCCTGGCCAGAAATGTCGTGAAATGGCTCATCCCACGTGTGACGCGTAGCGTTTTATTATTCCCTTTTATTTAACCTGGCAATAAATCAGCGTATACCACACGAGCGCTCTGATGAGCTCCTACGGGATGAGCTCCGGCTGGGGGGACGCGGGGGACATCGCCCTGCAGAGCGGCTCAGCCCCATCCTGCCGACGGGCGCCGGCGGCTGGGAGCGGCCCTGGGGACACCAGGAGCCCTTGTGCGGCAGCAACGGGAGCACGCTGGTGGTGCCGGGGGCCAGCACCCCGCGCACCGACCCCGAGACAAACAAGAGTGGCCCAGGAGGGCCGTGTTGCGAGAAGGAAGTATTATTTAACGTGCATTGTGTTGGGAAACGAAAACAAGGGGCCTGGCGCCGGGCCAGCTCCCTTGGCCTCTTGATTTTATTTTATTTTTTCTTGCTTTTTTTTTTTTTTTTTTTTTTTTTTTTTTCTGGGCAATTTTTTTGGTTTTGGTTTTTTTTTTTTTTTTTTTTTTTTTTTTTTTAATTATTCCGTTTTGTTTTGTTTGCTTTGGTGTTTTGGGAGCTGACAACGCGCGGGGTGACTTCTCGGCGCGCTTCCCGTGTTTTGGCACCGCCCGAGCCCTCGGCCAGCGCGCTTCCCTCCTGCCACGGCCACGGCCACGGCCACGGCCACGGGCGCGTGGGTTGCATCACGGGGGCACGGGGGCTTCTCGCCCGGCCCCGGCGGCACGGGGCAGAGGGGAGCGGCGGGCAGCGGGGTGAGTCAGTATGGAAAGGCTGCGCGCATTGCTGCCGCCTGACTCACCGGCCCTGAGGAAAGAGAAAAAAAAAAAAAACAAGAAAAGAAAATTCCAGCCAGATTCTTTCGGGGGAGGTAAACAAGGTCAGGCAGCGCGGCCAGATCCTGTTTACCTGGGACGGGACGGATTTGCGGAGCCTGCGCTGGGAGCGGGATGCGTTGGCACCGCTCGGGGCACCCACGAAGGAGCCCCCCCCAGGCCACTTTATAAGAATCCAGCCTGATCCAGCGTGAGGGCGAATTCCCAAATTTGAGGATTCCCCCGGCTGCTGCCGGTGCTCACCCACGGCCCCCCACGTGCTGAGGATCCCAGGCGGTCCCGCTCTCCCTCCCCACGCGGAAGCCCCGGCGGCCGGGCAGCCCATCGGCCCCTTCCAGACGCTGACTGAGTGTTTTTTCCTGCTAGCGAGGCGTGTGTGAGTGGATGTTGCTCAGGCGAATATCCTGTTCTTGCGACGGGACGGGGACGCGGGGGGGGGGGGGGGGTGTTATGCCGGGATTTCGCATTCCTGGCATTCCTGCCTTGGCCGGGGATGGGAGCGCTGCAAAACAGCCCGGTGGCGGGGACCAGGCACCCACGGGCACCCCGAGTGTCCCCTCCGCGGCTGGTGTCCTGGCGAGCCACCCAGCTCCGCGTCCCCGTGGTGCGAGCGTCGCTGATGGGCTCGGCTGCTTCTGCAGCACCCTCAGCCCAGCCTCTTCCAGCACGCTCCGGCATGGGAACACGGGCAGGGGCTGCAGGGGCTCGTCGGGTCCCTGCATCCTGCCCCTGGCCACACGTGGAGGTGAGCCGGGACCAACAGCCCAGCGGTTCCAGGCCCCGCAGCACAGAGATCCCTTTGCTTTTTTATTTATTTATTTATTTATCATTTTTTTTTTCCTTCCTTCATGGACAGAACAAAACGAACAGGGCCGGTGCTACGTCGTGGTGCTTTTCCCTCCCGGCCAAAGCAAGGTCCTTGGGGCCTTGCTCCCCCCAGGTGCCTGGGCTCTCTCCCTCTCCACAACGTGCCGCGGTTCCGTGGCTTTCTCAATGGAAGGCGCACGACGCGGCCCCCACGGGCCGCTGGAAAGAAGGAGAAGGAGACGCCCTGGCTCTGGCCACCAGCTGCACGCGTGTGCTGCTGGAAGGGGAAGGGACAGGGAGGGAAGGGGACAATGCCTCTGGTCACATGCAGAAGCCAGGCTTTGAGGAATTGAAAGCGTGTTGTATCTGCAAGATTTCAAAAAACCCCCAAAAAACCGAGCGTGCTTCTGCGTTTGAGGAAGCGGCCGGCGCTGCGATGTCCCCCAGGACCGGGAAGGCTCTCGAGGGAGTCCCAGCGACGCCCTCCCCGCGGGGACGCTGGGGCAGGGTCTGAAGCCCACGGGCAGAGCCCGGCCCGGCCTTCGACCCCTCCAGCAAGGGGCAGGAGGGAAACCTGAGCTCCCCGGAGCAAAGGTCCAAAAGAGCAGGAGCACGGAGCTCCAGGCGCTTGAGAACTTCGCCCCTGCCGCAGCTCCAGGTCCTGGGGGTGGGAAACCCCCCCCCGGCACCCACTGTGCTCCCTGAGCATTACAGCCAAATGACTAAAGCGCTTAGGTCACTAACATGAGCTGCTTCCTTTTTTGGGCAAAGTCAAGTGTCAGAATCACAGGTTTCCTCTTTCCTTAGAACCGGGCTTTCTCGATACCGCAAATCCTTCTTGCGATGCTAAAATTAAAGGGCCTGCGAGCACATGCGGAGTGTCGCAATGCCGCCGCTCCGCTCGCTGCTCTGCGTAGTGCGCGCCTTGGGCAACAAAACAATAGAGCTTGGAAATAGCCGGAACCGAGATTTCCTCTTTCAGCTGCAGAATTGTTTCCTCGGCTGGTGCGTGCAGAAGCCAGGTGGCAAAATGCTAGCCCCCACCAGGCTTCCTGGCAAGCAGGGGGACCTTTGGGTGAGGGGTGGAAGCGGATACAAGAAGAGGTCCCCCCAAAAAGCAGCGCCCGCTCTCCTTTAGCTTAGCTGTGCCCTCCTGCTCCGCTGCGAGCTCGCTCAGCTTCCCGACAGCCGATTCTTGCAAGATCTCATGAACTTCCCGGGTCCATTTGCAGCCCCGTGGACGGGAACAACTGCGTGGACACCGAGCACCGCGTCCAGCCAGACCCTGGCGCTGCCACCGCTCCCACCCGGCGGTGGCACCCGGCTCTGCGCGCGCACCCCCCGTGGGAAGCCGGGGCAGGTCTTCTGCTGGCTCCTTCCCGGCCTCAGGCTCGGAGACCCTCGGCAAAGACCTAAGGAAACAACCGAGGGCAACAATAGGTTGCGGCCCAGCCGGCGGGGCTCTCCGTGGAAAAGGGAAAATGCGTATCGTGGGGAAAAACTGCAGATCCTGTTCAGCTGCTCCTTTCTGTTTCATTTAACGGAGGCGGCTGCGCTGGGAAAATGCTTTATTTGGTTATGGGGCTGCTCGCCTCAGCCAGGGGAGCCTCGTCCGTGCCAAACCCCGACGCCAGGAGCCAGCTCCAGTTTCAGCCCCTACGACCAGAGCCACGCCGCAGCTCGTCCCTGGCGGCCCCAGGTAGACGAGGAGCGGCTAACGAAGCTGCTGGCTGCCCTCACGAGGCCCATCCCTCCCTGGGGAGGAACCCGCGCCCCCAGCCTTTCTCCTGGCTGCAGCGGGCTCTGATCCTGCCCTTTGTGGGCCTTTTCTGGGTTTGGGCATCCTCCGGGAGCACAAATTCGGGATGGGCAATGCCGGCGTGCCACAACACCCCAGGCCAGCCGGAGGCTTGCTGCCCCTTCGCTCTGCTGGTCAGCGCTGCCTCAGACTTTCCAGGGCCGGCTGTGCTCCGATTGCCGTGTTTGGTCCGTGGCCACCGGGTTTATGGGACACCAGGGAGGACCCCCCCCCCCCTTTTTTCCTCCCTGCCACCCCCCAGCGCACGCTTTTTTTGTTTTTCTTCTTGATTAGCGGAAAAAATTCCTGAATCCATCGGGGGGGAAGGAAGGCCTTTTCTCTCTGTCTCTCCCCTCGCTCCGTCAGTCAGATACAAACAATTTCCATCGTGACCGTGAAACACTTTTTCCACCGAAATAACCCCTCTGCGGGCTTTAAAGGCCACCAACCTCCCCGCGACGTTCGGGCCGCTGAATAATTGCTTGCGAACGGCTCCTCGGACTGAGGTGGTGATTGCGAGGGAGCGGGTACCCCCAAAACCCGCTCTCATCCCCACACCCAGGCAGCTGACGGCGTTGGAGAGCCACGAGCACCCGCCTGGCCGGGGGGACAAGAAGGGAAGGGAGCCCCTGCTTGCTTTTGGGGGGTCCTGAGGGTTCGCTTTTCCGCTAACCCTGAGATGAAAGCCGGGAGCGGCGGAGGCTGCTTGGCTCCTTGGCGATGCCTTTTAAGAGGGGAAATTCCCGAGTCACGGCCCGATTACAGCCCGGGGGGGGGACACGGCTCCGCTTGGTCACGGGCTGCGTGAAGGCGAGTGGTGAACAGCTGCAGGGGAGCCTGGCTGCTTTGAGAAACATTTGGTGGGCTTTTTTTTAATTATTATTTATTTCCCTAAATGGTTTCCAATTCTTTGTATTTTCCTCCCTCTGCTCATCCTGCTTGGCACGGGCAGCGCCTCCACCCCCAGGACCCACCGGGCGCACGGACGGTGGGATGGGGCCACCGTGGGACGTGTCCCCTCTCCCCCGTGTCCCTTCCCACCTTGGTGTCCCGTGGGACGCGTCCCCTCTCCCCATCATGTCCTGTCCCACGCGGTGCCACCACGGGGGCTTGAAGCTTGGCTGGCCAGAAGTGTCCTTGGAGCCACGGGACTTGGGGGGCCGGCGGCCCTGCACGCTGCCAAGCGTGGGAAAACCAGCAAGGAGCCAAGGGCCTGGTGAGGAAACGGCGGCTAACAGATTTTTAACAGATTTGTTTTTTTTTTTTCACCTGGCCTCCAGGTGAAACAGCAGGCGCCGGTAGAGCCACGGCGATTGAAATAGGGAAAGCTGCCACGGCTGCCCAGTTTTGGAGACCGCCCGTGGCACCGGGCGAGCCAAGCCGGCAGCCCCACATGGAGCGAACGCTTCTCCTCGACGTGCCGTGGCCCCACCGGGGCTTCTCCCTCAAACCCAAAGCCCCGAAGCCCGGAGAGCGGCTGCTTCGCCCGCCTCGCGCCCGCCTGCCGGCTGCGCAACACCTCCCTTGCTCAGGGGGAAAGGGAAAAGCGGCAGCCTTTCGGAAGGAGGGAAGGACCCACGTCGTCTAGACGGTGTGACTAAGGAGGGACCGGGCCGAGTGTTTGCACAGCTTTGAAGAGTGTAAACACCGGGCCAGCTCCTTCAAAGGGGAGGAATCCGGAGATGGGATGAAAGCGCAGGGAAGTTCTGGCCGTGCCTCCGAGCGGAGCGGCTAACAAAAAAAATAAAAAGGGGACCTCTCGATAAGAAATCCCCAGCGCCTGAGTCATTTCGGAGCACACCGTGCGCTGGCGGAGGCCGCAGGGAGGGCTGCTGCGCTGCTGCTGGCCGCGGGCAGGTGCTGGCAGGACTTTCCCAGCAGTGGGTGCTTCTCCCGGCAACCTTGGATTAAATGTCCTGAAAATGAAACTGGAGGCACCGGGAATCCCGGTCTGCCCTGCGGTGAGCTGCTCGCGCCTCCGCTGAATCGCATTCAGTTCACGGAAAGGAAGAGAGAATGGTGCTCGAGAGGTTTGCTTTCCCTTTTTTGTTTTTTTTTTTTTTTTACAACTTTAAATACAGCACTGAGTATAAATTAACCTTACATTTAAAAAAAAAAAAGAAAAAAGAAAAGCCAAACAAATTAAAATAAAATAAAACCCCACCGTCTTTACAAACCAAAGGAAACTGAATGTGGAAGAGGAAAGCAAAGCGTCTTAAGGGCTCGGGGCAGGAGGGAGGCGGCGCCGTGCAGCCCCTGCAGCGGTGCGAGACGTGCTCCGGGCGGGCAGGGGGCGAGGGCTGAGCCCCCCACCAACCCGCAGCAGCCCCAGGTCGTGTCTTTGCCTCCTTCCCCAGCTCCCCCCAGGTTTTTGCTCTGCCACGGTGCCGCGAGCGTGGGGAGAAGCGGCTGGTGGGGCGGCTCGAGCTCAGCTTGGTGTGCAGCTCCGCAGCACCCGGCGGGGTCAGAGAGCGGGATTCCCGCGGCGCCGCTGGAAATTCCCATTGTGTGTAACGTTTCTGGTGTGTAACCCTTCTGGTGATGACTAAGGGGTGTGCAGCTGGCCCCTGCAAGCAGAGCCTTTCTCCTTCTGCCACCGCCCGCCCGGCTGTGCTCCGGGTCCTCCCCGTGCTCATTTCTGTCTCAGAGCGCTGCTGCCAACCGCGAAGGCCGTGCTCGTTCCTTTCTCTACACCCACCCGGAGCTGCCCAAGGCTTGGATTGACTTCCAAGCTAAGTGGGCTTGCAACACCTAATGGGTAAAATCCGGAAGGAATCCGAGAGGGAAAATGTGAGGGAAGAGATGGGAGAGGCAGGGCCACCCGCAGGGCGAGAGCAACGACGGCCCGGTGCATGGGACGCCCGCGAAGGGGTTAAACGGCTCGGGGGAATGACATGATTCTGCTTTCGGGACCACAGCGCAGGCAAGGACAGCTCACTGAGATTAAGTCATGCTTCTAAGTTTGGCTGTTGCTGGCCTTGCTGTGCTGCCGCTTCGCCTCCTGCAAGGAAGTTGCGACGGGGGGTTGGTGGGGAGCGAGAGAAAAGGGCAACGAGACGGGGAGAGATCAGACGGGGAGGCTGCCCGCCCCGTCCCGTCCCGTCCCGTCCCGAGCTCGCAGGCTCTGAGTAATGCTGCACACACACAGGGCGCTTTTCTTCCAGCCCGACGGAGCTGACGCACGCTGGGGAATGAAATCCGTTTAAGAACATATATATATATATTTATATATGCATGTATAAATACACACACACACACGCAAACACATGTAGAGATATACACACATATACACGCGCACACATACGGAGCGAATTTTAAAAAATAGATCTGAGTCCGAGCCTGGAAAGTTGAGTTCTCCACCAGCATGTGCAAAGAGGGCTCCCCTCGTGAGGGGCCGGGGGCGTGGAGACGAGTCTGCCGCCGTCTGCTCCTTCCCCACGATCCAAACACCTTCCAGTCAGCACCAGGAGCAGGAGGGGAAGGGGAGGGGGGGAATGCATTTGGCTTCTTGGTTTTGTTTTGGTGGTGGCGGTTGCTTTTTCTGTCTTATTTTCTTTTTTCTTTCTGTTCCCCGAGATGTTGTGTGTTTTAGTGGTTTTGGTTTTTCTTTTTCTTTTTTTTTTTTTCTTTAAAATAAAATATACGCACGCACGTTAAAAATATATATCTGTCCAGCTAGGGCAATAAAAGTCCTTAGTGCATTTTCCATCGTCGGCCGCCGCTCGCAGTCTGAGATACGCCCGTCTGCAAGACGCAGGTCCAGTGCAAGTGTGGATCTCAGCCGGGCCCCCCAGCCTTACCAGCAACACAAGGAGGAGGAGGAATATGCCCCTTCCTCCCTCCGTCCCTTTGTTTTTCTCCTCCCCTCGGAAGAAATTGGACCCACTTTTCCTTTTCACATTTTCCATCCCGTCCTCTGGAGCAGGGAAGGCAGTGTCCTGTCCTCGTCGCGTGTCGTGGCTGTCAGGGATCACGGTTTCGTTCGGACTTTGTTCTTTTCCCATATATATATATATTTATATATATATGCTGCATTCATCTTTTTTTTTTTCTTTTCTTTTTTTTCTTTTTCTAAAAATTTATGTCGTTAATAAATGAAAGGAGGGAGAGGCTTTGGTGGGAGAAGGTCCACTGATGGAAAGGGAAGCACCATTTGCCGCCTGAATCAGTCGTCGAGGCAGACGGACCAAGAGGAAAAGTTATCACTCCAAGGACCCCATGGGGGCAATACAGCAAATATATTAAATAAACCTGGAAGTGAAACAGAAATAGGCACGGCATTAGAGCATGTAACCCTCTGCCCCTGCAGCTCCCGTCCTCTCCCTTGTTCTCCTCTGGAAACGTTTGTGTTCAAGCGCCAGATTAGAAGCACGAAGGGCTTTTGACCTCCTCTATTTTTTCTCCCAGACAGCTTGAGCCAGGGCCGAAATTCGCATGGGTTTGGTACCCTGGGAACCTTGGGCTGGCCGGGAGGGTCCTGGGATGATCAGAGCCCTTGCGGTGCTCAGCGTGGGAATGACAATCCCCAGACTGGCGCTCCTTGTCCCCCCATCCTGCAAGGCCACAGAGTCTGTAGTCTCCCTGTCCTGAGGCGAGGGACAGGAATGCAAAGTAAGCGGCCCAGGCTCATCCAAGGAGCTGCAGCAGGGCTGGAGCTGCAGAGTCACAGGCCAGGGCTCTCAGCGTTGGGCTGTGCTGCCTCCTTCCAAATCCAGCCCCCGGTGCTGTGCCCAGACTACTCTTCCTTTCTTTTCTGTGCCTTTCCCTCTCTCATGAGGAACCGGTGCTTATTTTCCTTTTGCTTGTACCAGTGAAATTCTTCTGCTGATGAGGGGACTACTCCTGTTTACACAAGTCAGGGAGAGAAGAATCAGACCCTGGCCTGACAAAGTCCAGATCTATTGCCCGAGATTCCAGCCCTCCTCTCCCCTGGTGTGACCTTTCTTATGCGCACGGGCTTCCTGCTAGGCGAGGGATGAACCAAAAGCATTGCTGCTTTTCCGTCTTTCTGCCAACCCGGCTAATGAAAGAAAAGGAAAAGGGATCCCCAGAGCAACATCAATTCTCTGCTTTCAACGGAGAATCAATAGAGAAAGGAGAACAGGAGCTGCTCCGCAGAAGAGAAAAATAACACGGATCCCGAGGGGATTTAGGTGCGGAGAGAAGTCAGGCTTGCTGTCTGCCTTTAAGGGAGGCAAAGGGGAGGCTGAAGCCCCAGAGGAAGGCAGGGCTGCAGCACGACCCCGCTGCCTCTGCGCAGAGCCATAAAGCCATAAATAGGGTGCACGTGCTGGGCCCCAGCCGTGTCCTTCCCCTCCTGCAGCCCTGCTTTTCTCATGCCCGGATCCTGAGGCAGCCCCGCACCAAGTGGGCCGTGGCTGCGGGAAGTGTCCGAGGTGCCCTGTCCCAGGAGAACATCTCTCTGGAAAAGCAGCTCGCCGTTACCTGCTTTGTGCTCTCTCTCCCCTGCCAGCACTTCTATGCTACGAGGATTTCTTTCAGCACTTTCTTATCGTTGACGTGCTTGTACTTCTTATGTTTTCTCTTCTGTGCTGGTGGCCGGCGTACCCGCTTCCTCTGCGAGACAGCGGCTGTGGTGAACGACGGTGACAGGCCTGCCAAAACAGAGGGGAGAGAGTACAGCGAGGGGACACCGGGTCACGTTGAAATATCTTTCCCCACACACTATCAACAAAGAGCTCTGCAGTCTTCTGTTTTTCTCTCCCTCGCCCTCTGCTCTCCCCAGCCTTTTCCCATGACGTCCTTCTCCTCACCCCTCGCCTTCCCCTCCTTCCTTTCCCTCGGCGTCAGCCCTTTGCTGGCAGGCAGACGTCCTGGGAAAGGTCCTCAGGCTGGTACGAAGCAGCCCACGGGATCCCCCCGGAACGAAGCAGATTGGAGCCAGCGGGGGGCTGGTTCCCCTCTCCCCAGCCCCTCTTCTCACGCCAGTCTCCGCGCTACGCGTGCCAGGATCCTTACGTTTCTGCTCCCGTGGCGCTGGCCGGCTGCTCCTGGGGGGCTGGCGGGACACCGCTTCACAGCGGCACTGCACGTGATCCTCCAAAGGCACGACGACTTTTTTGAATTTGGGCTTCTTCTGGACAAATTCGATCTTGTTCACCTGTGTGGAAGAGAGGTGCAGCCGAGAGATGAACACAGCTGTAGCTCCGACTCTGCAAAAATAATCAGCGTCCGCGCGCGCTGGCTCTCTTCCTAAAGGGGCAGGAGGCAGCTTATGGAGCACGGGTCAAGGCCGGGGGTGGTGCGTACGGGAGCTAATTTTGCACACACCGGCGGAGAAGCCCTAAACCAGGCAAACTTGGATGTGACTGGTTGTTCCCCCCGTTCCTAGCTGGTGCTGGGGAGAGGGACGGGGGGCTGACCGCATGCAGAAGCACGGGACGGGCAGAGCATGCCCGGCAGCCAGGATGGTGGGGACCTGAATTAATCGCCAGAATTAATTGCCGCAGGGTCTCGCAGGAAGGGCAAAAGGAGAACAGCTCGGGCTTGATGTGAGCAAACACCGCTTCAGCAGGCCTGTCTGAATTTGTCTCCAGCTCCTTAATAGCTCACAGGGCTGAAGCCCTCGGCTCCGTGTGTCGGGGGAAGGCGGTGCTCTGGAAATTCCCTCGGACTCTCCACCAGTGCTGACTCAGAGGGAAGGCTCACGGCCCCGCATCCCACCGCAGGGCACGCGCTGCCTAGGGGGTCCTCCCACTCCAGCAGCGGCCGGGCCTGACCCCATTCGCCTTATCTAACGAGACCACAGTCCCTGAAGTGCTCCGCGAGCTATAAATACTTGCTCTGCTGCGCCTCTGGGACTGAATTCCTCTAAACCCACTGCCCCAGCAGCATCCCTCAGCAGCACCGCGGCAGCCAGGCTGTTTATCTTTCCTTGAAAGCCCACTCCACACGCTTCAGACCACACGCTGCTCGCTAGACAAACACTTCCAGCCAAACAATAGGGAGACCTCTGTCCTCAAAGAAACCATTTCCAGGTCACTTTTTCTGGCTGGCTTTTGACCTCTCGCTTGCTTTTTCCACAAAAACAACTCCCGCTCCCCCGAAGTTTTTCCCTCGTTCAGCCTGGCTTTTCTGAGAAAGGAATTTCCTGACGAAAAGGGCTGCGCGAACACAGCCTCCCCCGGCCAACCTCTGCCGCCTGCCTGGGGGGGTCTCTCTTAGGGCTCGGGCAGAGGGTTAGCTAGGATGAGTATTATTTTTAAACAAGCTGGCTGGGAGGAAGCTGTGAGAAGATCACTGTTAGCGGAGGGGCGGGCAGGATCAGAGCGGGAGGTCAGCCGTCAGGTGTCTGCTCGCTGCTGGAGCGGGTCAGGGGGTAACCGTGGGGCTGGGGAAAGAGGAGAAGCCGCTTCAGTGCCTTCAGCTCAGCAGCTGGGGGATTGGAGCGCTGACACCACGGGCCCTCGGTGTTTTGCATCAAAACCAGCTCCTGCAGTGAACAGGTCCCGGTTCTCCTGCCTCGAGCCGCAGAAACAGCGAGGGCGGTGGCGTGGAGCTGCAGCTGGGGACGGAGCCCTGCAGCACCGCTGCGGTGACAGTCCCCAGCTGCTGGACAGCACCAGCCCTCCCGCGGACGTCACCGTGGATAAAGCGGGAGCCGTGACCGCAAGGAGGGCGTCAGGGAACCGGCAGCTGTGCGAGCCTTGCACCCGGGACCCGCCGGGGTTTGGGGTTTTGGGGGGAGCTCTGTGGGAGGAGGGAGAAGCAGGAGGCGTTTCCCTCACCTGGACGTGCCGGACGCGGATCTGCGTGGGGCGACACTGCACGTTGCGGTTGTTGCAGCAGCCGGAGCAGTGCTGCACCTCCACGCAGGGCGGCCACACCACGAAGTTGGCGTTGGTGCTGTCCACCATGGTGCGGGAGATTTCGAAGACCACCGCCCGCGTCTTGCACTCCGCCAGGACAGCTGGCTCTGCCGCCGCCAGAGCATCTGCGGAGGGCCCGGAGAAGGAGGGAGGATGAAACGGGCTGCGCAGCTGTCAGCCACCTCCAGGGGGAAAAGCAGCGACCCTGCGCGGCTCTACCACACACACACACACACACTTCTTTCCCCTTCGCCCACCCACCCGGATCCCTCCCTGGACACAAGGGAGTGGAGGGCCCCCGGCAATACGACGCTCCTCACCACGGCAGGAGATGACAGCTCCTCAGAGCAAAGCGGCACCGCGGGGTGAGCCAAAGCGCAGCAACCTGCAGAGCTCCAGACTCCCCCTGCCCTGCTGGGGTGTCCCACCCAGCTCCCACCTGAGCCCCAGACCCTTTTTCCCGTCCGTCCACACCTCTACGTGCACAGCAATCCCTGCCCCAACACGGGCCCTCCGCACAGGTATCCGCAGCCCCCCTGCTGCTGCCCAGGCGGTGTCCCAGCAGCCCCGAGGGGCAGCAGCCCACACTCACCCAGGCTTCGTCTCTCTCGAGCCAGGGATGCAGGGTTTTGACCGGGATGAGTTGCATTCAGGTCCAGGCTGGAGCTGTCCTCCTCTGCAAAGGGAAGGACACGACCCGATAGCAGCGGGTAGGGGCAGGAGGAGAAGGCGGACGCTTGTGCCCTGCTCGCCGGGTGAAGTGCGGGGATGAGGGACGAGCCCGTGCCCCCGGATATCACACGAGGTAGAAATCCACCGGCAAGGCCACCGCGCAGGGATTTGGGGTTTGCTCTTTGCTCAGGACACGGTTCAAAGGGCTATAACCCCGTTGTGAAGGGGGGCTCCCTCTCCCAGCCCACCCCCCCCGTCGGCGAAGCTAAATTGGCCGTTTTTCCCCCTCTGCTGAACCGCGGGAGCTGGAGGGAGCTCCGCGAGCGATGGGAGAGGAAGACAGATAGCATTGAGCCCGGCTCCGAGCAGGTCCCCCCCGCCCCGCGGCTTTTTCCCATAGGAAGCGCTGAATGGAGCAATGCCCGCGGTCCCCACGGAGCACTCGGCCCCGCAGCCCCTCCTGAGCCGCGGACAATGGCCGCGCTCGGAGATAGCTCCCACCCAGCCACAGCTCCTTCCTTCTCCGGCCTGCTTTAGCAGCTGAAGGAAGCTGAATGGACGTCAGCATCAAGGGAGCAATTTTCTCAAAGGGAATTTGGGGCCCGGGGGAAGGTCTCTGCTTATCGGACGCGTGGTGGAGCAGACTTCCCATACCTATCATCTCCCATCCCTCTTCCTCAGCCCTGTCCTAGCGCTGTCGGGGGGAGCAGGGGCTTTGCTCTCAGCCCCGAAGCGGCTGCTGAAGGATGCGGGATGTGTGCACGGAGCCTGCATGCACGGGGAGGAATCGTGTCCGTGCTGTCAGCCTCAACCGTGTGATCGGTTCCAGGTCACCAAGCATCTCCCCCTGAGGCAGATTTGGTGGGCCCTACAAGGCCCTGTAGTTCTCCAGGGCCTACCGAAGGGGTCTGGGTGAGTTAGGGGCTCACATCTGTTCGGCAGGCAGCCACTGTTAGGGGAAATCATCCCACTCTGTGCACCTCAGTCGTTGGGTCTGAGGCAGTGGTTAAGGTCAGGAGAGCAACATCTCAGCTCGCCTGCCTCCTGGAGCTGCCTGAAGTGAAACCGGTGACTCAAAGCTCTCCAGCCCGCTGCCCTGCCCCTGGGCTTTCCCAGCCAACAAGGGAGCCCGGCTTTATTTCTCGGCCTTGAGGGCAGCTGGTAGCTGTGATAGAGATGTATCAGTTCCTTGGGCACCGGGAGATGACAGACCGCACGCATCTTCCCCATCCTGCTCCGCCTGGCACGCCGTCAGGCGAGGGTGGGGGCTGCCTTTTGCGCAAAGGTTAAAGCCATGAGAGGGGAGGGAGGGAAAAAAAATAGCAACAACTGTTGACTCGAAACAAATCTCCTATTGAAAACCGGGTCCCTCCCTCTCCAGGTTGTCCTTCTACACCCTGGGCCGGCGCTTGAAGAGGCTTGGGGTGGGGGGACCGGCCTGGGACAATCCGGCAGGGCTAATTTTGGAAATTGCCCCATTGTGCGGCTGGTGGGCGAGGAGGAGGGAGCGGGCGAGGGCAGGGAGCGGCCGTGGCGGTGCTGGGGAGCCTCGTCGCCTCTTTCTAAGGCAAACAATAGCAGAACGCAGCTGGTGCCCTCCCCCTCGCGTTCCCCCCCTGCCCCTCCAGGGCCGTTTTGAAAGGCAGCGGGAATGCTTTTGAGACTGCGCCAGTGGTTGGACTGGCATAGGAAACAAAAGCAGGAAATTCTGTTCCCCCGTAGATAGTGTCTCGGCAAGGATTACAAAGCTCCAAACAGACAAAACACGAGAGAGAAGGCGAGCTGGGGGGGCCGGGGGACGACGGGCGGGAGCAGGGTTAGAATAGAAAGGAATTTGCTCTGAAGAGACCGTTTATAAATAAATTCCTGGGCCAGCCCAGCCGCCGTGGCGCGTGCTCCAATTCCCACACGTGCCGACCCCTCCGCGCTTCGCCGCGCCGGCCGCCCTCCGCGCCAAGTGACCCCGCGGCACCGCAGCCCCCGGGGCTCTTATCTCGGGGCAGGAGGCGAGGCAACGCGACCCGCGGCCGGCCTGCCTTCGCCCCTGGGCACGTGGCCTCTCCTGCAAGCTAAACCGGAGAACCTGCTCAGCCCTCTTCTCCTCCCTCAGCCTGTTTCCACCTCCCGCTTCTCTGCCTCCTGGGCTGACCCTCAGGCAACTCGAGCCCCGCTGCCTGTGCACCGTGCGGGCTGAGAACTTCTGATTCCTGTTCTATGCGCTCACCTTGCCCATCCCTTACCGTTTCCGCGTGCCCCGTGTAGGCCAGGCAGTTAGGAGGGGATCCGAAAACGCATCTACCTGCCTAACTCCCGTAGGCTTCATGGGGACTGAGGGTGTAAATGGCCAGGCCTTGGCCCCTGAGTGGTTCCTGGGTTTCCAGCGGGGTCTGCTGGTAGTGTGAGTGCTGGAAAGCAGCCCGCCCTTTTTTCCCACCTCCCCAGAGAGTTCAGAAAAATAAGAGGAGCGTTTGGCGAAGAGGAGATTTACCTACGGAGTCTATCCGCAGGGCACGCTGGAGGTCGCTGATGGAGCGCACGGAGCCGCCGCCCAAAATCTCATAAATGTCTTCGGGTATGGGGTCCCCCTGCCAGACGACAAGGAAAAAAAAAAGAAAAAAAGGAGGAAAACCAGCGTTAGAGGGGTGATCTGCAAACGATGCCTCACACAGAGGGAGCGGGGGGACTGCAGGTGCACGGGGGGAGGCACGGCAGAACCGGGGGGACGCACCCTCACGAAAGCCGGAGCCCCAAACCCGAGCAGCAGCAGCAGAGCCCCTCTCGCCGCCTCTGAACGCTGGAAGCCAGCGAGGCTTCCTCCCCTGGTGCCGTACGACTTCTCCAGGTGGCCTCTCATTCCTGCTGCCTGCAGTACAGGCGTTTTAGCAGACTTCCCTTACGCTATCAGATAAAGCCTTCCCAATATTTCCCGCTGTTATGAAACTCCCTCGCGGGCTTTGTGAGATTAGCGTGTGCGTGTGCGTGCGCGTGTTTTCAAACCACAGCGGCCCAATAATATCCAGCATTTGCATACTCTTGAAAAAAAAAAAAAAAAAAAACCAAGAAAAGCTGGGGGGGGGTGGAGAGGGAGATTGACCTTCGCAGCTGAGCTCGCTGCTCCGGTATGAGCCCGCGGCGAAACCGCAAACGCCGCCGGGAGGACTTGAAAGGGTGCCGGGGGAGGAGGGGGGTGGGCCGCGGGGCTGGCTTGGATGGCCAAAAACCCACCTGGGAGCTTGGGGGACATGGGGTGCCGGTGCCAAAAACCTGAATAACGAGGTTTATACACGTCGGGTGGCGCGGGCAGGTGCAACGCCATCAATCCCTGGGGAATCTCCCGCTGGCACCTGCCTCGAATTGGTCCCGGTGGCAGCACTTAGCGCGACGACAAAGGGGTCGTGTGGGAAAGCAAGCCCTGATTACACCGTACTTCCCAAAGGCCGGAAAAAGAGACGGAGGGAAGTACTGGCCGGAGTGTTTGCTTAGCTCCTAGCTCTCTTCATTCAGGGCTACTCAGGCGGAAAAGCCGCTCTTTCAGCCGGGCGCGGGGATGCCGCCGGAGGCGCAGCCCCAGGCCGTGCCCTGTAACTGAGAGGAGAGCTTGGCTCCCTCGTGAACCGCCGGGGATTTTCGTGTGGGTTTTGTTACAGGCACTTGGTGGCACGTGTGTGGTCCCTCCGGCACACAGCTATTCCTTCCCCGCCGGGGTTCAGCGCAGAGCGTTTCCTTTCTGCTCCGAGTCGAGGCAAAGCAGCAGGCGGGCGGCTAAGGGTCGGCCTTTAGGCACCGGGGGGGTTTCACTGGAACAGCGATGGGTGCCCGGTGAGAATCGCACGCGATTCAGGGCTCGCCGAGTAGCTGGGACACGAAGGTGCCTTCTGACATCCCCCGTGGCGCAAGGCAGAGGTGGGAGCACACGGCGACTGCCAGCACTCATGGCCGGGTGCTGAAATGCAGGCGCCTTGGCGTTTGCACCTGTCAGCCCAGCGCATCTGCGCACAAACGCCGCTGTGCATGGCTGCCCCGGCTCCTTCCTGATACTTAATACGGGTAGGAAATGGAACTTTTATTTTCAACCCCGGCACCCGCCGGGGGAGAGCGTGGGCAGGTGTTACGAGACTCGGTGGCTCTGGAGACGAGCCGGGAGCCGTCACCTTGCTGAGGGAGCGGGGGGGAAGCGGGGAGGAATGAGGGATGGCAAAGGCAGGCCCCAGGAGCTGGATTGCTGGGCACCGCCCACAGGAACGAGCTCCGCGCCCTGCTCACGGCAGCGTTTTGGGTGCCCATTTCTCTCCCGTGGCAGATACTATCGGCATGGCTACGGCGCATCCGCAGCCCAGGCGGCTCACAGCCCTCTCCTCCTCCCAGCTCTGCCGCCGACATCTGCGAGCCTGGGAAGCTCCTTCCTTCCCCCTGCGCTGCAGAGCTGCGCCCAAGAGGCAGCTAGGCAGGCACGAGCTGCGGCTCGTCCCTTTGTCCCCGCTCCCTTTGGCCTCTGGAAGAGCAGCCTCGAGGCCCGGGAGGCTCCGGGCATCGCACGCACCAGGCCCCGGGGCACTTGGTGGGGAAGCGGAGGTCCACCGGGCTCCTCCACCGGGTGCCACGGGGTCAGAAGCAGGGGGAGCAGTGCAGGAGGTGGGACCCCCGGCTGCACAGCCCAAGCCGCTGGTGCTTTTCCTGCTTAGCAACTCTTCTGGGGTTATTTGTCTAACGCAGGTTAACAATCTCCTTTTTTAACTGCGCGGCAGATCAAAGAAGACTTTTGTCTCAATGGACTCCTGGCTGGCTGTCAAGTGCCCCAAGGCCTGGCCTCGTATTCCTGCGAGGCCGCTGAATTCCTAGAAGAAAGCGAGTTTGTTTTTCCCTCCCTCCCTCTGCCCCCAGTGCCTGGCTCTCCCCCGAACTGCACCCGCAGGGACGTCCCCTCCCTTCTCCTGGTGCCACGGCACGTCTCGCGGCAGGCAGCGGAGCCCCGGGCAGCTTGTGGGTGCGAGGCCGGGGCCTCACGGGGTGGCAGCTTTGCCTCCCTCCTCCCAGACGTCAGCAGCTCGGGCTGCTGCAAAGCCATGCACGCACGGCGGTGCCCTGCCGTGAGCCCGTGCCGTCCTACGTCACTGTCCCCATGCCCGCGCAGTCTCCCAGCATCGGCCTCGCCCCTCGCCCCACCACCTCTGGAGCTTTCTGCCGATGTAGGATTTCGAGCACTGGGCAAGCTGAAAGCTCTGATTCAAGATTTGCAGGGTCCTGCCCGATGGCGCAGCAGCTCCCCTGCTAGCAGAGGTGATGTGGAGAAAGCAGCCAAGGATGCTCCCAGTGTGAGGGCTCCTCCAGCCCTCTCTTTTTTGGGAGGTGTGCCTACAGACCGACGTGGGACTGCACCCGCAGGGCAGGGAGGTAGCGCTGCTGGCCTAGGGCAGGGCAGCACCCAGCTACCCGCTCCTCTGCCCCCGAGAGAGAGGACGCTCCTGAGCATCTCCATGCTGACCGCAGCAGGGGATCTTGGCAGCGGGGTCTTGAGTGATCAGCCAGGCAAAAAAAATATAATAAAAATCATATAAATAGCAGTTTTTAATGCTGAAGCTGACAGTGAGACACTGCAGGCTGCGCCGACCACTGAACGCAGCACAGGGTATACTGCCAGAGGACCACGCATGCAGCGACAACCCTCCTCACAAGAACCCCTTCCACGTGAGATGACAGCTGACATTTTGCTTCCTACTAAGCGTCAAACCTAGGGTTTGACCTAGCACCCGTTCCTAAAACACAGCCAGATTTTCCACTCCCCTCCTTTCCCCTTTACAAGGCAGCGGCCCGCTGTGTGCCGGCGGCACCGCAGGAACCGCTGTCCTTCCCTCCCGCTGCCACGCATCGGCTGATGGCGAGAGGCACACGCACGACTTGCCTCCTCGCTCCCTCCACGACACCCAAGGGCATCAGCCCTCTGGTTACCGGCCATCCTGGCTTCCCCGATCTGCCCTTGCCACTACCCGATGCTTGCAGGAGCCCCGCAGGCACCCACCGGGAAAGGGCACAGCGGGGCCGGGGCCGTAAGCGAGCGCCCGGCCGCACCCCATTCCTTGGGAATTCCAGAAAGCCCTGCCAACAGGGCTTCACCCAGGCAAAGCCACGCCTGGCTCAGCCCATCTCTGTAAATGTTGCAAGGCAACTATTGCAGCCCGCGGGGCGAATGCAAATCGCTCCGCATCCTCGCTTCCCAACTGGCAAATGCCTTCCCGCTGAGGCGCGCGCTCCCTCCCGCTGGACGGGCTCCAGGGCCCTCCAGCTCCAGGTGGGTGTGATGGAAGAGGGAGAGAGGCTCGGGAGGCTCCATCTCAGCTCGCTGCGGATCGGGGCGAGCTGGTGGTGCTCCTGCCGAGCCTTAACCGGGACCTTCACCCCCCTGGGCAGGGGTGCAGACCCCCTGTGGAGGATGCAGCGTGGTCGGGGTCACGCTGTACCCCTGGTGCAATGGTGACATGCCACCCTTGGAGTGGATGAGGGGACTGGCTGCAGGTAGCAGCATCGTCTCAAGCAGGAACCTTCTCGGTTCTCCAGCGGAATGATGAATATCGCTATTCCTCCCAAGAAACCTAGTGGTCAGAGCCAGAATTCCCCAAACTCTAACCCTCCCGGACTGTCTTGTGGCTGTGCGGTGTTTTAACGCGGTTACCAGCACACGGCAGCAGCGCCCAGGGATCAGACGCAGCTTCACCCAGCGCCAACCATAGCTGATGCTTGATGCTGCACGGGAGAAGCCACCCACGGAGGAAATGCCATCCTCTGCCCAAAACAAACATAACCACCGGGCAGCCCACAGCTCTAACTGCTTCCCTTTGCGGCTTGGGCAAGGGCAAAGCGGGCCCGTGAGGAGGCAATGCCACGCTCCGCACCCGGCGCCTTCCCCGCCGCCCACGAGCGGGGCTGCCTGAAAATGGGGAAGGAAGAGGCAAGACGCGATGGAAAGGGAGGAAAGTTTTGGTGGAAGGAGATTTCCTGCCCCTGACAGCAGCCGAGCTGCAGATCTGACACGTGGCTCGGTCGCCTGGGGTAGGGCTGCGGTGGGAACCGAGCGCCGTGGCGAGCTGCGAGGGGGCTTCGCGCCCCCGTGAAATTCTGCGTGTGATCAGACGGCGAGTCCTGGCTGCAGGATTTGGGGTCCTGCAGCTCTTTTTTTTTCCCTGTCCGCGGTTCTGGGAGGGGAAAGGCAGGAGAAGCGGCTGTGGGAGGAGGGAAGGAGGCTGCGACCCGCAGGCGGGGGACTGGCGTCTGTCCTTCGTGCGAGCCCACCGCTTGGTGCCCACCTGCGTCCCCAGGGCTGCGTGTGGCAGGGGCAGCGGGGCGCGATGGCGTGCAGGACCCATCCCCGTGACAGGATCTCCCCACACCCCTTTTTTTTTTTTTCTCGCCCCCTCGGCTACCCCCTGCTTGGCATCCAGTCAAGCGGGGGGCGTGCGCATCCCCTCACGGCAGCCCCTTCCCCGCACCTCACCCCCGTGCAGCGCCACCCCCTTCCCTCACAGCCAGGCACCACGCCGACAACCCGGGGCCAAAAAACCCGGCTCCCCCCGAGCCCAAGCGGGCACCCTCCGCTCCCCGAGGGGGCTCGGGGCAGCCCCTCGGCGCCCCGCTGAGGGGAGGCGGCGGGCGGCCGCGCCTGAGGGCCGGGGGCTGCCCGCCATTAGCCGGCACCGCCTCGCCCCGCCCCGCCCCGGCCCCGGCCCGCCGGGCTCCTGCGCTCCCCTCCGGCCGCCCCGAGCCCCCTCGGCACCTGCGGGGGGCTCAGCCCACTCACCTCCAGGCGGGCCAGGGGCAGGGAGAGGACGAACGCCAAGAGCACGCCGAAATTCATCCCGGCTTCAGGCCCCGCCGGCTGCGGGCACATGGACGGAGAGCCCCGGCAGGCAGGGAAGCGCTGCAAGCTGACAGCCCCCCGCGGTGGCCCGGCCTCAGGCTCCGCGCGTCCCCATCGCCCCTCGGCGCTGCGGGAGCTCTGCGAAGAGGGGCGAGGGGACTGAGGAGGGTCTCGGTGGCTCCTCGGCCGCTGTGCTATCTCATAAGGCGGCTGGGGACACGCCGCGGCCCCTCCAGGTGACGGGCATCCAAGGGTCCGCGTCCCCCCGTGCCGCCGGCGCTGCCTCGGTGGCTGCTCCTCTACCAGGTGGTCCGCATGCTATTGCTCCTCTCGGTCGTCTTCCTTTTCTAAATGCATGCGTGTTGAAGGAGAAAAGCTTTTGCGGACGGGTAGCGACGCCTCAATGTTCTTGGGGGGGCGAAAAAAAATGTGCACGGAGTAATAATAATAATAATAATAATAACAATAAACTTTTCCAAAGTTTGGTGCCAAATCCAAAAATCAAATCTTCCTCGATGTCCCCTTCTTTTTTTCTCTTTTTAAATGCTCTTTTTCTTCCTCGCGCCTTCTCGTTTTCTCCGAGAAAAGTTGTAAGCTGGATTTCTTCCCCTTAGGTTAAGCGCTGGCTTTGGTGCCTTCTGTTCCACAACGCTGGCAGCAGGCTTGGCCGCGAGGTTTTGCTTTGGTTTTGGAGACAGGTGAGAGCAAATGCCTGGCTTTGGTTTGGTTTGGTTTGGTTGGTTTTTTTTTTTTGCTCCAGACTGCGCCTGTGTGCGTGCGTGCGCTGAGCCTTGACAAGCCTCAGAGCCCAGCCGCCTCCCGCACCCTGCTGCAGCAAGAGAGGAGAAAAACCGACAAGGTGAAATGCACTGGGAGGAGAGCGAGCCGGAGGATCTTTATTTTAGTCTGCGAGCTGAACGAGAGACTAAACTGGCACTCGGGGCTGCTGCTTTTATAAAGGAGAGATGGGTGGAGCATAACTTGCCATCCTCCTCTTGGCCGGGTATCAAGGCGAAAAATCTAGCGAGGGAGCAGCAGCTCCTCGCTGACAAAATAAAAGTGTGTTAATTTGAATGATTAATTAATTAAAAATGGCTAACGCTATAATATTCCCTGCAAAGTGGCTCGGATATCGCGTGAGGAACGGGGACAGAAATTCCTTCCTCCTCAGCCAGAGATAAGAGAGGAGTTCCCAGCACGGGAGTTTGTTATTTTCCTCGCCCCGGGTTCTCGCTGTTGCAGTCAGGAGCCCGTATTCCTCAGCTCGCCTCGCGTCCTTCCCTTGCAACACTTGCTCCGGGGAGAGATACGGCTTTAATAGCTTGCATCTCTTTGTGTGCAGAAAGAGGGGAAAAAAAAGAAAAAGGAAGAAAAAAAAAAAAAGCCGGAGAAATTCAAACGTTGCTACAAGGCAATCTGGTGTTGCACGTGGCACCGGGAGGTGTTTTTTCTGTGTGATTATCTCCACAATGTAATAAACAGCTGAAGGGAAATTAAGCAAGCAGATATTTGCTCGGGGAGGGAGGGGGAGGGGAAGGCTGCTAACAGGTGAGTTCAAGAAAGAGTCATATCCTATTGCAAAAACACACGTACGCACGCCCTCTCATGTACGTATGGGCGATCTCCCGGCGTGGAGTTGCACACTCGCAAAGCACTTTGCGGGCACGGCCAGGAGGGCTTTTCTGCGCCGTCTTTGTGCAGCCTGGTCTCCACCGACACATTCCTGCACTGTCATGCACCGCAGGCACTCAGCAGGCGACGGCTCTGAATCCCAAGCATCTTCCCCTGCTTCCTCCGTGCTACGCGCAGGCTTCTGCTCGAGCCGCTCGCATGCTCGGCTACGTGCAGATTTTGTCTCATTCACACATCCCTGGGCGTCCATGTGTTTCTCCTTCACTCTCCCCCTCTCCCTTTCCTTTCTCACATGCGTACACCCACCGGCACGGCAGCGGCCTCATCTCGCAGCATCACACATGCTCTCTGAGACTCTCTGGGTGCCTGCGAGCCTCATGCAGCCAACCCTCTCTGAAACACACAGTCTTGCACCCGTGCTCACGTGTGCGCCTTGCAAGGTGTCCAGGGATGAGGAACAGCTGCGAGATTTCCCCAGCTCTGAAGCCGGGGCCATCTGAGGTGGGTGAGTGGGGAGATAAGGAGCGTCCTGGGAGTCCCTCAAACCGAGCCTGAGGTGGCTCGGTCCCGGTTTTGAAGCTCAAGTGGGAGGAAGTGGAAATGCAATGCATACCTCTGCTCCTTCTTCCACCACCAGAGACCTTAGCAAGGACTTCACCTTAGATGCTCCAGCTGCGCTAGCCCAGTCCCACCCCAAATTCCTCAGGACGCTCTTAGAATTCCCCTCATTCTCCATCTTGGCCCGCCAGCCATCTCTCTGCCCCCCCAGTGGGGTGGAGACACTGCCCTAGCATCCACCTGGAGGCTGAAGCTCCTCTGAAATCTGCAGAAGGTCCCAAAAACTGGGTTTTAGGGAGGTCTGGGACCTTCTCACCTCGCTCCAGGTGGCACCAACCGAAAGAACGCCATAGCCATAAGGCTCCTCGGCGGGCTGCGGGGGGGAATGCTGATGATTTGGGTTGGCAAAACCAGCTCCTGCCTGACCCCGTTGAAGTCCCTAAGGGGCACAGGGAGGCTGAGCTGCCTCCCCACCGCCTCATCCAGGCTGTGCAGGGGTCCCCCACGCCTCGGTGGCTGCCTCGCCAGGGCAGAACAGCCTGCGTGTGGGAGGGCTGAGCAGGCTCCTCCGCAGGGACATGTAGCACCATCAGAGAGAAGGATGCAGCAGCACGCTACCAGGGAGGAGTGCTGCTGATTTGCTTGGTAGGAACAGGAGCTGCTGCAGGGCCTGCTTTTGGGGGGCTACGTGCTTTTTTTTTTTTAATATCCGGCTACGTTACATGCGAGCTGGGATAGAAATAGAGTTATTTATTTTCATGTGGATGATGCTGGGCAGTTTTTAGAAGCTCGACATCAGAAACAAAAAGCTAATCCCCGTTGAATCTCCAGACGGCAAGGAAGAGGATGTTTGGAATTTGACTAATCATCTACCTATGACCCCGCCTGGAAATAGAGCAAGACGATATGCGAGCCGCTCAGGCTTCAGCCGCTTTGCCTCACTCCTGCTTTTAAGATAGGGACAGATTTTTCTCCAGTGAGGTACTGAAATTCAGACCGTGCCAACCTCACTCCACTGAGATCATTGGTGTTGAACCCAACGGGGTCACACACACTCAAAACCACGGTGCTCTGGGCTGGGTGTTCCTCTTGTTCTCTTGCTTTTGTGAAATTAGTTTGTGACCTACCCTGTGAGCCCCTAAATCTAACAGGGATGACTCCATCTCCTCATGTGGCCTGTGGGGTGGGGTGGAGGCCTGCAGGCCTGCTGGTGGAGATTATCAGTGTCACAGATGTCACAGGACAGGGTTTTGAAGCCTGGTTGCCATTGCATTATGGTGGGAAGATGGGACCATAAAAATGTCCCCTCGGAGCACTGCAACTTGGCAAGGCCCAGTCGCAACTGTGGTAGCTGGCAAAGGCCCCTCAGGCAAACCACAACGAAAACAGGGGTTTTGTCAGGGCCTGCAGCAGGGTTTCTTATTAAAACACTTTCACTGCCACGACAGCTCCCTAACCTGTGAACAGCTCATCCCTTTGGTTATTTTCTTGTCACAAAGGGAGGAGGGCAGCACGTGTCCTAGGATGGCACGCAGCTCCTTGCTGCGAGGCTGCCGTGCCCTCACCCCACTTTGGTGGAAAAAATGATCTACTCGCCACCACCCGCAGAAGCACTATGTGAGGGGCAACGTCTTCTTTTCCTTTCTTTTTTTTTTTTTTTTTTTTTTTTTTCTTTTGACTTGTGAAAGAGTAGGAAGAAAAACAGGGCTTACAATGGAAAGCAGGACTCAGTCTGAACAGCTGAGTTGTCTCAGCCTCTCCGTGATGAATCCCACTTTGAAAAACAATCAATGGAAAGAAATTAGGAGGTGTTGACAGCCGGCGTGTAGTCAGCCCGCCCACTCGCGGTACCTAGCCTAGGTGTTGCGCCTGCTCCGAGTTCAGGGGAAGGATGAGCAATCCCCACACCCCCTCCTTGGGGCTGCCGCAGCCGTCAATGGAGGGGGGCAGCTGTGACGAGCACCTCGAGTAAGCTTTACGCCTGGTGGCACCAGGAGGTGCATCGGGTTTACACCACGGGGGCTGCTTCCACCAGGTTTATCCCAGTGGGAGCCATCAGGACTGGGGCAGCTGCTCTACAGGGCCCCAGGGCTGCCACGGGAGCTGCATCGGCTTCCTGACGGCTGAGTTAGGTCAGGGAGGAAGGCAGGAGGAAGGGGGAAGAGGAGCGAAGGAAGGAGACAGAGACAGGCGGGCGGCCTGCTGTTTATATCTGGTGCTGGAGAAAGGCAGGGCCTCAGGGCATCGAGGGCTTGCATAATTCGCCTCCTCGCCCCTGGCGCTGGCAGGGAAAGTGCTTTCCAAGGATGAGTAAAGCCCTAGCAGAGAACCTGACCTCAGGGGAAGGTGTCACCAGGCGAGCAGGCATTTGATGGCACTTGCCAGGCTTCCTCCAGGGCCTCTCCTTCTCCACAGTGGAGGAATTCCTCCTGCCCCTCACCTTGCCGAACATCTCACGCTTTCCCAAGAGAAACGTGACAAAAATGAAGGGGGATGAGCATGCAGACACATCCATCCATCGGGCAGAGCACGGACCCTGGCAATGGGAGAGGGCTGCGGCTGCTGCCCTGCGCTCTGGGCTGAAGGAGGAGGCAAAGGCACCGCCATCCCTGCGGATGTGCAGGTCGAGCAGGATTCAAAGAGGGAAGGCGAAGCTGGGGGGACTGATTTCCCAGCGCTTTCCCGTAGGCATACAGTGGCGAGGAGGGGATGCAGCCTTCCCTGCTTATACCACCAGCTATTTCTCCCCCCTCCCCCAAGTTTAGGGTAGAAGGGAACAATTTCCTTACTCTGGCAACCATCCATTATGTCTATGGATCTGCTCCCCACCCCATTCCCCCCTCTCTTTCCTGTTTTGATGAAAGGAAAAAATGTTCTGCTTTCCTTCTTTATTTTTCCAGACTGGTGAATAGCACCTGAAAGGAATTTCTCTCCCTCCCCCCCTTCCCCTCTCTCGCAGGATAATAAATACAAACGTACATGTGTGTGAATGCGCTGCGCATCGCGGGTCAGCTGTCATTTCTGGCGAGGCAGAGGCTATTTTCGTCTCCGTCTCGGGGAGGTGGGCAGCGTGCCCCCTCCCCACCCACACCACCCCAAGCCCCGCAGCCCCCGCCACTCACCGTGTCCCCATCCTTTGCCCCTGGGTCCGCGGCGAGCAGCGGCGGTGGCGGCGGCAGCGAGAAGGAAGCTTGCCGAGCTGGAGTAAAAATAGCCCCAGCAGTTACTCAGCTCAGAACGTAACATGACTCATGATGTGAAATGAAGACGAGGGTTCGAAAACCAAAAGCCAGCGGCTCTTCCTCCCCCCCCTCACCTGCTAGCGGTGCTCGTGGGGCAGAGCAAAACGTGCCCGAGCACTGCTCAACGTGGGTCGGGGATGGAAAGCCCCGCGAGGTCCGGTCCTCCTGCCTGCGATGGCTTGGTCGTGCCGGCACCGGCGGCAGGTGGATTTGGTGATGCTGTGCCCTCAGCTCCTTTACCCCGGGCTCAGAGCACAGCTGAGATCCCACCGACACAGTGGGAAGAAACGCCTTGTGGTTTCTGCTTTGCAGGGTCACGGACACGGCTGGACACCCCACCGGTGATGGGGAGAGGAGCGTGTAGGTGCCCGCAGCCCACCCCGCGCCCCGTCCCCGTGCTGGGTGCTCGCCGGGACGTGCGGGAGAGCGGCACCTGCGATATGGGGGCGGGCAGGCCGTCGCTATCTGCTGGCATGTGTAATAAAGGAGGGAGTTTAAAAATAGACTTTGAGCCGCAGTGCCGGAAAGGCAGCGAGACGTATAGAGCGGGTGTGTATTTATCCTACACGCCCTGCGCCTGACGCCCCGCTGGCACGGGGAACGGTCACCGGCGCTGGATGGGGCAGGTGACGGGGGACATGGGGAGCCCCAGGCTTTGTGCCATGGGTGGTGGGGCTGTGCAGATGCCCCAGCATTGCCCTGACTGGAGCAGCGGGACACGCGCCCCGGCCTGGCCCAGTGTGCAGCTCCGCCGCCCCCGTATGCCCAGACAAAGTGGCATCTCTCAGGACAAAGCCTTTCAATAGATCCCCTGCCCTCTGCCCTCTCCCGAACAATGAGAAATCAAGGAATATTGTCCGAGCTGAATAAAAAGATCTAAATTTAGAGTGTCTGATGTGTTCTTGGTTTCCTGCCATGACTCCCCTCCTCCTTCCCGGCCTCTCTCTCCAGTGCTCGCTAGCCCTGTGCACAGAAAGGTTTCTGGTGGGGTGAGATCACCAGCAAGACCCTGTCTCTCCAGCGATGAGACAGAGGGGAATTCCAAGTTTGACTCTACCCTCTATTTCTGTAGGGGAAGGAGGGGGGAGCAGGTCTTTTTTAGCCTCAAAGGTTTAGATATGCACGGAGAGGAGGGAGACCTAAGGTCAGGAAGGAGCAAACTTTTTCCTACCACTTCAGTGTCCTCCTGTCCTGGCCCTGATGTCTCCAGGCTCCATCCCAGCCTCTCCTCCTGCTCCCACCCTCAGCCCCAAGCTCTCCCCTTGCAGAGAGCTGATCCAGCCCCGGTGTTTGGGCTTGTAGGACCCTCACCATCCTCCTGCATCCCCTGAGTGGGTCTGGCACAGAAGAAAGTGGCTCAGAAAGAGCAAACAGAGGCAGAAAAAGAAAAAAAACCACCCAACCCAACCAAAAAAAAAAAAAGCCAGGAGGGGAGGGAGCGGGGGGTGTTCTCCAGCAATGTACTCCCAGCGTTTAAACAAGGGACTCCCTTGGGTTCACGCCTGATAAGGCTGGGTGTCAGGGGAATCTATTCATCTGTTTCCCTCTTTAAACAAAAAAGGCCTTCCCATCAGCACGGTGAGGAGGGAGCCAACAGCTCTTGATGAACAGACTTGTCTTAAGTGCACAGGCGGGAAGCCTTTCTGTCCTGCTCCCAGGGAGGAAAAAAAAACCAGGCTGTGAGTACGGACAACCCCGAGCAGTGCCAGGGGATGGGGAGCGTGGGCCGGCAGCGAGGGAGGGACACCAGCAGCCAGCTGGAGCTCGCCAGCAGGTCGGCGTGGTGTCTGGAGGTGCAGAGATCTGCTCCCATAGCGGGACGGGGGCAGGAGGGCTGGGGGATGCCACGGGAACGTCCTCCAGCCCTCCTGCTGCCTGGTGCAGCATCTCCTGGCCGGGTGGTGGAGCAGGCAGGCAGGTGGAGCAGGGCTTTGAAGCCAGCCAGGCTCTCCCACGCTTCACTCCCTTTCCCTGGCTGCGGAATCTGGCAGGGGGGGGAGTCAGGAGCCTTTTTTTTTTTTTTTTTCTTTTATTATGATTATTTCCCTTTTGCCAAGAATATAGGGGCAGGCTCTTTGAAGCGATGCTCGCGCTTGCCAAGGACATCGCACACCAGGCGCGGGACAGGAGGGGGAAGGAGCAGCTCGAGGTGCTCGCGGGGACGGGAACGGCGGCGGCCCCAGCCAACACCACGTCAGGGGGCAGAGCATCGCCGCGGGGCTGGACCCGCCGGGGCAGAGGGGAATGGAAAGGTTCGGGTCTCCCGTCCTACGTGCAGCCGCCGCCAGAAAGCGTCGGGCTAATGGATGCAGCAGGGCGGGGAGGGAAAAATCAGCATCGAGGCTGCAGGAGAGGAGGCTTCCTGCCATGGGCTGGCTTGTGGCCCCACAAGAGAGGACAAGCCAGGAGCCGGGGTGTCCCCAACCCAGGAGGTGCACCCAGGTGGGTGCGAGTCCCAGGTGAGGCTGGGTGGGACAGACAGGGCCTGGTGCTGCACCCAGGGGCCTGAGAAGCACCAGGGTGGGTTCTCACACCGTACAGAGGTCTGGGCTCAGAGGACGAGTCCTCAGGGACTGCCCTGACTGCCGCTGGTTGGTGAGGGGGCAGGCCCGGGTCCCAGCATAGGTCCAAGGTGACAAAACCACCGGGCAGCTTTGGTCTGGGGGTCCATCCAGGACAACCAGTGAGGAAACTGGGGCAGCAGGGAGCAAAGCCACGCAGAGATATACCTCGTGTATGGCCCAGGCCAGCAGCGGGCACCTGGGCTTACCTGGAGCCCCTGGGTCCCTGGGCAGAGGGGTTGGGGTCCCCTGAGAGCCCGGTCAGGGCCCCTGAGCCCCGCTGGTGCCCTCGGGGTGCCGCCAGCCATTTGCCACCCGCTGGCAGGACATTCCCAGCTCTTCAGGGCGTGGGGCCCGTAAATCTGTCCCTGGTGAGGCTCACCATCTGGGCAGGATGTGGATTACCTAACCCAGCCAGAGGGAAAAGAGGCTCGAAAGCCAAGACACACCTGAGCAACACGTAGCCGCGCTGAGCTATCCTCGCCTGGCCTCTTCCTCCTTTCGCTCGCTCTCCCTTTCTGCAATGACAGCGCAAGACACTGCCTCCATCTCGGCAACCTATGCCAAGAAACTTTTATTTTTAAATTCACAAACAATGACCTAGCAGCTGCTCCAAGGCTCCTTTTTTTTTCTTTTCTTTTTTTTTCTTCTTGGTAACAGAGTGGAAATTATATATATATTTAATTAGCTCATCGGAGCTAAGTTTCCCTTCCCACCATTCTTCATTAAAGGCAGATGTAAAATGACCCCCGACTCCAATCTCTATTCAAGGGGGTGTGACCCCTCTCCATCAAACACCAGTTTCCAGAATGCCAGCTTCTCCCATCCTGCCTCTTTGCTTTGTCCAATTGTTGGAGGATGGAGCCAAGAGTTTAAAATGCCATTTCGGCGGCCTCTCCGTTATCTTGGGCAGAGGGAGGGTCGAGGTGCCTCAGAGAATGGAAAAATCCAGATAAAGGAGGAGAGCGTGGCACAGATATACCCTCACGCCGTGCAAGCCCTTGGATCCAGCTTTTATCCAAGGATCTTATTTTTTTGCTACTAAAAACCAGCAGGTTTTTGGAGAACGTCAGCTCTCTCAAGTTCTCTCTGGACTTGATGCCCAGCCCGGCCTGAAGATCTTTATCTTTTGTGTCCAAAGGCTGCATCTTCCCCACGTGTTGGCCAAGTGTCCCCCCTATGGGACAACCCTCCCGACCCATGTGGGGCTGCCAGCTCTGCCAGGGGACCGTCATGGTGGGGTTTTCGAGCACTTTCTGGTCCCCGTGGTCCAGAAGTGATGGAGGATGGATCCCTTTTTCTCCCCTAACCTGCCAAGACATCTCCATGGGCAGCAGGGCCTGGTTCCTCGCACAACCGCTGCCCCAGGGTCTGAGGGGCTCGTGCTCCGAGGTGCGACCAGGCCTCCTCTTCCCCACCAAAACAGCCACCTGGGGACACCTGACGCCTGGATTTGGGTCCTTTCGTCATGTCTCAGAGCTATCTTTCTCTTTTTTCCTGCCTCCAAGTTTGGGACCCGCTCGATCGCTGTCTGGAGCCACAATAGAAGGTCAAGTCGGACGTAAAGGCCGGCTCCTGCCGCTGCTCCGGCGGGACGGCGAATAGGTCAGACTTATCTCGAGAAAACAGCTCCAGGAACAGCGCAACCCCTCTGGTCAACCTGTCTGGCCTTCTCCTTCTCCTTCCCCCTGCCAGGGGAGCCCCCACGGCCTGCGGGAATTTCAGGAACGCCGGCCACACAAAGCCCCCTGCGGTGACAATAGCTCCTTCCTTCCTCCCCGCGTCCCTCCTTCCACCTCTGCAGCTCTCACACGCTCCCGGGGCTGCACCCGACGTCTGCCAGCAAGCCCAGAGCAGGGATCCTCTCCCATCCTCCTGCTCCAGCCGCCCAGGGCAGCCCGCCGGGGGGTTTTGGGGAGGAGGGGGGCTCACCGGCACTGCGGCACGGCTCGGGAGCAGACGGATTTACATCTCTGTCTGTGACCGAGGGTGTGGTTTCAGAATTGGCGCAAGCCGCTCGGAAAAAAAGCTTCTGGAGAAAGCGGCAAGCCCGCCGGCACCCCTCTGCCTCCAGCTGTGCGTTCGCTCTGTTTTGATTCTGTTTTTCCTGGTTTGTTCCTACCGCCGGGATAGTTTTCGGCCGGATCAGCTCCAGCTTGCCGTCCCACTCCTGCCGGCTTGGGAAGCTGGGGCAGGCACGGCCAGGACGGGGGCACCGTCCCTCCTGCTGGCAGCAGAAGCTCAGACCGGTGGAAAGCAACCCCAAAACAGCCCACCCCACGCCCCCGTGTCCGCATGCACCCCCGCGAGGGATGCTCCAGGCACCTGTCTCCAGGTGGCCACGCAAACGTGCAGGGGGAGGTTGTGGCCACATCGTTTCATGAGCGGGATCAGATGGCTCGGTTCTCCTCCTGCATGTCCCCACACAGGTGGCTGTGGGATCAGTGGGAGGGAACCTTTTCCGAGGTGCAGGCTGAGTTCGAGGAGCCCTCTTTCCCCCAGCCCAGAGCTGGGTGTGAGAGCCACACGTTTCTGGTGGACTGGGGCTGGGAAGCAGCGGCAGCGCTGCCCTAACCCACTGCCTTCTGCCCCCTCCCCAGCCTATTCCCTGACACAGTTGCTATATAGGCCACGTTGCTGGTGCAATCATCTCTTGGGTTAATGAAACCCCGAGCTAGCCCCTTTTTTCCTCCCCCCTCTGCAGGGAAACCGTCCCAGCGGGCAAAGCAAATGCCAGGTATCTGCTGTCTGCTCCGAGGGAGGCACGCTCCCAAGGACACGTGTGGGAACCTGGCGAGGGTGTCCCACGGGGAGGGGGCAGCCCGGTGCTTATTTCCCTGACGCTGCTTTGGAATCGAGTGGCTTCGGCTTAGTTCATATGGGGGTCGAGGAATCCTTCCCCCTGCTTTTTATGCCCCAGCTGAAGGAGCAGGCTGCCTCTTCCCTTGTAGCAGGCTCCCAGATCCGTCGTGATGCCGGCCTCGTTCTGCACCGGTCTCATCGGGAGCTGGTGGCACCGGGATATTCCCTGGTCCCCTTCCAGCTCTGCTCAGGGAGGCGGCGATGCGCTCGCTGAGTGGCAGAGCCCTGCGATTTTGCCTGGAGATAGCGCTGGGCAGAAATGCCAGGCTTGAACTGGTGCTTCAGCAAAAAACTGCAGGCCAGCAGGAAGGGGCCGGGGGGGGGGGAGGGAGCACAAGTTGTACAGAGCAGATCCTTTAGCCCCGTCTGGAACCAGCGAAAAATCACAACAATAGTAATATTCATCGTCATCGCGGCACTCAAATATCAGTTTCCATCTTGCAGCTTCTGCGTGCGCGCTGACCCATTTACTTTCCCTGGTGAGACAGGGAGGGATTGTCAGCCTATGGCAGGCGTGGGGAAGCAGACACCCCGCGCCCCGCAGAGAGGGCTGGTGGCAGGGTTTGCTTGATAAATCGGTTCCTGTCCTCTAATTTCACGTTCGGAAGACTCGGCAGGATCGCCGTGTGCTGAAGAGCAGGAAGAAAGCCCAGTTGCGGCTGCGGGAAGCCACGCAGCGCAGCCGGACTCGGCGCATCAAGCAACTCGTCTCTCCGAAACTACTTGAGACGATTTTCCCCCATGCGGCATGTGGGACGGCGTTCAGCATCACCGTGATGAGCTCCCGAGGTCGTGCTCTGGGCTTCAGCTCTCGGTGCTGGGGCTCTGGCACCTACGCGCAGAGCCACCAGGGCGACGCCGTGGCTGAGGCCCTTTTCCCAGGCCAGGGGACCCGCTGCGCCTGCAGCTCCGTGTCACCACCGGCGAGCCCGCCCGGCCTCAATGGCAGGCATTGTCCCAAGGAAAAGGGCAGCCGGCAGCAAGCGTGCGGGAGCAGCTGGGAAGGGACGCGGGGGCAGAGGTGGCCGCGGGGACGGATGGGGCTCGGGGCTCGGAGGAGGGCTGGGGTGGGTCGGCGGAGATCATGGGGGGAAACGGGCTGGTTTCTGCACCCGGAGGCTCAGTGGGGAATGTCTGTCAGCAGAAAGCTGAAGGCTGCCCCGGGCAATCTGCTTTTCCCATAACTGGCCCTGCGCTGCTTTTTCTCCCCGTCTTCAGCGCGGCGCTCGCGGGGCTCCCTCGTCCCCTCTCCCTGGAAAACACGGTGGAATTTCGGTAATAAATATCCCTCTGATTTCACCGTCAGATGTCTGGGCCGGTTCCTCGAACGCGGCCCCTACCAGCCCGGGGTGGGCGTCTGCCTCCAGCAGCTCCAGCCTGCCGGCAGGGCCATGAATCCGCTCACAAAGGAGAGCAGTTGACAGCATTTTTTCCTAATCTATTCATAGTTCTGCAGGGCTTCAGTCTACGCTCTGGAAGCCTACGCCGCCGCCGTTGTGTGATCATCTTGCACCCGAACAGCTGCTGATCTCTGCACATTTGCATCCAGCCCAGTTTTCAGCCTCTGCTGCTCTCAGGGCGTTTGGTTTTGGGGTTTCTGTAACAAGCATTTTTTTTAATTTTCAAAAGCGGTTCCCTTCTCATTATCGGAGAGATCACCCTGGGACAATCACTCTTGAGGGAGGAAAGAATGGAGATGAATTAGAGATGCGTTTAATTGCAATTCGCTTAACATGCCCAGGATGAGCTGGAGGGTGGGCAGGGCAGCAGGGGAGGAAGAAAAGTGAGAGCAGTTTGCCCCCGGCTACCTGCTGAGAGGCCCGGCTCGTTACACCATGAGCCATGCTCATTTAGGAAAGATCACAGACCGCGGTTTTGCTCCAGACCCCGTGGAACCTTGCTGTGCCCCGGGGTATGTCTGCAGGTCTCCGGGAGATTTGGGGATCCTTCTTCCCAAACTGCTGCCTCCCAACCTTCTCCCCGCTCCTCTTCTGCGAGCCGAGGTCCCAGCGGGGAGGAGGCAGAGCTGATTTTCCAAGCTGCCAGGAAAAAGAGGTCCGACACCGCACGCCGCCAGCGGGAGACCCCAGGAGAGCGGGCTGTGTGCTGCGCTGCTTGCACCGAGCTCCTAAAGCCTCCGGAGCACAGCTTCCCTCGGCTCAACCTGCTGGAACCTGCCCTTGCTTTCTGCCAGGCTTCTTTACGTTGGCACAGGCTCGTCTTCAACGAAAAAATACGGGGACTTTCCCAGGCACCCGGCTGCAGTGGTACCGGCAGGAGACAGCTCCGAGAACGGACGGTTGTGGGCTGCCTGTACCCCCCTGCCCTCCCTGGGCCTGGCGCTGCAAGGAGCTCTGCTGCCTGCTGCTCTCTGGGTCAGAGGTCCTCTCCTAGGTTTCATCGTTGGACTCCACTTAGGATTTCTGCTCGGTTTTGTTCTAAATCTGCAGGTCGGCCACGAGCGTTTCTCTTCCTTCAGAGAGGAGCTGCTGTCTTGCACCAACATCCCCCAACACGGGACGAGAGGCTGGAGATATTTGCCTTCCCTTGCCCTTGGTTTCTGTCCCCCATCCCCACGCCGGGCAGACCCTTGTATATGAATTCCCTTATGACCACTTCTTCAGAGGTTTGTCTGTGCTACATAAAAAAGCTGTCGGAAAAGGGCCGAGCAGCAAAATCACATGTTTTCTTCAATAAAAGAATCCAGACTGGCGTCCTGGGAGATTTCTAGAGCCGTTTATGGTGCCTGAGAGTACCTGAGACACACGAAGGGTGCTGGCAGGATGGCCATGGGACTTACTGGAGACCAACACCCTTCTGGAGCAGCAGCTGGAGGCCAGGCAGTTTACACCACCGCGCCGGTGAAAGAGCCGCACGCCAGGATTTGGGCACCTGCCCCGAACCGCAGCTGCGTGAGTGGCGATGGCATCCCCGCACCACGCCAAACAACGCCGGGACGGATACAAATTTTGATCCAACGTGGCACTACCAAGCCTTGCGGGCTCCCTGCCTTCCCTGCCAAACCCAGCCCGGCTCCTGCACCGGCGCTGAGTCGAGCTGCTTGTCACTTCTGCGACAAAATCGTTTCCTCCCCGCTCGGGCTGGCCATCTGTTCGCTCCTCGCGTTGAAACGGCTTTGCTCCGCAGCCCTGTAACCCGATGATCAATAGCTGTGCCGTTTCTGGCAGCTGCTGCGCTGCGTAAAATCATTCCCAAGCGCTCCTCTTACATGGGTGGGGTGGAAGGAGCCTGGAAATCTCACCGTGCTGTTGGCCGGCGCTTTGCTCCTTCTCGGCCTCGGTTACGTGACGCTGCTCGAGGTTGCGGCGAGCTCTGGCACTGTCACGGGTCTGGGGCCGCCCTGCACCGCCTGGGTCTGCTGGGAATGAGCCCCCCGTGGTCCCGGGGGGCTCCCCAAGTCAAGGAGGGTGCTGGGGGTGCCTGGGTGAGGGCTGATGTACATAGGTGTGATGTGGAGCGAGTGCTGGGGGGTGACGGGAGAGCAGCGGGGCCGGGACCCCCATCGCATCCGCACACGGCCGGGGACAGGGGAGGAGAGGCTCCGCGGGGAACAAGGGAGCATTGAGCCCGCCGTATCTCTCCGGGGCTCGGGAAGCGGAAAGGCGATAAGAACCCTCTCGGAGGAGGAATTCCTTCTCACTTTCCCCTTTCTGTTTGCTTTACGTCGGAGATAACGCCAGGCTCGGCCGGCTTACCTGGAGACCGGCACGAGAAGGGGCAGCCCCAGCCACCCCACGCCTGCCCCCGGCAGCACCCACACCAGCCGTGGGCTCTGTCAGGGGGGCAGCCCGGCCATGACCCCTCTCCTCATCCCCACGGCTGACCCATGTCCCCATGTCCCCATGTCCCCACGTCCCCACGTCCCCGCTCGTGGTGCCCTGCCGGTCACCGCCGGGAGCCGTAACCCAAGGAGCAGCTCGGAAAAGGAACAAGATTATGGGTGGTACGGCCAAGGCCGATAACGACGGCAGAAAATCTGGGTAGCATTTCACCGTGGGCCTGTCGGGGAGGGAGCTGTCCCCAGCCTGGGTTGGACACGTGGTCAGGAGAGTTAATTCCCCCTGGCCCTCACATTCTTTGTGTCCTCCGGCCATGCGGCATGGTGACGGTCTTTCCACCTTGCACCACCAGGTCTCCCCAGGCCCCTCCGGGTCTCCCAGCCCTCTGGCAGGGCACTGTGAGGCTGTCAGACCCCATCCCATAACGGTGACGGCCCCTGTTCGAGGTGAGGGACGAGGGAGAGCAGCAGGACTGATACTTGTGGTGGCCATGGCTAGCTGGAGGAGCCCAGCACAGCTCCAAGCCCATCTTTCTGGGGCCGGGATGTCCCCAGGGACTGACCGAGCGACGTGACGCAGGGACGGACAAGCACACCGCGTGCTCCACGGCCAGCCTGGGCCAGCTCCACGGGACATGGGAAGGAGACAGACAAGGTGCAAGCATTCGGACCCCGCAGGGCTCAGCCTGTTGCCAGTTTTCACCAGGGAGGCTGAGCTCGGGAATCCCGGAGCGTGACGGGGCCTGCGGGTTGCCTCGGCGGCAGATGTGACTGATGAACAGGAGCGTTATTTGGGCCGGAGAATGGGGGCCAGCCCCACGCCTGCCCAGCCCTGCTGGTGCCCACTTGCCAGCGCTGGGGAGAAATGATGATGTGCGAGCTCGTCAGGGTGGGCACAAAGATCCAGACCACGGCTGGCCCGTGGTTTCGCGGTGGGAAGAAGCCAAGGAGAGGGAAACGAGGAGAAGATGGAACAAGGAGAGCAAAGCGTGGAGCTGGTGTTGTGTCCTTGGCCGGAGCGGGGAGTGAGCGCAAAACTCCATGGAACTGAGTTGTTGTGAAGGGATTTTCGCTTTGTGAATGGCCCTTCAGAGCTGGAAAAGACCAAATTCAGTCCTTTTAGGAAGGGGTTTGTGAGCACAGCTTCCAGTGGGGTGACACAGAGATCTCCTTGTCCCCTGAAACCTGTGCCACGTGGCGATGAGCGGTGCCCAGGCCCCGGTCCCCTGCGGTGCTGAGGCTGGGACACACGTGCCAGGACGCCTGGAGGTGGGCTGCTGGTGCCTCGGGCATCCCCTCCTCCGATTCCTTCCTCTGTTTGTCACCCGTCCTTGCCAAAGGGAGGGCTGGGGGAACAGAGGGTGACTCAGGCCCAAAGCCCAGGTGGCCGTCCTAGCCCAGGGACACCTGAGGGCTTCCGGCGTGGCAGGAAGGTGGTCGGAAAGGCGCAGGTTCCCACAGGGGCCGTGAGGAATAGCTGCCGAATAACAAGGGTTTCCCTGCCTCATTGTGTGCCTCCGCATCTGGGAAGCTCATCAAGCCCACGCGGCGGCGGGGTGAGCTCATAGCCAGGGCGGGAAGGCAAACCCGCGGGCTTTGTCTGCTCCGAAGCTGCCTCCAGCCCTCGGCTCCCCCCGTGGTGCTGTCACAGCTGGTGGCACCCCACTATCACCCCGGCTCGAGGTGGGACGAGGAGGTAGGGTGGTCCTCGGCAAGCATGTGCAGCTGTACCTGCCGTGGCATCGCACCCACAGCCAGGGTCACCACGGCCTGGCACCGACACCCCCGGAGCCCAAATGCTCCGGGGAAAAGGGGACAGAGAGCACTGAGGGGGCAGAAAGCGGGGAGAGGAAGGTGAGGAGGAGGTGCTCCAGGCGAGGGGCGAGCGGCTGGGTTTGGGAGACGGAGGTGAGGTGGAGGTGGAACCGCTGTTAATGAATACTGTATGCAACCCGGCAATTGAAATAGATCGTGCGGCGAGATTAGAGGTCATGGAAAGTGTATTGCGAGCCTTGCATTGCTTTTATTCACTGGAGACCGCTGGAAAAACAAGCAGGAAGACGGCACAATGGGTCCCCCAAGCCACATCTCGGCATACATTTGAAAGACAATGGAGAAAAAAAACGATTAACTCCAAGAGTCCTCTATCCTGTCTCCAGCAAGATGCATGCCTTGTTTTGCCTGGCGAGGAACTAGGGATCAAACAGACAATGCCAATTAAAAATAAATAAATAAATAAATAAATAAATAAAATCTCTTCGAAATTTCTTCAGGGGAAAAAGGGGGGTGGGGAGAGGGGAAGGGTGACGCAGCCGGCGGGGCTGAGCACGGCCTGAGCGAGCTGGGCCTGTGGCAGGCGCTGGCTTGCAGAGGGAAGTGGGGTCGTGCGTGGCCCGGGTGACCGCAGCGGGGAGCAGCGAGGAGACGGGGGCCTGCAGCCCTCCTTCTGCCAGGGCACCCGGCCTCCAGCCTGTCGCCTATCTTAATTAGACAGATCATCCAATTAAGCCGCTCTTCCAGCGGTGTTCCTCTCCCTTCTGGCAGATGGAGGTTTCCTTTCCCAGGAAAGCTGTGCAGCTCTCCTCTTGTCCTGCTGGGCCCCCAGGGGTGAGCACGCACACCTCCCCTTTTTGGATAACCATCGGCGAGCAGCTCACGAGGTTTTATCGAGAATTTCACGGTTCTGCCCTCTCTGCCCTGCGCTGCACCCCGCTGGGTCCCGACCCACGTGCATCCTGTTTGCGTGGGCCTGGAGGCTCCCCATCGCTGGTTCTCCTTTCAAAATGAAGAAGGGAGGTGGGGGGAAAGAAGCGGTGTGGGTGGAGGAAGGCTAGGAGGAGAGGAGGAGGTGGGGAGAGGTGCGGGGCAGCCCCTCCTGGGAGCACCTGCTGCCAGCCACCCCCTCGCCACCGCTCCCCGTGGGGAGGTACGGTCATGTCTTGGCTCTGGAGGAGAGGGGATATCCTTAACATCACTTCTTAAGGTATTTTGGCTGAGCATCCGGTCCCCTCTTCCTCTCCCCGAGTTCCTGTCCTCCGGGCTGAGCGGTGACCTCAGCCCGCTCCACGGGTTGTTGATTGCCGAGATGCAAGACCTCCCCGTGGTCCCTCCTGGGCCAGTGGGCTTCTTGCTTCGTTTCCGAAGTCTGGAAATAACCTGTCATTTCGGAAGATCCTTCCCAGCCCTGAAATCAGCCTCCTCGAGGGTGCTGCGTTCGCTGCTTTGACTCGTGTACCTCCTTCCTCCTCCTCCTCCTCCTCCCCCAGCCTGGAGGGGTCCCAGCCCCTAATTTAACCGGGGCTTGGTGGGGTGCCAGGGGCAGCCCCCAGGTGAACGGGTCCTTCCCGGAGCGGGGAGGTTTCGCCCCAGGAGCTGCGGTTCTGTCGGAGCATCCAGCTTCCAGAGCGCTCATCTCACGCTGGGCTCCGGCCCTCAGCATCCAGCTCACATCCTCAAACCTTTTGTGTTCTGTGTAAACATCTCTGCTCGGCTCCTCCGAAGGGCGTCAGAGGAAGCAGTGGCCTACAAAGAGCATGAAATCTTTGTGTCGGGGTCTGGTCCCTTTGTCCTGCATGGACACGTTCAGCTGTGCAACGCCGCGTGAGGCAGGGAGCAGACCGAGACGTGCAGGGGCCGAATGTGTTGCTGAAGCTCGTGTGTGTTAGTGGCAAAGGCAGACCCCCAAATTCCTTCTTCCCGAGCCCCCAGTTTCCAAGCTGGGTTCACGACAAGCCCCCGGAGCATGCCAGGAGCACCCCACAGCCCCAGCACCCTCCCCACAGCTGGAAGCCCACGGTGCGTGGGCCACCACATCACCACGGCTTCCCCTGCCGCCCTGGGCCATCAGATGCTGCCGCGGCCACACGTGGGGACCGAACGTGGTTTGTCCAGGATGGGGAGCAGGTGCAGGTAAATTTGGAGCGTAAGGAGCCGGAGGAGGACTTGCAGCTTGGCAGAAAGCCGCTGCTGGTGGCGGGGCAGCTACAGGAGGGGCAGCCACGGCACGGGGGTGCTGGAGCCGGGGGAGGCTTCAGCGGCAAGGGGGGACGGAGAGCATCCGGAGATGTAAGTGAGGTCAGGTAATGCCTCATATAGCAGTTCCTGTGGCGCTCTGGGAACAGACAAACAAGGCCTTCCTTCCTCCTGGCTTCCTCCTCCTCGCCAGCACTCCTTTTCGGGAGAGGCGGACGGACGGACTGCTCCTCCTGCATCACCACCAGCATCCCCCGGGGAGGCTCACCTGGCCCCAGCTGCGTGGGACCCACGTGTGGGACGATCGGTGGCGGTGTCCCGGGTTGTCCTGGGGCTTCCCGAGCTGGGGTGGGCACGGGCAGCGCAGCATCCGCTGGCCTCCCAGGTGCTGGTGCTATTTTGGGGTGGGGGAGCCCAGGGAACAGAGCTGCCACCCCCTCGCCGAGCCACGACGGGCGCTTGACCAGGTGTAAGGCTGAACGGCAGCGCTATTTTCGGTGCGTTTTCTTTCCCTCTGCTGGGGCTATTTCTGGAGGCTGAGTGGGTACCGAAAGGGCCAGGATATGGTGTAGATAAGGGGCCGGTGACATTTCGGCGCTCGCGCTGCAGCCACAAAAGCCACGCACGAAGGCAGGCCCTGGGAACGGCCGCGCTCCCCGCAGAAGCCTCCCTGCTGCTGGCCGTCGATGGAGGCAGCAGGGCGGGGGTGCTGCGAGCTTCCCCCAGCAGTGCCGCCCCATGGGTACCCCTCAAGGCTCTGCAGTCCACGGTGGGACACCCCACCATGGACTGCACCACGTGGACAGACATCCCATCGAGGATGGTTTTCCCCAGGGATCCCCTCGGGACGCGGCACCGCTGGGCAGCACCTGCAGGCCAGGCAGCGCGCCAGGGCGCTGGGACCCGCCGGGGGCAGGCAGGGGCGGCTCGTGACGCTCCCCGGCAGCTCCTCGCACGCTCCCGCTGGCCTTTTCGCTCAAAGTTTCCTTTTGTGCCCGGGGGACAGAGGGCCCGTTGTGCACACGGGGGCATTTCGGGGTGGAGGGGCCAAGCTCCGAGGCGGCAGCGAGACCCGCGCCCACGCCGACGTGGCGCGCCGCCCGGGATCCCGGTGCGGGCCTCCAGAGAAATCCCGGTTTATTTAACCACAGGGGAAGGGCACGACGGCCGTGCCATCCACGAGGGCAGCGTTTCACCCCGCTCCGTGTCCTTGAGCCACCGTCCCGGCGGCGCGGGGCAAAGGGCGATGGAGGGGAGCCGCGGGCTGGCGCGGTGACACAAGCCCCTCTGAATCCCCCTCTTTGTTCCCTCGGCGGCGTCAGCCGCTCCTTGCTCTCTCCAGGAGATGATTCTGCTTCCGCCGCGGCCGTTTCCTGTGTTTCTCTCTCCTGGAGAGCCGGGCAGCATCAGCACAAAAACAGGATCCGAGCTGCTTGAGAATTGCCCCGATAACAATGGCCGAGGAGACAGCGCTGGACGGGGCGAATGCCAGCTGCTGGCTCCCCCCGTCCCGGACAGCCCCGGAGCCGCTCGCATGGCGGGGCGTTAGGGCAGGCAGCGAGCAGCCAGAAAGGGGAAACGTGGGGTGACCCCGTGCCCAGCTGCGGGTCCGTCCGTCCCCACACCCTGCTCGTGGACACAAGGCAAAGGGGCCTTGCAGGCGGAGGCCTGAAATCTGGGGAAGCCTCACCCGTGGCTCAAAATCCCCACCTGGATCCAGCTGTGGGTCTGCAGGAGCTCCCAGCCCCCGGTGCTCCCCACAGCTCCCATCCCACCAGGGCACCCAACACGAGAGGTGCCCTGGAGATGGAGGACCTCAACGCCATCCTGCCCTGCTCCAAAGGGCGGTGGTCCCTGCCCCGGGGGGCCCAGCAGGTGCTCAGGGCCCTGGAGCAACCGGGGGGACCGGGCCCACTCACTGGTGGTGCCGCTGACCCGTGAATTCATGGCTGGGGAGGAAAAGCTGACTTTTGGCCAACGTAGGAGGTCCCTGACCAACAGAGGCAGGAAATAGCGACGGTGAGCTAATAAATAAATGGCGCAGCCGTGCCTCTGCCTTACATGGTCTTTGTGGGGAGTTTCCTTTGTTTTTCAGGTTGGCTATTTATACCTTGGGGTGTGAAAATGATGTCAACCAAGCCTCTGCTCGCCGCGGAGAAAACAAGCCCCAGGGCTTTTTGGAGGGCTGAGCTGTCCTCCAGCAGCAAGGCGAGTGGAGACAGCGGGACGCGCAGTCCCCAAAAAGTCCCCTCCACTTCCACGCACCCCTTTTCCCCTTTTTTTTTCTTCCTTTGCCTCACCGGGGAGCAGCCTGCAAGGGGCCGGCCCCATCCCGCTCGCCCTGGCGGTGCCTGCGGGGCTGGGGGTCCCCCACCTCACGGGGCCTGGTGCTGGGATGCTGGTGGGAACGGAGGAGCCGCCGGGAGTTCAAGGCTTGCCAGTGAACTTGAGACAAGCAAAACTCTTGCTGGTGACACATGCATCAGGTGTTCAGAGACGATAACAAAACCCGCCTGAGGTCATCGATATTTAATTAGCAATAGGCTGGGTTAAACATTACCCCGGGGGCAGGAGGGAGGGGGAAAGCGCCCGCTGTGAACAGGGAGGTTTAACCCTTCGTGGAGGCAGGGGAGGAGGAGGGATGGCTGCCCACAAGGAGAGGGGCTCCTCGGCCAAAGCTCTTGGTGTTCCTGTTCTTTCCACCGCCATCAAAGCTGGCACGGTTTAAAAATGCCCCGCTCCCCGCAGCGTGCCCCCGAGGCACCCTCCCCTCCAGAATCCCCCAAACCCTGGCTGCCCCGAACCTGACACCCGCCGCTCGCCCCGCAGCTCGCGGGCCCTGCTGACAGCCGAGCCTGGGCGGGGGACATGAAAAGCAGCCGCGGCCCCCGGCACCAGGACACCTGGGGAAGGCTCCTGATGGGAGCGGGGAGTGGGAACGGCAGCACCGGGGCAGGGATGGACCCCAGGGACCCTCCCTGCCCTTACCCTGCTCCACGTGAAGAGGAGGGAGGCGTGGGGCAGGGCTGGGAGACTTCCAGCCTTCCCAAAGCAAGGGCAGGGCGATGCCTGCTCATGTTCTGTCTTCTGCCCCGGGGGCAGGCGGTGACACTCGATTTCTTCCCCATGAGCAATCCCACTTCCCCTCACCCACGGGTCCCGAAAAGCAGAGGTGTGGGCGGGTGGGAAATGAGGAAACCCCACATTTTGGGGCGGTGAGAGCAGCGACAAGAAATCCCCTGCGGCCCTTGATAGCTGTACTGGAGCAGGGGCCTGGATGATGGAGCTGGGAAATGACGTGGAAATCGGAGGAGCCCTGGGGTGCAGGACCACTGCCCCTGTACCCAACAAAGCCGTCTGGGAGCAGGGGGTGCAGCAGAGCGGCAGATGCAGGGATTTCATCCGCAAGGAGCGAGGAAACGTCCCGGAGCCGTTTGATCCCATTGTGTGTAGGGAAGCGGAGTGGGCGTCCAGGCTCTCTGTAACTAAACAAAGATTATAAACACCTCCCGCCACCGACATCTCCCGGGGCCCTGGCTGCTGGCTGAGTCCCAAGTGGACAAAACGGGCTTTGGGTTCAGTCCAGACCCAGGCTACAGTGGCAAGATGAGAGCGATGCGCACGGCGGACGTGTCCTGCCATCATCAGCACCAAATTTTTGGGGGGGGAGGAAGATTTCTCCCTGCAGCGCTTGTCAGGAGGATGCACGCCCGCTGTGTTCGTGCACAGCTGCTTCGGTTCGGCCTCCGCCGCTGCTGGTGTCAAGAAGGAAATTAAAAAATATCTAGGAAAAGGCCTTCGGTGGGCACGGGGCTGGAGCCAGGCACGCCGCTTTTCATCCTTAAATCCTTGGGTCTGAAGCTGGGGCTATGAGGGCACAGCGCATCGTGGTGCTGCGGGGCCGGTGGGGGACCGAGCCCCAGCCCTGCCTCCCGAATGGCACCGGGTGTCCCTGGGGACCCCGGCCCAGCGTTCATCCCAGCCTCGTGTCCAGATTTTGGGGAAGTCGGGAGGCGGCAGGAGATATATATATACACATATAGCCCTCCCCGCGGTGCCCAGCGCCTGCCACAGAAACACATGATTCCCCGGCACCGCGCTGCTTCGCAGTGGGGGCAGGAAAAAGCGCTTCCCAACAGCCACGTGGCCTCCCGCAAGCCCTGGCGAGCAGCGCCGAAGCCAGGACTGCAGCAACGCCGGTGCTGCTGGACCCAGAGCACCCGGGCAGCGACGTGCCACCGTGGTAGGTACCCGCAGCCGTAGGGTGCTGCCAAGGGCACCCACCTCGTCCTGCACAGGGAGGCCCCGACCTCCTCGGGGTCCCGCGGGCGTTTCCAGGGGCTCTGCGCTCCTGCAGGGAACCGCTGCGGGGTCCCGTAAATCAAACGAAAGCTTGAAAAGGGCCGGCGAGGCTGCTCCTCCAGCGCCGGGACGGGGGGGAGCAGCAGCCTCCAACCTGCCAGACGTGTGCGGGGAGACCTTCTGGGTTCGGCGCGCGCTGCGTGAACCCGGCCGCGCGTCCCCCGGGGCGCGTTAATAAGCTCCTCTTCCATGTCAGGCGCACTTGAAGCTCGCCGCCTGTCACTCAGATCAAAGGCGGGGGGCCGGGGCGCGAGGCGGCGGTGTCAGCTGGGCCACTTGTGAAGCTAATTGCAAGAGCCAAGACCCCCGGCTTGAACTCTCTCCTTTCCCTCCCGGGCAGCCTCGCGCGCTTCTCATGTCTCCGCTCGAGCGTCGCAGCTGCGTCTCGTTTCATCTCCGGCGAGGGCAGGAGCTGGGAAGAGGCAACGCCGGAGCCAGATGTGCTGCGGGAAGGCTGTGAAAGCAGCCCCCCAGCCCCCCAGGGGGGCCGGTCCCAGCCCCTGTGTGCTGCCGGCAGCTGGGGAGCGCTGGGTTTGAGGCCGGGGTTCCCAGATGCCGGGGGTGAAGGCCGGCCCCGCTGCTCCAGCTGGGTCGGGGCGCGTTCCCACGGCGCTGCTTGAGACAAACAGCGGGGTCAGGGCTGTGTCTGGTGGGAAAAGGGGTCTGGTCCCAGCTCCACTGGGGTGTGGGACCCTTCCCCAGCCACCTGGATGGATGGAGGCTCTGCGGAAGGGACACTCGGGGCAATAGGGCCAGTGGGACCCACGCGTCCCCCCCAAATCCAGCTCAGCCTCCCATGGCTTCTCCCACCCCATGGATCTGGGTGGCTTCGCCCCATAGCCCGAAGCTCGGTTTCCCGTGTGGCATCGGAAGGCTTCAAGGAGCCCTGGGCGACCAAACCTTCAGCCGAGCGGGGCTTTTCTCCAGGCCGGCCCCACGGGCCCTGGGGACAAGTGTCCTGCACACCTCCTGCCGCCACCATCCACAGAGGGAGGAGCGCCACCTCCTGACGGTGGCGTCCCCTTATCCCCAGGTTTTGAGGAGGAAAAAGGCTAAAAAAGGTATTTTTAGGGTTCCCCCCGCCCAACATCAGCGAACAACTATTCCCTCAAGAGCAAGCACATGAAAGCCCGGCACTAGGCCCCCAGCTGAAAGAGCTCCTCCTGCTAGACGGGCACCGAGCACCTCCAACACCGAGACCCTTTCTCCAGGATTGCCTCCTTTTTAATTAGGTGCTAATTTGACTAAAAATTCCCTCCGCTGCCATTACCGCTTGGAAATAAATTCACCAGCTCTCCAGCCGCCGCGGGAGGTCGCGCCACAAGGTGCCGTTTGGTAAAACGAGGAGGCCTGAAAGATTTTCAGCTGGGCGGAATCATTTGTCGTGGGTTTTCACCCCCGACACCTCACCGCTCGGCCCGCTGATCCCAGCTCCCTCCGACACCCGACCGGCTGGATCAAAGCGGCGGTAGCAGATAGGGCTGGCGTCCAGCCACGCGCCGGCCGGCCAGCAGGCACAGACGTGCTTCGAAATGGCCAACCCAGAGCCAAGCCAAAAGCCCACGGCAGGAAAACCTCCACCTTCGGAGCCGCTCCGAAAGCCGGTGCCTCGGGACGGCTCGGGGTTGGAAATTCCACTTTTCCCGCGTTGGGGAATGTTAATTGAGGGCTCTGCTCTACCTACCTGCCAATTTGAGGGAGCTTTGAGGAAAATAAAATAAAAATAAATGGTGGTTGAGACCTCTCTTGTTACAGTTGGCTGCAATCAGCCAACAGGTTCATGTGTTAAATGAGGCTGACAGGGAGCCAGCCAGATCGTGCAGTCAGGGAGTCTGGTTTCTAGGGCAACAAGGTAAATGTTTTCCCTCCTTCTGGCCACCTTTTAACTCTTAAAAGGTTCTCACCCATCACCCCAAAAAAAAACATTTTCTGCATCCACTCGCTCATTTCAATCAGAGCAAATAGCGTCATGCTGGGCTTGTCTCAGAGCAGCCCCGCATGTCAACTCATTTGGCACGTAAATCAGGAGGGTTATTGCCTTAATCACTGCCTCCTCTCCAATTATGGGCAGCAAAGGCTAACACCAGCGCAGTTATCTAAATTTACATGAGCCTTCAGTCAGGCTATGGCCCGAAGCACGGGTGATCTCACTATTGTGGCTGGAGGCACCCGAGCGCCTGGGACTGCGCTGCCTTTCTTGGTATAACACCACGGCTCCCATAAACGCAGCGCTGCGGTCAGGACTCACGCCGTACCGCGCCGATCCTGCGCACGGGCACTTCGCCCCGTGTCCTCCAGCAGCCAGACCGTCTCCCCAGCACAGGGGGAGTATTTTCAGCCAGGCGGTAATGCAACACCAGCAGCCCACACAGCTCTCCCTCCTCAAATTGCATTTACAGTCGGTGTCGGGATGAAAATGTCACCCTGCTCTCCAGCAAGCCCCTTTCCTATCACCAGGCAATTGCCCAACACCTGCAGGGACAGGGAAGATTCAGGAGAATCTGGCTAACATCCCCCAACTCAGAGAGGGAATGAATTCAGTCATGGTACCTGCTGCCTTCTGCTTACAGAGGTCTCATCTCCTGCCACATGGAAGATTCCCACGACAACAGCCAGCATCAGCCACCTACCCCAGGCAGCTACATAAAATTGAAATGTTTCACCTGAAGTAGTTACGTTAATTTCATCAGAATCAGTTCAATTCAAAGGAGCCCTGATCTGTCAGGCAGGGGACTGGCACATGAAATACCTGCAAATGCTATTTTACACAGCTGTGTATAAAAGCCTTGCTCTGCCCAAACACCTTTGCTCTTTGAAAACTGTAAAGAGAAAGAAGTTGTCGCTGCAGGAACCCTGTTAATACCAGGCTGTTCGTGAAGGAAATCCGGTCCTTTGGTTTGGTTGATCCCATGCATAAGGCTCGCAGGCAGAGTACCAGACTTGACATGGCTATATATAAACTGAATGACAAAGTTAAATTCTTTAAAATCTTTATTTTTTGGTCTGAGAGCACGCAGGCCGCAGAACACGAGGCAGTTCCACAGATTAAGCTGTCTCCTCTTTTGCAATGCGATCTTTCTTGAGTGGTCCCTGGAGGAGAAAATAAATTATGTTAACAGCAGTCTATTGCACACTGATGACCACATCACATCCCAATTACAATGCTGCAGTTTTTACTTAATTTTTCTCCTCTTGCTACAAATAAGTCTTCAATGACACCATCTGTTCCAAATCCCAAGTCCCAGCCCCACTGCTTCAGTGGAAAGCAGCACTTGGCACGGCCAGGCTGCACCAAATTAACTTCAATTTTAGTGGAGAATTGTTGGTGCCACCTAGTGGGGAAGCTCCTCCGCATCCACCGAGCACGGGATGACACGGAGAGGACACCGGGACTGCGGATCTGCCTTCCCAAGTGACAAACTGAGACCACCGCCCGCAGCCCACCATCGCCTGGAGTTGCTCTCAGGTCAAATGCAGTGAACTCCTCTCCACAGGTGTCACCGAACAGCACAGCTGGCCCTGGGGCAGCCCCAAGGCCGGGCTATAAACTGCCACTAACCAAAAAACATTGCAAAGACACGTCCAACACTGAAACGTGCCAGATTCTGGGAGCGTCCTTACCATGAAGGACTTCTTTTCCTCGGCTGTCTGGAAGCGGCCATGACCGAATTTGGAGGTTGTGTCAATGAACTTCAGGTCAATCTTCTCCAGGGCCCGACGCTTGGTCTGCACAAGCAGGGACTACAAGAGAGGCAGCAGGTGAGTACAGCAGCAGCACCCTATCTCCTCATCACCTCCATGGCTAACACCTCATGCCACTCCGACCTCGCTCTTCAGCTGCTAGGCACAAGGCACATTTGCTAATAAGTCATCCCACACTTCTGGCAAGACTGAAGATGGGTCGATCCACACCAGCATCAAAAGCAAGCCCAAATCTGCCTGCTCGTATCCCTGTGATCCACAAGGAACCTCAATCCTGACGAGCATCCTTCATTAGAAACAGACCTGGACTGAAATAACTGGGGAAAGGACTCCTGTGCTATGCCAGAGCTCATTAATAGCAGGTGGCTTTGTGCACATGTTCAGCAAGTCTGTCAGGCCTCTCTTTCTGGCTGGTTACATGAATTCCCACAGCCCAGACATCAGTCTCAGGGGCAGCACGGCTGCTCCAAGTTGTTCCAGCCCACCTGACAGCCTGCACTACTCACCTTGCGCAGGGTTAGGACCCTCTTCTTGGTCCCAACAACACAGCCCTTCAACATGATGAAGTCGTTGGTCACCTCGCCGTAGTGGACAAAGCCTCCCTGGGCAGGGAGAGAACAGTTAGTGCTCGCTAAGAGGCAAGGTCACTGATCCCACGCTTGCTTACTGCCTCGTGTTCTGTGCTACTTCTGGGTCTTGGCCATTCCTACATCCACTCAAGTCCCCATTCCAAGTTCCCTACTACAGCAAGTTTCTTGCTGCCATGTGACTTCTGCTGAGAACAGCAGCAGCATCAAGAGGCTGACGAAACAGCAAGAACTGCTTCTCTGGTAAATGATTCCTTATTTACGTGAGCATCACTCCTAGGTTTGTAACATCCCTCTATGCTGCTGCCAAACGCTAGATGCAGTAAGCACAAGTTGCCCGAGTCAGTACTGAGAATGACTCAGCAGCACCTCCCACAGCCGCTTCTTCCTCAAGAGCTCCTCTTTCAATCATTCCCCATCTCGTTCCACACCCATTGGCCTCCCAAAACTGCGACTCTCTCCACGCAGCTGCGAGGACTCACCAGAGGGTTGATGCTCTTGTCAGACAAGTCGTAATCAGTTGAGGCATTGTTTTTGATCAGCTTGCCATCCTTGATTTGGTAACCCTGACCGATCTTGTAGATCTAAAATGAGAAGGATTTCTACTTAAGTAAAAAGAAGGGTCAGGCATCAGTCAGACTGCCAACAGTCCCAGTTTGGGATGGAGAAGAGTATCTTTTGTACTTGGTAACGTGTGGTCATACAAGGATTTTATGATTAGGCACTGTACTAGGCCATGGTTACAGCCTCCAAAGTTGCATTCAAGCAAACAGAGCTAAGCTACCAAAGCAAAACTCCCCACGCTACTCCCTCTCCTGCAGTCAGTGAGCCTGGCCAGCGCCAGCTTCTTCCCCACAGTTCAGAGGCACACACCTTCTTATTGATCTCGGTTCGATGGTGATAGCCCTTCTGACCAGCACGGGCCACGGAGAAGGCCACGCGGGCAGGATGCCACGCACCGATACAGGCCACCTTGCGCAGCCCCCTGTGAGTCTTGCGGGGCAGCTTCTTGGTGTGCCAGCGGCTGGTGACACCTGAAACGAACCAGAACGGTGTTACTAACCCTTCTCAAGCAGTGATGCTGTTAAAATGCTCAACTGGAGTTTGAGACGCCCTTTGAGCTGCTATCCCTGGGCAACAAAAGGGAAACCCAGCCCCCACAGACCTGCTTTGCTTGACAAACCCACCCGCAGCTCCCCACATCCATCCCCAGCTGTCCTGGATGGCGTTCTCAGAAGGAAGGCAGCATGGAATGACTCCTCACAGATGTCAGGCGCCGTGCCCAGCGCTTATTCCATGGTCTCATCACCGAACTGTGACAGCAGGTATCTCCTCAGCTCCTGGCCCATGTGTTTGTTAAAACTCCAGGCCAGGACTTCATTAACAGTTGAACCCTGACGAGAAGATCCCCCGTGTGGTTACCTTTGTATCCCTTGCCCTTGGTGACTCCAATGACATCTATCATCTCATCCTGGCCAAAGACGGTTGACACAGGCACCTGCTGCTCCAGCTTCTCCCGGGCCCAGTCCACTTTCTCAGCCACAGTGCCACCGTTCACCTGGATCTCCATCAGGTGAGACTTCTTCTGTCTCAGGGGAAGCAAGCGCATCTAGGAGGCAAAGGATGAAATTTAGCTCCTCTTCAAGACAAACCTTGTATCAACCATCCAGTACCATTCTAATCCTGGCCTTACCTTTTTTGGGAACTGAACTTACTCTTTTTACCACGATGTAAACTTCAAAAAGTATTGAAGTAAATGATTCTACACTAAAGGGAAAGGCTGTGCTGTGGCTCACATGACAAGTCACGGCGTCTGGAAGCTAGATGCCAACCCTGGGATCATGGGATTAACACAAGTGCCTCTCGCCCCACAGCCACCAGCAGCCAGGAGACCAAGGCCACCACACCGCAGGACGCCGCGGGTAGGGTCACATTTAGCTACTTGCACTAATTTAGTGCAGACGGATTGGTAAGACTACCAGCAGCAGCTTGCAGTGCTGCCCTTGCTGTCTAGGCACTGGAAGCTCGTTTTATTGAATAGCGAAGTCCTAACTAGACACCTTAGTGCACTTATGGCCAACTCAAAGATGGAATTACACCCCAAAAAAGGCCTGGCAGAGCACTGACACCTAGGGACGCGCTGTCACTGCCTCCTCCAGTGGCCGCAGCTGCCCTCAAGGCTACTCACACACACTGTGAGCACACACTGCGTACAGAATGAGGACTACTGGTACTTTTCATGTGCTTAAGTTATCACCAGGCTGCCAGGTGAGCAGAAGTCTCGCTACAGAAGTGAAGCAAGCCTTATGCTTGCAACCTTCACTGTGTACCTGAGTCCTGCAGAAGCTTACCTGAGTGTGAGCCATGACTCTAATAACCTGGCAGTATTTCTTCATGCTATTGAAATCTTTCTCCAACTGCTTTTTGCCCTCCTCATCTTGCCATTTCTTGCAGTATTTGGTGAAGGCCTTCTTCTTGGACTTGTGCCTTCAGGAGCAGAGCAGAGACAAGGTCTGGCTAAGCCCTTCATCGATCCCCCAAGGAGGGGGGATGAGCGGAAGGAGCTGCCACCTTAGCCGGTTTGGGCTCATTGCCAGCTTCTAAGGAATCTTTTCCACTGGCAAGCGGAGCCTGGAGCTCATCAGGCAGAGGCAAGATTGCCAACGCTGAGCGGAGCTGCCACGAATCCCAAAGCACATTACTATTCACAGTACAGAAGAAAAAAAACTGTAGAGAGATGGTGAACAATTAACAAGAGTAACAGATCTTGAAAGCCATTGTGTCAGCTGACTGCTATCTGCTGCAGAACACCCCTGGAAGCCCGAGCTGTGCCTGACAGGTCGTCACTCTAACACCCGTGAGAATTATTGCACTGCTCTGACGTCTTCTCGGCCTGCGAAGTTCATAAACAGGCTGCAGGCTCGAGACACGCTGGAGCCGTACTCAGGCAAATGCGCGTATTTGAATCACAACAGCAGTGCCTGGAACGGTAATCAGAGCTAACACTCGCCTTCCCCCTTCCTGAGAAAACAAGGCCACAGTCAGGACTCGACACTCAACAACAAGCGCCAGAGGCGATTTCCTTATGTCCGCCCGTCGAAGTATCATCACGTGTAGCCTGCTGGGGAGATCTCAGGCAAAAGCCAACTCTGTCACCCCCGTGTCAGGAATGACACTCAGCTGTCGCCTTCTCACAAACACCGCTCTAGTGTGGCACGCTATTAGGCCAGGTTGTCGAGGCCAAATATTAACTGCAGAAAAGCTGCCTCAAGAAGCTGCACTAAAATAATTTGCAGCCCAAATAAAGACAAATGTTAAGTCACGAGGTAAAAGTCCTGCTCTCTTACCAGTTCTTGTAGAAGCGCCGCTTACACTCATCGCTGATGTGCTCAGCGAAGATCGTCTTGAAGCTGCGGAGACCACGGGGGGTCTGCACATAGCCCACGACACCTACGATGACCATGGGAGGAGTCTCTACTATAGTGACTGCCTCGACCACCTCCTTTTTGTTCACCTCTGGGAGGAGACAAACACAGCAAGTCAAAACCAGCATCAGCTGTCACGCACCTTCTGCTCCTCCTCCCTCTCAAATCCCTCACGGTTACACAACTCAAACTCTTTTCACAAAGGCAAAGAGGGTGCATGGCAAAACGAGCTGCTGAAAGGGATCATTTAGAGCCTTGAAGAAACCAGAGGCTCAGCGGGGCGTAGACAAAGGCTGACAAGCCAGTAACAGAACTACATCAGGACTTGACAATCAGCAAGGAAACACCGAAGCTGATTTACTCATGTCTACCCATGGAGAAGAGGTCATCACACGCAGCCTGAGTGCAGGTAAAGCAAGGTATCAGGCTCCTGTGCAAGTCGCTACGCATGTCACGAGGACCATTATTAAGACAACCACTCCTAGACCAAGTCTTGCTGCTGGGACAGCATTCATGCTGTAACAGGAGGATTTTGGGGTGCTTTATAACCCGCCCACCCACTCAAGAAAGGCCTCGAACTGGGTGAAGTCCAACCAGAACTAAAATCCACAGCTACGTATGACCTGACAGGTCATCCTTCATCGTCAGAAAACACCTTCCTCCACGAGAGGAACGTTAATACGTACTGGATCCAGGCCTGTCAACTTCGCGGACGATGTGGGTCATCCCAGCTTTGTACCCCAGGAAAGCAGTGAGATGGACAGGCTTGCTGGGGTCATCTTTGGGGAAGCTCTTCACCTTGCCCCTGTGTCTGCTACTGCGCTTGCGGGGCAGGAAGCCCAGAGACCCGTGCCTGGGAGCTGAGAACTTGCGGTGAGACTGGAAGAAGAGAAGAAGTATTTAATGCTTGCTTCAGAGATTCACTTAACCCCATCTGAGGGCCAGCTAGCAGCTCTTATCATTAACATAAACACTATAGATAGCAGAAGACTTTTTACGTTCATCACATTCTGCTTGGTATCAACTGCTTGGCTCCTGAAATCTGTTATAAAATTAGAATATTGTTTTTATTCCTTAAATAAGTTTTTCCTAAGTTTCCTTTATGTCCCATTTCAAGCCTGTTTCAGGAAACCCGAGTGCCACTCCAGTTACAGAGGCACGCATGCTGTAACGTGGTCACAGCGCACCACAAGAACTTCAGTGCACCCTACAAGTCTAGGGATAGAGAAGCACAAATAACCTTACAATGTTAAAATAAAGCTATTAAAATAAGGATTGTGTAAGTAAATCGAAACTGAAGCAGCGAAATAGAGTATTTTAACTCCCATCTTTGAGCTTTGGGTAGAAGCACACCTCCTAGCAGCCGTGCAGTCTCCCCTGCAGCCTCAGAGTTCAGTAAGGCTGGGTAACGCAAAACCCCACAAAGAATAAAGAACAAACAGCTACCCGTGGGTAACGCACAGCCCTGTAACGAATTACCCACCCCATCTCACACCCGAGTTTAAGCAGCATGCCCCCGTTAAAAGACAGAGCGACATGCAGCAACCCAACAGCTCCTTTCGCAGGCACCCGCCGCAGCAGCCGCGCTAAGCAGCGCGTGCCCAGCGCCATCCATCAGGCCATCTTCCCCCGCCCGCCCCAGAGGCCCCACTCCGTGCCCGGCCGCCCCCCGCCGCGCATCGCGGCCCCAAAATGAGCCCCGCGCCGCCTCCCTGAGGAGCAGAGGCACCGCGGGATGGCGGCCGGGCGGCGGCCGGGGCCGGGATGGCGGCGATGCGCGGCGGATGGCGCGGCCGGGCCGGGCCGGGCCGGGATCGGGACCCACCATCTTGTCCCCGCGCCGCGCCGGAAGGGCCGGGCCGCGCCGCGCGCACCCTACTTGTACGCGGCCCGCCCCCGACAGCGAGCCGCGGGTCTCGCGAGGGCGGGATCAAAATGGCGGCGGGGGCGGGGTTGGCGGCCATTTTGGGCATGTCTGCATGGGGGCGTGGAAGCGGGGTCCTCGCTCTGTCGCCCCCTGAGGTGACATCTGTGCTGGGTCACCTGTCCCCGGAGGGGTTGGGATGGGGACAGCGTTGCCGTGGCCCTCTGCTCCTCGGCTGGCGTGGAGGGTGGCAGCCGCAGGTGGTAGAAAAGCCTGAGCCAGCGGGAACAGCGCTGTTTGTAGTCCCCTCAAGCACGCTTACTCCCTTTTGTCACAAAATAAATAAAAAGATTTAAAAAACAAACAAACAAAACAAAAAAGTGCTGTAACCAATCCCAAAACGTGCTCGTAGCTGAAGGAAGAGACAAGGCGGGCATCGGCGGGTGCCACACTATGTTCCTGTTCTTTAAGTTGTCCGCCAGCTTCCACAAGAGGGGAAGGACGGAGGCAGAGGCGGACTGGGATCTGCTTACAGAAAGCTGCCCACGGTTGTCACAACATCGTCAAGTTTGCCTAGGCAGCTCGGAAATCTGAATCGGCTGAATTTTGTGAATTAGATGAGGATGCGTTTGGTTGTCTTCCACAGAGCCACGCGCTCAATGTGCTGGGCAGCCAATACTGAAGGCCTTAGGTAAGAGAAAGTGCATTGAAACAATTAAATCTTTCCTGGAACGAAGCTGCTGAGATGGAACCATCAAACAAACAAACAAACAAAAAACATATTAAATACCTTGCAGAATTTCTTGTAAGTGCATATACTTACAAGTAATAACAGGCAACGTTATACTTTAGTTTTAAGAAAACAACATTAACAGGGGGTAATAAAACACATGCAACTTCGTAATTCTTTAGTTGTGTCATTTATTATGTTGTCCAATAACCCAGTGTCATCTGTACATAGCGTTAGAAAGTGTGTACCACTGCAGTCAACCTTCTCGATTTTTTTTTTCTTTCTAAAAAAACCCAATGTTCTTGCCTAAAGCTGTGAGAGAATGCATGCCTCAGCAGAAAATCCTGACATAATGTGTAGCTGCTTTTATTTAAATGCTCCGCAGTTATAGGTAACTGTAATGACTCAAAAGACGCTTGTCAAATCTTCATTGTACTTTAAAAAAGATATTAGACAATGTGAAAAAAAACCACAGTAACAACAAAGAAATGAAAACACATTATTTAAAAATTAATAAGCTAAAATAGGTTTTACTGCTAACATTGACATCTGCTTTGCTTATATGCATATCTGAAAACATCAAAAGACATCAAATGAATTATTTCTTGCAGGGACACGTTCTCAGGCGGATTGCGTGTCCCTCAGGGACTGTGCCCCACTGTCTATTTCCGTGGTGCTTGGTACAACACAGCTCCAAATTCGGTTAGGGCCTCTCTATGCTGCTGCTGAATTAATAATAAACAATAACAACAACGTAAGTGATAAAGTTATGCCATGACAGGGGAACCAGAAGTAAGACTTATTGTGGAACCTGGCGGAGATCTTGTCAGTTATGCTATTCATGCGTTATTTCTCTTGCTCCACGTACAACCGCTCCCGGCATAGCGATAAGCGCCGCGAAGACAAGCTCTGTCACGGGGTGATGCTGGATCTGCTCATGTCCGTGGCTTGCTTACGCAGGAGCTTGCACAGAAGCATCTCTTTAGCATAGGGGCGAAGCAGAGATGAAACCTGAACAGGGGGGGAGCTGAAGGACAGCAGATAAATTATTCACTCTCCTTCCTTTGGCACAAGGAAATTGGATAGGACCAGACCACAGAAACTCTCTCAGACTTCTCTAGACCTGAAATTGCGTGAGTGCCATTGCAGGATAACTGATTTGACACGCGACTCCGGCTGAGACATGCCCTGAAGCGTCTCTGATCCTCGTTGAGGGGCTGTAGTGCTTTTGCTCAGCGTCAGCAAGCAGAGCCCTGGCATCCATTGGAGTTTCCTTTTTTAATCCTGAGGGATACACGGACAGCAAAACTGCCAGGAACCAGTCACTAATGAAAGTAATAAAAGTCAGTTTGTTTGTGGGTTTTGCATTTTTTACATGTTTAAGAGATGCAGGACACCTAGCCAGTGGATGCGGGAGCTAAGGGAGCGGGGAGCTCGACAGGCAGCTCACTGGTAGGAGCCAAAACCAGCTCGGCAGAGGTCCTACCACTTTGTCACAGGCTGGGGCTGGGAGGCTGGGACTTCAGGGGTGTCCCACAGAGCCCCTGGGCGCCCTGCAGATCCAAACATTGCTCAAAATGCCCAGGTGCTGTGTTGTTTTGGGTTCAGCCTGACAGCTTCAGCTGGGTTAGCCCTGGCCTCCAATAGCTGGCACAGCATCGGGAGTCAAGGTGGACGATAAACCTAAGAGCCCGGCTCAGCTGGGAGCATCCAGGAGGCCCCTGGCACCGTGGGGAGATCAGGGCAAAGCCCTGTGCTGGTGGTGTCCCCAGGGCCAGGTGCCTCCTCCCTACAGCACGCGTCTCTCCCTTGCACTGAAGCCGTCCAAATTCCCACTGCTGGGACGCTGATCGGTGCAGCGGAAGGGCTGCACATTATGATTGTATCAAGTGACTGCAAACACTAATGAAATAGTTGAAGCAAACACCTTCCTACAGAGCCAAATCCCGCTGCCAGCTGTGCAGGTGTAGCTGAGAGCTGTGTTCAGTGTGGGAAGGTGACTTACCCACCGAGTGTGAAAGAAAAAAGGATGCTCTGTTAGGAGGCCGCTGACGGATGATGCTTTGTGAGGAGGATGTTTAATTGCCTTCCTGAACCTGGGAAAGCAGCAGTATGAAGTGAAGGGCTGAGGGTCCAGCCATGCAGCTCATCTTCCCAAACAGAGCTGGGCATGGCTGCATGTGAAGTGGGACTGTCCATCCTCTCTCTGTCCCAATCTGCCCCTCCGAAGGTGACGAGGAACAATAGCTGCTCACAGCTATTGGGCAACCAAAGGCCGGGCTTTAATTGCTCATTTATCTCCCCTAGGTTTGCCTCTAGCTCCTACACCCGGCTCTGGCATTGCAGGGCTGGGTCACAGACTGCCAATAGAACAAATTCACGCTGGGGCAGGACGAGGTGGTGCCGGAGCGAGCTGGGCACGTTCCCCACGGAACCGGTCCGCAACCTGCTCTCTTGCTGCTAAAATGGGTCTGTGCATAGGTGTGGTCTGGAGGCAAGGGGGCCAGAAGCAGTCCAGCTGGTTGTGTTGCTTTGTCAGCCTTTGAGCTCAACTTTTTAGCAATAAGGAGTCAGAGAGGTCCCCTGGTTTGCCTGGTGGAAACGTGGTGCAGAGCAAAGCTGGGCATCGGCCGTGCCCAGGCTGGCCTCAATGCCAGGCAGCCTCAGATGTCACCCCGATGTGATGTTCCTCACCTAATATCTTCTTCGGGATGGAAACTAGGGTGCGGGCACCTTGCTGGAGGACGTGATGTCCCCCAGGTGCCCCGGAGAGCATCCCCAAGCCTCATCCTGGCCCCTTGGGATGGGGCTGCCGTGAGCTCAGCGCTCCCAGGCTGGAGCCAGCCGGGTGCCTCCTTCGGGGAGCACCTCCCAGAGAGCCTCAAATCCGAAATACCACTGGGACGGTGCCAGTAACGCGGGCACAGGTGGGCCAGGCTCCACGAGACGGGAGCTGCCCGGGATGCTCCGCAGCCTCGACCTCGCTCCCTGCACCACCTCCCCTCTCGCACAAATAGACCTGAAAATTAATAATAATAAAGAAAAAAA
>CM021731.1:54131733-54174684 GCA_011075105.1 Heteronetta atricapilla | reverse complement strand
CGCGTCCGCGGCCGGCGGGCTGGCAGGCGCGGCGCTGCCCGGCTCGGCGCGGCTCGGCACGGCTCGGCGCGGCCCCGCCATGGACGGGGGCGCCTTCGGAGCGGGGAAAGCCGGCGGCGCCTTCGACCCGCAGGCCTTCCTCCGGCAGCCGCACACCCTGCTGCGGCTCCTCTCCTGGGTGAGGCCGGGACGGGAACGGGGCCGGACCGGGTCGGGAACGGGACGGGAACGGGACGGGAACGGGACGGGCTCGGGGGCGGCCCCCCCCCCGGCTGCAGGGCTGGCTGCCGGCACGGTGCTCGCCTCCCCCCGCACACACACACCTATATATCTGTACGCAGATAGCTATATACGCACCCTAATTCTCCCACACAGCCCGGTTCTCTCTCTGTACAAGATCCTTCTGGTACGCTGGACCTCTTGAACCGCTGCAGGGGCTGCGTACTGCATCGTGCGTTGCATTATTCGCAGCGGGACGGTGGGGTGCCCTGTGATACCCGCTAGCGCTGGGCTGCGTGCACCTACGTGGGCATACATTGCTGCGCCTCCGCGCACACGTACCCGTGCACCCGCGGCCGGGGATGTGCATGTTTGCGGCCACCTCCTGTGCCCGTATTGCCATATGTAACGCATCCAAGTGCATATGTCCACCGAGGTGCGTGCGCACAGCCCAACGTGCAGCCCGCATATAGGGCCGCACGGGGGGCGAGCGCTCTGCTGTGGGGTTTCGTCCCTGGGGTGATGCCGCAGGGCGGACGGGGCTTGGGCGAGCTGCTGGGGGAGGGGGGGGGGGTCTCTGCGCTTCCTCTTCTTCCTCCCACCCTTCCCCAGCCGCTTTTCCCCGCAAGGTTTTTCCCCCCCCGTCCCACCCTACGGCAGCGCGTCCCCGCAAGAAGGTCATTGGGATTAAGGGAGCGAGCCGCCGGCGCGGGAGAGATTGAGGTCTGGGCCGGGAGCGGAGGAGGGAGGGCAGGGAGAGGGAGCCGGGGGACACATGCGCACCGGAGGGGGAGGCGCGAGCTGCCTGAATTGAGAAAATAAAATAAAATGCAGTAAGCGGCGCCAGGGGAACGGGGGACTAAGGGGAAGGTGGCCGTCCCTCCATCCGCGGGGGTCCTGTCTGCGGGTGACGTGACTCCAGGGTGGCTGGGGAGCTGCTGCATGGCTGGGGATGTGATTAACGCTGGGGGTGGTCTGTCCGTCCGTCCGTCCGTCCGTCCGGGCTTGTTTACAGCCAGCCTTGTGACCGCTGTGCCGCTGCTGGGCGAGGGGGACGCGCGGCCCCCTTCCCCGAGCGGGCAGAGCAGAGGCAGCGTGCCTGCCCGAGGGTGATGGACGCGGGGTGACCTACAAAGGCTCGCCTGCTTCTAATCTCTGTGACAGAATTGCCTCTTTCTCTGCCTTCTTCTTTTCCTGTCCTTTTTTTTTTCCCTCCTTTCTGACTTCATTCGAGCACTGCAGGGTTCTGGCTTCCCAAAGGTGAGGCAGGGAGAGAGCAGGAAATACGGATATATTTTCTGGGGGGGGGCACCCGCACTGCTCCAGAGTGTCTCAGGTGCTGTCGGGTCGCCCTCTGAGCTCAGCCCCGTGCTCGCAGGTCGCCCCAGCAAGGAGCACGTCCTGGGGACCAGCCTCTCCCTGGCACCCTGCGGTGTTTCCCCATGGCTGTGGGTCTGACCTTGACAGAGGACAGGCTGGGCTTTACCCCAGGGGCTGTGGGATGGACCTGTACGGGGCTGTGGGAACTCGTGTCCCATTGCAGGAGCTGGAGCTGCTGCAGGTCAGCAAGGGACCCGGCGTTCACCTTTTTTTGCCCCAACAACAGGTTCCTGCCTGTGCTTGTCCACCTGCTTGGCCCGGCCTCTCCTCTGGAGCACCTCTCCCTCCCCACAGCCAGGGAGCCACAAGCTGCCCCCAAATATTCAGTCATGGTTATATATTTTTCCCCAAAAACTGGAGTCCCAGAAGGGTCCTGATGGGTGTTGAAGTCCCATCTCAGGCTGTCACAAGGGGCCTTTATGGCCCCTTCCATAAATCAGCTGAACTTTGCTCAAAAGAATAAAAATAAAATAATGGTTCGTGGTTGTTTCGCCCTTCTCGCTCCCTCTGGGAGAGCCTTCAGATGCCGAGTTGCTCGGGGCCATCAGGGCAAATCTATTCATGGCTGGTTTTTTTTTACCCGTTTCTTTTCATGCTCTTATGCCCTTCGGTTTAAGTGGTGCTTCTCCCTCCCGGCTGTTCTCCCCCGGGTGCATTTACAGGCGGCGAGCGCATCCGCGCTCAGCCTGCGTATCGCCGGGCCCCGCGAGCCCATCCCTTCTGTCGGCGAAGGGCTCGTCCTCGCCGTGCTCCCCCGGGCGTCCTCCCTTCCCACCTAATGGAAACGCCCCGATGCCTCCTCAGATCTCACGTGCCTGTCGCCTGCTCGCGGCCCTGCAGGCCCATCCGCTCCCCGTGGCTAGCCGGAGACTCCTTTTGGCCAGCTGCATGCGACGAGCTCGAATTAAGAGCGGAACATCGCCGGGTTGCTTCCCCAGGCAATGACCTTGTGCTGGGGCCGCGCCGTGTCCGAGCAGACGGTTACGACACCCAAGCGCGTCTGGCATTGTACCGGCGGGCAGCAAAGCTGGCTCTTGCCCGCGGACAGAGCTTGCAGCCCCTTCCAGGCAGCGGCGACCAAGGGGCCGCGAGGTCAGGAGCGGGGTATTTACGGCGCTCCTCGCCGAGGAAGAGGTGGGGAGGGTTCGGAGAGGAGGATGCTGAACTGTGGGAGGAGGTTGGCGATCCTGGGGCGCCAGCTCAGCTTACTTTGGTGCTTTGGGGGCGTGAAATGTCTTCGGAGGGCATGAGGTTGTCCCTGAAGGTTGTTCCTGGCTCCGAGGGTCTGCAGCAGCCCGTGCCCTCCGCCTCCTCTCCTTCGTGTGGGTTTTGGCCGCCACGGCCAGTGGCTGCATGGTGTTGGCACACGATGAAAGCAGCGCGGCTTCTGCTGTGAGTCAAGCTCCAGGCATGGCTCCTCACGAGGTCCCCTTGGTGTGGGACCCCTCTTCAGCTTCACTGGGGCTCCTGGGGGTCGCTCTCGGTGGGAGAAGACAGGCGGTGGACGGGCACAGCCCTGGTGTGCTTTGGGCTGGGCGCAGCAGGTTGTGACATTTCCAGGAAAGACCTTGGAGCAGGAACAAATCACCCGTTAATGGCATCTGCAGATAAAGATCTGAGAAGCAGCACAGAGGGACCGAAGGCAGTGCTGAAATACGAGCAAAAAAATAATAATCTCTGTGTAAAAGAGAACTTTTCCTGATGGAAAATGGTGTGATTTGGGGTCACTTTGCTGAGCAGCCACTTGGCGATGTGGGGGCAGTCCGGAAAGCACGGAAGGACCTGGGTGCCAGCCTGGAGAAGGCAGGGTATGGCCCAAGGGAGCTGTCACTAGGAGCAATGGGACAGAAGCTGCTGTTTGACCATGGGAACAGCATAAAACAGGATGGGGCTTCCCACAGTGCTCCCCGGAAACCTCTTCCTCCCTCGCCATCCGCTGTCCCGAGGGCTTCCCAGCAGCCACGGGCTCCCAGCCACGGGCAGCAGAAGGGTTAATTGCTGCCAAACCGGGCGTGAAAAAGAGCTGGCTGGGGAGGAGAGCCTGCTCCGGATCCCACGGCAGGAATTAAGGGTGCAGGAATTAGGGATGTGGAGCCTCTCCTCCTTCCCCGCATCACCTGCCCCAGCTCAGCCCGGGGAAGCCGGTGCCACGTGGGAAAGGGGCCGGGGGTTAACGCCACCCCTTTTGGAGGAATCGAGGGCTGAGCCCCCCCTGCCAACACGGGGGGGATGCCCCGGGGTCGGGGCTCATCAGGACACCGCTGTCCGTGCGGTGCCAGCTGCGGGGGATGAACAGAGGCCGTCTGCTTCCAAGCTGCTGGTGCCAGGCGTACCAAAAGCCGCGTGTGTTTCCTTCAAAATGAGCTAAATACAAGATTTAATGATGATGATGATGATGATGATGAAAATCCACGGCTGTGCAGGGCTCTCCAATGCTTTCCAGAAACCGCGGCTGAAGGAAAATGAAAACCTCCTCATCTCTGCCGGTCCGGCATTTGGTATCTCCCTTGTCCTCGCATTTTTAAATAGATTTATCCCTGCTTGCTGCCAGATCAGGCACAGGAGAGGTTATTGCCTCATTCTGCCCGAGATGGATTTGATTTGAAGTCCCGCAAGCAATATTACGTCCCCAAACCGTTTCCTCTCCCTAATAGAATAAAACGGGGGGCTGGGGAGGGGGAGAGGAAGCAGGCAGGGCAGCAGAGCCTGTGGCCGGAGGGCACTGCAGCAAGGCAAAGCAGCCTCATCCCTGGTACGGCCCTCGTGGGGATTTTAGGGAAGGAGCCGTGACAAATTCCTGGGAGGAGGTGCAGGAAAATCCTAACACAGAGCCCATCACATGATGCCCGGGGCTGGGGATGGGCAGCGCGCTGGAGACCTCACATGATGCTCAGGAGTTTGTGCCCGGCCAGAGCAGATCTCTGGTGGGAGAAAAAAGAGGTCTTTCCTGGTGGGATGCAGTTTTTTGTCTGTTCGGCACTTTTTTTTCCCATTGTAAGCCTTCGCACCCTTGTAACAGCCCTTGGGAAACCCGGGGCAGGAAAACTCTCAGCCTCCCCATCTCGTCCCGCGGTGCCCTAGCATTAAATTATTATTATTATTATTATTTTCTTTTTCGGTGTCTTTCAGCGAGTTCCTCTGTCTGTGTCAGCTTTGCAAAGTGCCCGGCTCTGGGCTTCGCCAGGTGCCTCGGGGTCCTTTGGTTGAAACAAGCCTAGGGAAGTAACTGCAGCAGCCCGTGCTGTCAGAGCAGTGAGAGCAGGGTCCCAGCAGCAGGCAGGCTGCCCAGATCCCCTCTCAGTGCTCTTGTCCGTCCCTTTTCCTGGCCAACAGCTGAATACATTTCTGCTTATGCCGTGAACGTGCCCCTCCGAAGAGATGCCACACCTGCCCGGTTAGCGTTGCTCCCGGAGGCCTAAGGAAACCTGCCCAACCTAAAAATCTGGTTACTTTTAAGCCCTGTCGAGTTTCTTGAGCAGCCTCGCCAAAGAAATGAGGCCACTCCGGAAGGAAAACGCCTGCCTGCTTTCCACGACCACGCATAGGGAAGGAGCCGAGTTACCTCCCCCTGCAGAGCCGGGGAGAGGTCCCCAGCAGGAGCACCGTGCTGCGGCGGGGGATACCGGGACGCAGGGCTTTGCAGCAGCCTGCTGCCAGTCGCTTCCCAGCTGTAGGTGTCTTTTGGAGCATTTCTCAGTCTCTGCACCTCTCTGTGCGCTGGGGACTCGCCGTGCGAAACGGGGGTGCTCCGGTTCTGCGGACACCGAGGTGCACGGGGGAAGGAAGGCGGCTGGCGTTTCCCGGTAAGCGGTTGCAGATGTGCCGACAACAGGAACATCAACGCTTCCTCCTCGCAGGCTCGGGGAGCTTTGCTCATAATCCGGGCGGGCATTCATGCTGCACCTGCCGCCTGGATTATCCTGGCACACGCACGGCTTGCGGAATCAAGGAAACACACACAAAAAAAGCTCCGTCTTTCCGAGATGCCTCGCTAAGTCAGCGAGCTTCCACCCACCGCCTATGCCAAGGCGTAGCTGCCGGGGGTTAGATATTCAGCAGTTCAGCCTCCTGCTGGAAAATTTAGGGGGATGGGGGTGTCCCTCTGCTCTTGTGCACTCAACTGTTTCTTTAGGAAGTGCTGATGCAGGTGGGAATGAAGGGACAGATGCAAAAAGGAATTATTCTGCTGCCTGTGCTCGGTGAGGGCCCTTCCAGGTCAGCGGTATCCAGGAGATAAGAGCCCGGAGAAGGCGTGTATCGTGGTAGGAACAGAGTAACCAGAGGTGTCTCTGGGGAGAGGCAGTTGCAGAAGGTCACTCATCCCAAAATGAGCAAGCAGAGACTCAATGCAGAGTGTTGCAAGGGTTGACCTGACTCAGGGAGCCAACACTTCACCATTACTGAGCCCTGAAACAAAAATGAACACCAGGCTAAGCCTCTTTGGAGGCCGTTCCCAAAGGCAAGCTCTGCTTTCCATCACCTAATGCTGCAGAAAACCAGGCACCCGCTTTGTAACCTCGATATCAGGAGGCTGGTGTGTGGGGTGGCAGCACCTGGACTTCACGTCGAGCAGGCCCTCGGAAGGTCGGAGGAACACAGCCCGTGCTGCAGCCCGTGCCAGGCACACCTGCCAGCCCGCCCTGCCGTTGAGGTGCGGGAGAGCTCCCGCTGAAACACCCTGCCTGCAGCTCTCTGCGACTCGCTGCCTTTCCAAACCGTTCGGACTGAAATCTCCAGGACCAGACCTTTGCTTTGGGCTTAGGAGATTTTCATTGGCTTGTGTTTTTCATGGGCAATTGGAGCCAAGTGTGATCAATTTTGACTTTCAAGAAGGAGGAGGAGGAGCAGAAATCAGCTGTTTTATCTCCTATCTTCGAAATCTCTTGCCAACTTTCAGAGAAACCACGCAGTCCCGATGCCATCTCCCGGCTTTCTGAGATTGCGGTAGTGTGTTGCTGACGTTGGGCGTGTTTTTGACACACACCGGACCAAATTGTGAGTCTTTGAGTGAAAAAATTACACGGGTGTCAGTAGACACGTGTCAGAGCTTGGCAGCTGAAATGTGGACACCGATGAGGGCTGCCAGGGTTGCTCTGGCTCCTGAGCTCTCGGTCAAACAGCAGAGGTCTGGACTGTGGGACTGGGGCATCCACTAAAGGTCTCCAGATACCCTGCAAAGAAAAACCTGCAAGTGCCACCTTCATCTTCCTCTCCTTCTCCTGCGGCTGCTGTTCAGCTGAGAAGAAGGACTAGGGCTGCTGTAAATACCTCCCCGCTGTGTCAAAGAGGGCTGGCCTTGCGGCAGGTGACACAGGCTAAGTCAGTGAGTGAAGATTAAGCCGGCCGCTGTGGATTAGGGCCTTTCTACCTTAATTCTACCTGGTTTAAAACAACACGCGGCTGCAGCAGCGGGTAGGGAATGCTGCTGGGGGCCCGTCTCCTGCAGCTGTGATCAGCTTTTGGCATTAGCCACGGTGACAGCGAGTGCAAGAGTCGGGAATTGTGGAAAAGCAGGTCCTGGCAGTAAATGGGTTGGACAGTGGGGGGACGTGGTGAGCTGAGAGATGGAGCAGGCAAAAGTGGATGGTCTCAGCGACCCAGGGCATGGGAGCAGGCAGAGCCACAGCACTGGGGAGAGAGGAGAAGGAGGGAAGCTACCCATCCTGTTAGGCCTTGTAAACCGGCTGTAAGAGGTGATAAAATGCTTTTAAAAAGAAATAAAAAAGCCCGAGCAGAGGGGCAGAAGATGTGCAAGGGGGTGGGGAGAGCAGGAGGAGCCCAGCGGGTCAGCAGGAGGAGCTGAGGCTGTGGGAGGGAGAATGGGGAAAAGAGCTCAGTAGCTTCATGGATAAAATTGGAGAACAAATGCGTGGTGGAAACAATGACTTCCTAGAAGGGAAAGGAGTGGGTGGGAGAAAAAGTGCAAAGTAAGCAGATTGCTGCTGCTGGTAGCTCTTGCACGCAGGCGCCTGCGCCAAAGCCTTATCCGAATTTACACTCCACGTCACCTCCCCATGTGTCCATGGGAAGCCACCCTTCCTCCGGGCTGAGGCTGCTTTACATTAGTTTGGATCAAACGGATGAAAAAAATAAAAAACAAACATCCAGAAGTGCCCTATTTTAAGCTAATCCTCTGAAATAAAACACAACTCCCCAGGGCCACCGTCCAGGCGAGGCTGTGGGACGGGAGCTTGGCACGGAGAGGTTTCGGTGGAGGGCGGCTGCGCTTGTGGGAGCTCCCCGGTGCTGGCCCAGAGGGGGCTTGCCCTGATGTGCCTCCCACCTCCTTCCCCCCCCAGGTGTTCTCCATCGTGGTGTTTGGCTCCATTGTCAATGAGGGGTACGTGAACCACGTGGACAGTTCGCAGGAGCACTGCATTTTCAACCGCAACCGCAACGCCTGCAACTATGGCATTACCGTGGGTGTCCTCGCCTTCCTCAGCTGCCTTCTCTACCTGGCTCTGGATGCCTACTTCCCGCAGATCAGCAGTGTCAAGGACCGCAAGAAGGCAGTGCTCTCGGACATCGGTGTCTCGGGTGAGCTTCCTGGCTGGCGGGCACAGTGCTGCTCTCCTCTGCAGAGCACCCTCCGCTGCCTCTGCTCTTCTCCGTAGGAATAGCTGAGGGAGTCCCTTAGGATCAGCAGGTCTCGTCTCCCCGCATGCTTGTGCCTACTTTCTGCTCTTCACTTGTCCTCGCAGGACAGGGTCGTGAAGCAGTGGTGATTGCTCTTGTACTGAGAGCCAAACGCAGGTCCTGTGATCAATCCAAGCACAAGCAAACAAAACCTCCTCCCACTGACTCCCCCGAGGTGCTTTCTGCAGGCACCTATCGTCACCTTGATGGTTTAGCTGTCAGTGAACCTACTCACTTGGGCTTAGAAGGCCTGCACTGACAGGATTTGGCCCAGCTTGCAGTGCAGTGGTGGGTCTCGTTGGGTTGCAGTTTCCAGAAAATGCGATGTGTTTGCGTTGTGCTCATACGTGCCTTCTTGATCTCTCTCCCCTTCCCCTTTGGCGTGCTGGTGGTGGTCCATCCCAGCCTTCTGGGCGTTCCTGTGGTTCGTTGGCTTCTGCTTTCTGACCAACCAGTGGCAAGCTTCAAAAGGAGATGACAGCCCGATGAACGAGGGAGGGGATGCAGCTCGAGCAGCCATCACGTTCTCCTTCTTCTCCATCTTCACCTGGGTGAGTAGAGAAGCCACGACATCGGAGCAAGTGTCCTCTGCAGTGCGTTAGCTTGTGGGGACTGGGAGGTGACTGGCTCAGGCTGACTCGCCCTGGGATCCCAGTTCACATGGCTTCAGAGAAGGAAAAGCAGGAGGAGAGGTGGCTGAGAGGGAAACCTGGTGTGGTGGTTTCACACTGACGGGCAACTGGGCTCTACCATGCTGCTCTATCACTCCCCATCCCAAAAAGAACAGTGGCAGAAAATATGATGGGAAAGGGCTCATGGGTTGAGATAAGGACAGGGAGATCACTCATCAATTGCTGTCATGGGCAAGACAGACTCAGCATGGGAAGATTAATGTAATTTATTACCTATTGCTAACAAGCTAGAGCAGTGAGAATTAGAAGCGAACTCAAAAAACCTTCCCCCATGCACAGTCTTCCACGTCCTCCCTCTAAGCGGTGCAGGGAATGGGGACTGAGGGCTGTGGTCAGTCCTTGACGCTTTGTCTCCGCTGTTCCTTCGTGGTCTCTCTCTGTCCCATGGTCCCCCACGGGTGGCAGCTCCCCCCAGACCCCTGCTCCTGCGTGGGCTCCTCTCCACGGGCTGCAGCTCCGGCCCGGGGCCTGCTCCTGCGGGGGCTCTCCATGGGCCGCAGCCTCCTCCAGGCCACATCCACCTGCTCCACCGGGGGCTCCTCCACGGGCTGCAGCGTGGAGATCTGCTCCATGTGGGACCCAGGGGCTGCAGGGGGACAGCCTGCTCCACCAGGGGCCTCTCCACAGCCCGCAGGGGAACTGCTGCTGCCTGCCTGGAGCACCTCCTGCCCTCCTGCTGCACTGACCGGGGGGCTGCAGGGCTGATTCCCTCACATTTCTCATCCATCTCTCCCAGCTGCTGTCTCACAGCAGGTTGTTTTTTGTTTTTTGTTTTTTTCCTCCTCCTTAAATCTGCTCTCCCAGCGGCCCAACCAGCATCTCTCTCTGGCTCGGCTGTGGCCAGCAGCGGGTACTTTGTGAAGCCAGCTGGAGCTGGCTCTGCTCTGACATGGGGCAGCTGCTGGCTCTGCTCACAGAGGCCACCCCTGCAGCCCCCCGCTACCAAACCCTTGCCACATAAACCCAATACACCTGGGAAGCAAGAACACCAGAACGTGTGTGGAAGGAGACTTCACACAGACTCCAGTCAAGAGTGTCCTTGACAAACCTCCAGAATGACCTTGTGCAAGCCGGCCTCCCCGAGCATCATTTCCCTGTACATGAAAAGATTTTAACTGCACGTTAAAGCTCATTGAGGCTAAGCAGAGAAGGGAGCTCCAGAACAGGGGTTCTCCGCTCTCCCTGCTTTGTCCCCATCACATGAAAAGCCCTTGGTGACCACAAGAGGCTGCAGCCACATCCCTCCCAGCTCTAGCGAAGCAGGCTGCACCCATGACTGCAGCTCCGCTTGGGAATGGCTTTTTCAGAAGATGACAATGCAGGCTTTTTAGACTTCCCTTTCCTGGCAATTCCTTCTTCCCTGTTTGCTGGGAAGACGGCGGTGTGCAATGTAAATACCCCCGGCAACTTTCATCCCATCTCTGAAAGAACCCAGTCCTCGTAGCTTTATCTCCTGTGTTGGGCAAGGGCAGGTAGGAAGGGTGCCGAAAGGCAATGAAGTTGTCAGAGAGGGAGGGGGGCTGCCAAGCGCTGAGCACCAGCCAAGGTGGCAGCGGGGGCCGGGGACAACAGCATGACCCCCCCGCAAACCAAGACCCTTGCTTGAATGCTGCTAAAGGCAAGCAGCAGTGTCCCCCGAGCTCCAGCAGGAAGTGTGATGGGAACCAAGGCTCATGCAAGGGGTCCTCCTGGACCCTTGTGGAGGGAGATGTTGCCACCACCTGCAGGGTCTTCCCCAATGAATGGGCTGCGAGTGGCTAAAGGCATCCTCTTCCCCAGGTCCTTTTTGTTTTGTTTTGTTTGTTTTGTTTGTTTTTCTTAATTTCGGTCAAATGCTCTGGTTTGTTCTTTCTTACTGATTCTCCTCCCCACACCTCTGTCTCCTCACAGGGCTTCCTCACCTTTCTGGGTTTCCGGCGACTCAGAGACATTACTTTTCAGGAGGAATACAACACGCTGTTCCCCAACTCCCCGTCCTTGCTGCCATAATGCTCCCCACTGGTGGCCAGCCTGGGGCTAGGGACAAGGGCTGCAGATGAAGGAGGCTGTCGAGCAGTTGGCTCCGACGCCCTGATCATGGGCGTTGGCGTGTTCCTCCTCTGCCCCTTCTCTCCCTCACCCTAACTAATGCTGTGTAACACTCGTGCCTTCCTTTTGATGACTGCTCAGACCTCATATTTCAGCCAGGAGATGCCTTCTGCCCCCACCACTGTATCTCCTCCATTCCTCCCAGCCCTCATTCCCCAAACTCTCCCCCGTGGGGCAGTTCGTGACCTGCCAGACCGCTCACCTCTGTCGGGGATGCTCTGGGCAGACGAGCTGTGCCTGCTGGGGTCTGCAATGCCGAGCCCCATGCCCAGGCTCCCTGCTGGCCACCCCGTTGCAGCTTGTCCCTCTTCTCCTTGCCACGGAGCTGGTGCTTACTGCAGGGCAGCCTGAACCTGGACAGGCTTCGCACACTAACCCGTAACCACTACTAACCCTCCTTTTGTTTGTTTCTCTCTCTCGGTACGTTCCCCTTTCTCCTTCTCCCATCCCCTCTCTGCTTCCTGTCTCTTCCCGTCCCCCCTTGAAGGTGGGCCAGGCGTTCCTGGCGTATCAGCGCTTCCGGCTGGGCGCCGACTCGGCCCTCTTCTCCCAGGACTACATGGACCCCAGCCAGGACTCCGGCATGCCTTACGCTCCCTACACGAACGAGGAGGATGCTACGGACGCGGTGGGGACGTACCAGCAGCCTCCTCCGGCAGATGCTTTCGACACCGAGACACAGGGGTACCAAACGCAGAACTACTGAGCCGCCGATGCCCCTTCCCCGTCCCCTTTCCCTTCTGCCCCCTTTCCCAGTGCCGGCAGCAAGCCGAGGCACAAACCAGACACGTGCGTAGTGGCACAAGAGGTGGCTCTCAGCTATGCTCCAGCCTTCTGGGTCATCTGTTTTTATTTATTGTTTTTAAAAAGAAAAAAAGAAAAAGGGTTCCCCATCGCCTCTTCCCTCTCCCCCCGCCCAGAACTACCGGCCAGCATCAACATGTCCCCAAATCTGTCACCGAGGGAGGTCCCCCCTTCCCTCCTCTCCCTCCGTCAGTGGGGCAGGAGGGAAGGATGCTGGAGGTGGAAGGGAAGAGGCGTTCCTAGGCGAGGCGATGTTGCTCCGTGCTGCAGGAGGCGCGGGAGCGTGGTATTGGGCCCGAGGGCCTGTTGGCTCAGGGAGGGGAGGGTGGCAGGGGGGCAGGCTGAGAGCTGGCATGCGGGCGTGCGAGGGAGGAGGGGGGGCTGCGTGGGGGGGCGAGGGGGCCCTTCCGTGTGAGTGGGGAGATGCTTTATTTTGAGAGGGTTTGGGGAGAAGCGGGAGAGGGGAGGGGGCGCAAAGAGAGAACGGGGGAAGGGAAAGAGGAATATTTGCAGGTACAATCAAAAAACCGCAGCTTTTTGTAGATTTTGCTGTAGATGAAAGCAAGGGGCTGGAGAGAGCAGAGCAGAGGGGCAGTGCCATGAGAGCTCCTTGCCTTTGGGTTAAGATGGAGGTGTGTTTCCCCTCTCTGTTTGCCATTTCACCTGGGCAGGAGGAGGAGAAAAAAAAAAAAACCAGTTTCACACCGGGGGTGCTGCTGCATCCTCCTCCCTTCCTCTGGCAGCAGAGTGCAGAGCCTCCCGCTGGCACCACCTTGAGCACACGGGAACGGAGCAGGACCCCCTAGAAAGAAACGCGGCTGCTGTCACACTGTGGGGCCGCCGAGCAGTGCAGTGTCCAGAGGTGGGCTTCGTCTTCCACTGGGATGGGGCGGTCAGCACAGCAAGGGGAGAATTTCCTCCATCCTTGCAAAGTTGGTTTGTGCCAGACTGGGCTCTTTGAATGCTGGTCCTGCTGTCTTTTGCGTATATTATACCTTAGTGCTCCTTCTGCAGCATCTGGTGTGTCTTTAAAGCCTCACCTAGGTGGCAGTAGTGCCTCTCGGATAGAGCTCGTATGGACATTACTCCACAGTCCTCATAATTGTGCTTCAAGACTCAGCTCCGGAAGCACACTATTTGTTCCGGGATAAAATTAATGTCTGTGCCTAAAGGGAAATAACTGAGCAATAGCCAGATGGGCAATGTTCTGCACGGACCTCTCAGAGCACAAGCAGCGGGGTATGTCTTGAGGAGCTCTATCCCCTGAGCAGCCACCGTGGTCCATGCAACATTGACCCAAGTAGCAGAGATCAGGAGCAGATCTAGCATCCACAGGTGCTTCACCTGAGCATTTGGCCCATTCCCTGTAGCATCCCTTGGAGCCAAGAGGGTGGGACACAGGCATGGCCTGTGGTTGTGCAAACATCTCACCTGGAGGACACTGAGCCATCTTTCACCCACATCACCAGTCCTCCTAGCACTACTCTCCAGCTGCCCCACAGCAGTAGAGAAGGGGTGGACAATGTCGAGTTGCAGACCCGAAGAGGGAAGGGGGAACAGTTGTTCTCTGTTGCGTGTGGGCATGGTTTCTACCTGCTCCTACCAGCTTTCAGGAGCTGCTAGACCTCCGCAGGGGGGAGAGGCAAGCCTGTCACTTGCAGACTTGTGCTGCTGGCTGCTATCCCCATGGCTTGCCCTCCCTTGCTGGTGGTTGCTGATGATGGGAAAGGGGGAGCAGCCAGCCCCGTAGACATACAAGGAGGGCCTGGGCAAACATCCTGTGCTCTGTGGCTGCGAACGAAAGCAATAGTGTACATAGGAGGGGTATTTTTCAGAGGGAAGCCCTTCAGGCTTCTTTTATTTTCTGTGGGATCAGCCTAATATTTAGGCTTGGGAGGGGGTTACTTTACTGAGAGATTCGTTATGACTGTGGCTGTGGGGGGAGCTCCCTCCAGTCCATCTCTCCCAGTGGGGGAATGGAATGAAAGAATAACGAGGTGGAGGAGGAGAAAAACTAGTTGTACTCACCCAGACTCATCCGTGTCATCCTTCGTGCTTTCATTTTGGGTGTGGGGGGGAAGCCATGAGGGGGAGGAGGCGGCTGCTATAAATAATCAACCCTCAGCATAAAAATATGTCGTCCTTTCTGGAAGGAATTGCCCATTACCTGTCCCATCTCATCAGGGAGGGGGTGAGGGACCAGGCGCATGAGAAGTATAGGCCACACGTTGGGGCGGTCTACCCGGGGACCTGTTTTATGGTGTAGCATGTGTCTGTCTTTCATGCCCCTTTCCCCATCAGAGCTACATAGATGGCTAAGCATCATGTGGGGGTGACTCATGAGAAAGCTTTCCTTTATCGTCTTTGCTTGCCTCCCTCATAACCATCTGATGGCCTCCAGTGGGTTTGAGGTGGGACAAGCCTCCCCCTCAGCGCCAGCACTGATGGGAGGTGAGCCAGGTGGCTCCATCTGGGCTGCTGCCCATCTCTTTGTCCCTTTCCTCCTTGCTTTGTGTCACCACAAAAGCATTGGTACGGCAGGGGACACGAGCAGTAGATACTTGGGCAACTTGTTGCCTCTGCTCATGGCAGAAGGCGTACTCTCCTCGGGTTGACGTGCTTGGAGCCTTCACGGCGGAGGGTTGGTGGTGACAGACCTGGGGGTGGGACTCGTCTGGTTTGCACATAGCTCTTTAAAATGCAATTTCCAGTGGCGTATGGCCTTCTCTGTGGCTGAGGAAATGGACCTACCCAAGAGGTCGCTTATCTTATCTTAGGCGCTTCTGATAAGGTGCTGCCTGTTTCTGGTGATTGTAGGCAGGGCCTGGGCAGCTGGCTGGAACATGTCCCTTTCAGATCCTAAACTTTGGTGAGATCAGTCCCACTCTAGGGATTAGGAGATCAGAGGGAAGGCTACATGAGCAAAATGATAAGAAGGCTTTCTTCCCACCATGCCGTTTGTCCGGATTACGGAGGATTACGGATCCCCTGTTGGGCGCAATGGCCCACTGATGTCTTCTTATCTTACAAAACCTCCCAAGTATGAAAGCAGGGGCTGTGAAGGGCAAAGGAATGATCAAACTTTGCCCCGCCTCTACCTGTGACTTCAACCTCTGGACGTGTCCCCATGCCTTGTTCTCCCCTGTCCCCACCCCCCTGTTCATCACCTCATTACACACCCTTCCCCTCCGCGTTATTCCTGGCAGTTTCCCTCAGGGGAGGAGGGCATTTGTGTCCCCACACCCTCGCGAGCACTTGGGAGGACCCGGGCGGGCAGCGTAGCGGGACGGCCTCCACAGGAGTCTCGGCTCTGGTCCTCAGAGCGGGTGCAAGGCAAGGAGCCCAGCGAGGCCACCTCGCGCAGTGAGTCCAAACCACCCATCCAAACAACTCCCCGCTGCCTCCGTGGCATCCGTACCACCACCTGGGCCGCCCTGCCCCTTCCCCTGACACATTACTGCCTGTGTATAGTATATATATTATATATATATATATTTAAAAGGATGTATAATATAAAGCTATACATATATACGTATATACGATGACTCACGGATGGCCTGCTGCATACAGGATCCCCTGAGTGGTCTTGTCTAAGCCCGAGTGTCCATTCAACCCTCCTCCCCACACCCCCGTCCGTCCTCAAATCCCACTACAGTGACCCCCGCCACCTCGGCACCTGTGTTTACAATGTCCTATATATTTGTGGTTAACAAAGTGAAGGTGGTAACTACTGGTGTCTCAATAAAGTTACGACGTTCAAAATAACCAAACTATGAAAAATTGGTCTGGGTTTTCTTTGTGAAGGGATGGCTTTTCCAGCTCGGTTTGCAAAGACAGAAAAGCGTGTGTGTCCCCACGAGGACAGCCTGCAGGCTTGTGTGGGAAGCAGAGGTGCAGAGCAGTGTCCTGGGGTGCCCACTGCATCTAGTGCGGCCGCAACAATCAGCATCCAAAGGGTCCTGAGGTTCCTGCAGCGGGAACGTGACCTGGGGCAGCTCAAGGAGTGGGACTTCTCCTGCTGGAGCCCAGGATACCACATTCCTACAGGTTTAGTGAAAATCGGTGGCATCAGTGGAGAGAGGCCTCAACAATTGCCCTTATTGAGAGGGACTTTCCAGGGAGCTAACAGTTGCTTGTTTTGCTTGGCCTGTTTCAGATCACACCCACCAAATATCTCTTACCTTATCGGCAGGAAAACATGAGAAGGAGCTTGAAATACCATATTAGAACCGGAGTCTTATTGTGAAAGGGATGTGGTTATAGAAGGCGTGTATGGAGGACATGCAAGAACAGAGGATGAACACCAGTATTTTCACACCAAGGGAAGCAGATCTGTTTATTATTTTGATGTGTCTTTACTTCCATTCATCTGTGTGACCATTGCTTGGGTGTCCGGCATAGTACACGTTTTCAAAACATAAATACTGGGAAACAAGAGCTCTCAGGACACCGCTGACTGGGTTTCAGGAATAGCCCAAGCTTAAAAAAGGATCTCATTTCAACTCGCTCTGTGATAAAAATAAAATTCAAAATACTATCCTGTGATAAGGTTTAGATAAAGCTTTTTTTCTCATCCCTTTTTAACGAAGCCATCACCCGAGTACCTGGGTATGTAACGTGCCTACCACTGTGCAGCTTGAGGACAGTAAGCAGAGACGCACGACGGTACGCTGGCTGTACCCACCCCTACAACTGGCCCCTCTTGGGCACAGCTGAGCACACACACCCTGTAGCTTCACATAAGAGTATACCCAAAAGTGCTGATATACCCACCTGTCCCTCGATTAATCTTTCTCTGAAAAAAGATCATTCCTTCCCACAGCCCTAGCTTTTGGGGTGGAAGTGTTTTAGAGATGTCTTAGCAACGGGAGGAGTTAAGAACTGCCGAGGCCAAATTGTCAAAAACAAGCATTTACGATGAGTAAGACTCCAGCATTATGAGTTTATTTGTTTCTTCTAATCATCTGAAATCTTTTTAATTGCTTTCTGGTATTTCAAGCTCTTATGAGTCACGTTTTGAAGCTTCTCCCTGCAGGCATGACATCCACAAACACAATTCTACTATAAAGTTTTTTTAAAAAGTTCATATAATCCCAGAACTCTGGGAGTTGAGGCTTTATTTAGCATATCATAGAAGTCAGAAAAATCACATGCCTCAGCACAAATGAAACAACCTCACTTCACTCCCTCAAATCCCCAGATGGTCCACAGCACTGTACAAAATCTCTCTCGCAGTGATATTTGGTCTCGTTCTCCTGGGGGGATAAACATTCCCTCACCATCTCCCTTTCTCCTCACAGTAGCTTTCCAACTCTCTGGCAGGTGCTAGGGGAAGGTATCACTACCTCCTGTCTGTCTCCAGCTCTCCTTCCTTTCTTTGTGTTTGTTCTCTCTATTGCTTTATCTCTATTTCTTGGCCTTTTCAGCCTGCCCGGAAATAGCAGCCTACAAAGGAGCCAGGAGCATTAGGGCATCTGTGCCTGTGGGAAGCATTGGGCTGCAGTTGGTAGAGGTAGGTGGGGTGAGCTCAGGGTGGAGCTTGCAATGCCACCCCCTCCACCATCCTTTTCTGACCATGGTAGGTGCTGAGCAAGTGGAGCAATCTGGCTCTGTCACAGACCCTTCTTTTCTTCCACATCACCTGCTGCAAGCCGTGCCAAGAATCATGATTTTCCTCTCCAGCCCCAACCTCCATTATTAGCAAAACAAGGCAGAAAAAAAAAATCTGCCTAAACATCTCACTTGTGATCAGTAGAGAAAAACTAACTCATGTGATGGTTTCTGCTGGCGATCCTGTAATTGCCTCCCATTGTGTAGGATGTCTGAATGTCTACCGCAGCACCGTGCTGGGGCTGCCCTGTGATCCCTGCTCCTCAGGGCAGGCTGTTCAATAATAATATTCTTCATCTTTTATCCTCTAGCCCAGCAGAATGACCGTGCTTCTCCTCTTTCTGCAGAGAAAACAAAACTGGAAGGCAGTAGTACAGCTTGGCAGCAGAAATACTGTGTATATAAAACCCTGCATTGGGAACAGAGAATAATGAGAAACAATAAATATGAAGGGGGGGGGGGGAAATGAGGAATACAGGAGTTTAACACGGGAGAAAGAGCTGAAGATTTGGTAGTCACTGAATCAGACAATTCATTTACTTGTGCATGGATGAGTTCAGTGACTGATATCCTGCATTCCTGGGGAGATGTTTGCTGTATGAGAATACAGTATGGCATATAGCTGAATTTCTGGAAGGATTTTCTGAAGGTAGGAAGCATAAATAAAACAAAGAACAAATAAGCTCTATCAATACAGCAACAGAAGCTCTGTCGGTGCAGTATTCCATCTAGCAAGTACTGCTTAAAGATGCTGGTCTCTGCAAGCAGGTATTCATAAAGCAGCAAATGAGTTTCAGCAGCACTTTCCTTTGGAAGATTGCAAAAGGATGGACAAACATGCGTTTGGCATTGTAAGCAGCCTTGCCTGGCAAATCAAACTATTCACTTTTTGCAGACCAAGTAGTTAAGCGCCTTGCTCAATTTTAGGGCAGAGGTTCAGTGACAGAACCACAGGAATATCCTGAAGCTGGCACAAGTATTTTTACCAACAGAAAATGTTTTGCTCCAGGTCTGTTTTACAGTCCAAATGAGGAAGAAAAAAAAAAGAGAACAATAAAAAAATGGAATGTCAGTGATCAGTGACTATGAGAGCTGAAGTCAGACATTTAAACTAGGAACAGGGCATACAACTACAATGAGGTGACTAGTCATTGTACAAACAAGGAAAATGGCAGCTTTTCTATCTCATACCTTTAGGAAAGTTGTTTTACTCATTGAGATCATATTCTGCCTTATCACAGACACCCGCAGACTCCACTCTTGCTAGTCTTGGAAAGACTCGGGGGCATAAGAAGATAAAAATGACTCCTAAACCCCCAGTCCTGCAATGCGATACACGCTGGCATTCTCTGAGCACATCTGAAGCCTTGCTGATTTCAGTGGTGTTCTGTGCAAGGACAGGGTCTGCCTGTGCTCATCAAGGTGCATGTCTGCAACCTTGAATGTCATTAAATAAGCATAAGCTTTTGCTGCAATGCTGAAAAAGTGACATCGTGTTTTAAAGCAGATAAACTTGCCTGTTGCTTTTCAGCAGCACACACAATGCTGTTCTAGGCAGATTTCTGCAGCACCAGGAATTCTTCTTGATCCTGGTAAGAAAACAGATCTTCATTAGTACTAAATCCATCCATCCTACTTTTAATTTTAATGCAGACTCGAGCTCCATTACTAAAATTATTTGTACCCACTCACAGCTTTACCCACGGGAATACTTCAAATGACATTGGTGAAACCAAGCTTATGCATAAAGCTAAACATGTGAAAATTTGTGTGTAGACTGAGATTCTAAGTTTAGCATTTTCTTCTATCTTTCACGAATATAGCCTTTAAAAAGCAATTCTGCCTCCGTACCTAAGTCTGCTTGAATGGCTGAATATCTGTGTGTCTTGTGTGAAAGGAAAGGATCTGAAATCGTTGCATATGTGGAAGAAAGAGATGTAACAAAACAATAGACAAAGGATTTGCAGGAAAAGGGAGCTGGAATCCTCTGGCAGGATCCCCTGCAGCAAAACCCATCATTCCATAGAATGAGGTTAATTAACTGGCAATTATTTCTGAAGTGCATCTGAATCTAATATATTTGCCACAAAGATGTCATTAAAAGAGTATCAAGTGACTGCTGGAAGTCAAGACTACTTAACACTCATGCCCTCACCACAACTGCGCTGCTACACGACTGAAAATGCAAGTCTCTCGTGCTGGAGCCCCTTCAGCCTGGATTCACCCGGAGAAACGTGCTCTTTGCCCAGCACCCTGGCGCTGCAGCCCGTCTACCTGTCGTCATGCACTTCAGGAGACGCCAGTCACACACCTGGAGGACTCTTCCACTGACTTGTAATCATAGAAACATCGAAACACAAGGTTGGAAAGGATCTGCAAGATCATCTGGTCCAACTGTCCTCCTCCTCGTGATGTCCTCCCACGCCAGCAGAGCTGGCTAAGTGGGAGCTGTCCCTCCTGACACAGTTCACCCCAGCCTTAGAAAGACAAAGATAGGTTCTAAAGGGTGAATAAAAGCAGTTCTCTCTGTTTCTGCACGTGTTGTGGGTGGGCAGTGCTGGCAGGGCTGAGCAGGAGATCTGAGGGCAGCCAGTCCCATGGCATTGCCCCCACCAAGGCCTCCCCAGGCACTTTTCTGAAGACCAGACCCCAGCAGTCACTGTATGCCAGCAGAACAACTGCTCCCGGCACATTGGGGCCAGCCCTTTGAAGACCTGAAGGTGCAAAGAGGATGGCGCCGGGCTCTGTTCAGCAGTGCCAACTGCCAGGACAGAAGAGGCAGCGGGCACAAACTGGGGCACGGCAGGTTCCCTTCCAACACCAGGAAGCACTGTTCACTCTGTGAGGTGACACAACGCTGCCACAACCTGCCCAGCCACCTCCCCTCGCCCGGAGACCTGAACATGGCGGCCTCCCCTCAGCGCCCTCCCCCCGCCGCTAGGCGGAGGCCCGGCCGGGGCTCGGCAGGGGAAGGGCGGGGGGAAGGAGGAGGCCGCTGCTGCAAGATGGCGGCGCAGAGGAGGAGCCTGCTGCAGAGTGTGAGTGGCGCCTTCCCCCCTCCCTGCTCCCGCACTCCCCCAGGTGTGTGCGAGGGGGGACCCGCGACTCCTTCTCGCCCGTCCCCACAGCGCCGAGGGGGAGGCCCGGGGGCCGGGAGGGTCCCGGTGCCGGCGGGGAGGCGGGAGCCCCCCGCCCGCCGCGCTGCCCCCGGTCCCGGCTGGGGGAGGCCCTGTTGGGCTCGCAGCTCTGCTTCCCGGCCGGCCCGGGGGGCTTGGGGGGCGGCTGGTGTTGGTAGCCCCGTGTGAGGGCCCCCCCGAGGCTGTTGGTGGCCCCAGGAGCCCCCCCTGCTCCCGGGGGAGCGCTGCCAGCCGTGGGGGTCCCATCCGGTGCTGGGCTGCGCCCAGGGCAGGACCCGGCTGCGACCCTCGGTTCTGGTTTCTTGTTAGCAAGAGCCGGAGGTGCGGCCAGAGCTCGGCTTCAGAGGGAAAGGCGGTGGTAAGTGATCCAGCCCTGCAGCGAGGGGCAGGGAGTAGGGACTTAGTGGCTGGGGGGCTCGCTGCCCTGTTAGCAGAGGGGTGAGGAGAGGGTGAGGGTGGTCTTGTAACCCATACTCAACCAGCATCTTCACCCAGCTTGGGTTTTACATGGTCTCTTGCCTCTTTCTGCCCCCCAGGAACAGCAGCCCAGTTGGACAGACGACTTGCCATCCTGCCATCTCTCCGGGGTGGGCTCAGCTCCCAACCGCTCCTACAGCGCAGATGGCAAAGGGACAGAGGGTCACCCCTTGGAAGATAACTGGTTAAAATTCAGGTGAGCAGGTTGTGCCTTGATCACGGATCCCTGCAGACACAAGGGCAGGTGAACGTGATGTTTAGCTCCTCACAGAGGACTTGGAGAACTCAGGAGGCTCCTGTAGATACACGTTACGTATGTCTTTGTATCAGAGAAGAGCCATCTATGACCTTTTTGCTCTTGCTCTCTCTGACAGGAGTGAGAACAACTGCTACCTCTATGGTGTCTTCAATGGCTATGATGGCAACCGAGTCACCAACTTTGTGGGTCAGAGGCTCTCTGCTGAGCTGCTGCTGGGCCAGCTTCACGCAGATCACAGTGATGCTGACGTGCGTCGAGTTCTGCTGCAGGTAAAGCGGCTTTGGCTGGGAACAGCTCCTGCTTCTCACACTACCCACCTCTTTTTTTGCCACCAGGGGAGCAGCATCTGGTGTCTGAGGGGCTCGGAAACATCTGCCAATGGTTGTGATTGTACTCATACTGTGAGCAGCTGTAGTGCTTTGTTCCACTCCCACCTCATACCCATCTGTCCCCCAGCTCTGTCAGCACACTGCTGACAGCTCTCCAGGAAGCTGCAGCCAGTCTTCACTGGACATGTAGGAACAAGTCAGCCTGTAAAGGAGATGACAACAAGTGAAAAGGAGAAGTTAATGTGTGGGGAGATGGATTTGCGAGCGCACTTTCTTGAGTGATAGATAAGTTTTTACAATCAGCATACAAAATCAGATAGGTCTCTGACATTGCTGTGATTGTAATTTGTATGTTTTTGTCTCCTGTTTTGAGTAGTAACAGATTGTTTTTACAAGCTGTTAAGTAGCTGCACTAAAATAATTGCATTTTAATATGACGCTGTGATCTTGAATGTCTGTATGTACAGTGATCAACCACTTCTATGAACCAGTCTTAGAGAGGTGAGGATGGGTAGCCTCAGAGGTCTGTAGGTGCTGGACAAGTGCTCAGTTTCTCTTATGGCCTTTTTAGGCTTTTGATGTGGTAGAAAGAAGCTTCCTGGAGTCCATTGATGATGCTTTGGCAGAGAAGGCCAGCCTGCAGTCCCAGCTACCAGAGGTAATGTGGCCTTAAGAACTGAGATTTCTGGAGGTCCTACTTCCCAGACTGTTGGATGGGACATTAGTCAGTCTGGTCCGAGGGTGGCTGTAATTGAAAACTGTGTCCCTGTAGTTCTCTTTGGGGAGCTTGTGGGAAGTCAAGCAAGTGTCTTGGTCTGCGTTTAAGAGTTCCCAGTGTTCTTACTGGCACTACATAGACTCATCATTGGTTTTCTTACTGAAGAACTAAACACATTGTGGAAAGGTGTTCGGCCCACTAGGTGTGGCTCTTCCAAGGACAAAGATATGATATGGGTGAGGGGGAAGGCCTCAAATTTGCATGGCACCTGGGCAGATGTGAATCCTGGTCTTCAGGTGAACTGGACTGTCATTTCCACCACCTTATCAGACCCACAGGGTTTGTTAGGATTGAACAAATAAATAATTGTAGGTCTTAAATAGTCAGTCTCAGTGTTGTGGACTGTGTGTTTAAGCCTCCCCAATGATCTTGGGTTCCAGGGCGTTCCTCACCACCAGCTGCCTCCTCAGTACCAGAAGATTGTGGAGAGATTGAAGGTTGTAGAGCAGGAGATCTCTGGAGGAGCCATGGCTATCGTGGCTGTTGTTCTCAACAACAAGCTCTATATCGCCAACGTTGGTGAGTTGTTCCTTGTATTTCAGCATTTGCTCTTAGAGTTTCAGTTACGGCATTTCAGAGGATGGCTGCAGGTCTAGGAAGCGAAGGAAATGGGAACGTGGGGAACAGTTCATTTGGGCTGTGGCCAACGAGCAACATGCTTGTTACTTGCAGGCCCACTTGACATCAGTCTGGGTGATTATCTCCACAGATATTGGCAGATGCAATGCGTGTGTCCAAAGAAAAATGGGGAAAAATGGGTTGAGAGGCAGCAGCGCAGGTTCACTGAGGAGTGGAGAGCTTGCTCGTGAGGTGCTGGCTCAGGCCTAAGCGAAGAGCTAACAGGCCTAGCATGCTGCGGGCAAGGCTACCTTTGGGAGACGATGAAGAGAGAGTACATGAGCTTTTCTCTTCTTTTCTGTCCTTATTCCCCTCTCCTTTTCCTTTCCCATTTGGATATGTTCTCCCTCTTAACGCAGAGCTATCTGGTGCCTCCTCTCGCTACTCCCGCTGCAGGTACCAATCGGGCACTGTTGTGTAAGTCCACGGTGGATGGGCTGCAGGTGACTCAGCTCAACGTGGACCATACGACAGAGAACGAGGATGAACTCTTCCGCTTCTCCCAGCTGGGTGAGTGCTTGATTTTTGTCTTCTTATCTGAGAACATGTCGTGCCTCAGTTTATCTGGGGCACCAGGAATGACTCAAGCCACTGGAAACAATAACTGACCACAAAAAGAAGCTCCCTGTGGGCTGTGGTTTCAAATTACAAGTTCAGTGCCTTTTTCTGCATGTCTAGCCACAGTGAGGCTACAGAGTGAGTAAGTTCATCTTGCTCAACCTACAGAAAACTATCCTTTTTCTTTTTTTTTTTTTTCTTCCCCTTTGTTCATTTTGAGACTTAGTTTCATGTCTGGCTGCCAGACTGACATTGATTTGCCCCCCGGCTGTGCGATTACTAGAGTTGATAAGGAAGGCAGGAGCAGAAGCACACAGCCAGAGGGCAGAAGCAGGATGGGCAGTAGGTGACTGCCCCTCTGGAGGCAAACCACAGTTATGCTGGTGAGGTTCTGCACGATGCCACACCCTCAGGACGGCGCGTTCCCATACGCTTTTGTGCGAGCTGCTACGGCAAAAAAAGCAGGTAGACTTCAGACAGAGTCAGACCAAACACTGACATTTACTGCTCTCACATCAGTAACCATTGAACTCTGTCTAATACCAACATCTTGCTTCGGGCAATTTCCCTTTTCCTTTACACTGTTTGGCGTGTTTTCTTTCTTTGTCTAGAACTAGCTCAGACCACTTGTGTGACTGCTAGCACCAGACTCTTCTCGTTGAGGTACTCACGTTGTGTCCCTTTGCTAGGCAAATCTAACTTGGCGTTCTGCATTAGGCTCACCTGGTGGTTACATTCTTACCTGGTGAGGCTGTCAACGTGGTGGTTTTCTGCTGATAGGTCTTGTTTCACTCTATTTCTTCTTTTTTTTCCCTTCATCATACTCCTGCAGTAGTGGCATGTGCTATGAAACAGAGGAGTGAATACAGGAATCTAGGGGAAGAGAGCCTTCGGCTGCCTTTCTACTGCCAGAAACACTGCCTAGAATTTAGCTGCAGTCCATAGTGGAACAGGAATCTGCAGGGTACACTGACCTTAATCTGATGCAGCAGTGGCTCTCCAACTGGCAATCCCAACAGAAGGGACTGGAGAAAAAGCTGTGCTTTGTGCTTTTGGGGACCCAGCAGCGATCGTTGTGGGCCTAAGCTGAAGCACAGTGATAAATTCTATCCCCAAAACTTTTTGTCGTGATGGTGCCCGTGTTGCACCTGTCCTGGGGAAAGGGGGAGAGAGGAGAGAGGCCGTATGCCCGTGTGGCTCTTCACCCAGCACGTTGCGGCTCGTTCAGTGCTCCAGGAGAGTTGCTGTGATTTAGACACAGCCTCTCCAGCGTGCTTGGAGCTTCCTCGTGTTTGTGTCTGTCGATAGCTTGTATCCCCCTGCCAGGAGCTGGCAAATGAGCCAGGCCGTGTTGATGAGTCAGCTTCGGTCTGCAGCAGATGGCAGAGTTGTGTCTTACTGCTGGGGTAGGTGTGGAGCCATCTGCGCGGTGAGGCTTGGTTTGACTCAGAGGGAGAGTTTCAGTTGGACCCTTGCCTTCACCTTGTGCTGAGGACAGTCATCCCCAGATACAAATCTCAAAATAACGCTTTCTGCCTGTTAGCTCCAGGTGTCACCAGGGAGGGGGAATTGCCGGGACAGACCAGGTAAGTGGCTCGTCCTGCCCCACGCAGCAGCCGTCCCCAGGCTGTCCCTGTCAGGGCTTTCTTTGAGATGTGATTCCTTCATAGTCCCTGCCAGACATGAGTTACACAATAAAGCAGAGGTAGATCCCCTTCCACTAAATACCTGTCCACAGATTATCCTTGTTTTAGGAGTAGCTAACACCAATCTGGGCACGTGAGCAAATTCAGTCCTTCTTGCAGACAGTTCTCCATTTCTCCTTCTCCACGTTAGGCTACTAGCGAATTTGTCATAGGGAATTTAGGAATAGGGATCAATAACAGGGTGGAAGAAAAAAAAGAACCCTTCACATATGTTTCCCCCCTTCCTGCTTTCCTCCTCCCATCACGCAGTCCAGAGCTGACAGGCGCAGATGTTCCACTGCCTGTTCAGCAAATGTCTGTGCTCAGGCCAGCTGCTGCCGGTGGCTTTGGACCAGGACGTGGGCTTTGTCTCAGGGCCAGCCACTGCATTCAGTGTGAGTGCTGGGCTGTGTGCGTCTCTCTCCTCTCTCGTTCCCACATTACAGCTAATGAGAAGGTGTCCCTTGGAACAGAGCAAACTGCTCTTCCTTTCCTTCCTGTAGGTTGTTTGGTGTCTTGTTTCATCTTACCGTTCTCATTAGCTGTGGGTATTTCTTCTTCCTGACAGCGTGACCACAGGATGTCCTGCAAGTTTCCCAAATTTTGTGTTTATTTTTTAAATCTGGCAGGTTTGGATGCAGGGAAAATAAAACAAGTGGGAACTATTCGTGGGCAGGAAAGCACTCGGCGCATTGGAGATTACAAAGTCAAATACGGCTACACCGATATTGAACTACTCAGGTCAGAAAAACTCAACCTTCTTTCAGTCCCTCTTCTTCGTGACCCTCCATTCCCACCTCCTGTGGCAGCAGTGATTAGTAAAAACCCTGTCTTCTTTCCAGTGCTGCTAAATCTAAGCCCATCATAGCAGAGCCTGAAATCCACGGAGGGCACTCGCTGGATGGGGTGACTGGCTTCTTGGTGCTGATGTCCGAGGGGCTCTACAAAGCTCTGGAGGCAGCTCACGGGCCTGGGCAGGCCAACCAGGTGAGTGTGTTTTCCCAGGAAGCGTTCCCTCAGCTATTAACTTATTGCAGGGGTGTCAGCTGCTCTCACACGGGCAATCATCCGCATCTGTCCTGTGAGTGCTGCCTGTGCCACCTCGTTCCAGCCTGTAACAATGGGAGAGCTGCTTTGCCAAGCCAGTTCTTCCAGGCAGCTTCCCACCCCTTTAGGAGGAGCCTTTTAAAGAGAGTGGGATGCTTCTAGGCACAAGGCACATCCCAGCAAGTGAGACTGGAAAGGACCGTAGCTGGATAAGGTGCCATAAAAACTCTTAGATCACTTGGCTGGATAAGGTTTCCTCCAGCAGCTCCTAAACATCCTTCTGCTTTTTTTTTTCCCTTCCTGCTCAGGAAATTGCAGCCATGATAGCCACAGAGTTTGCCAAGCAGACGTCACTGGATGCTGTGGCCCAGGCAGTGGTGGACCGTGTTAAGAGGATCCACTGCGACACTTTTGCCAGCGGTGGGGAGCGGTCCAAGTTCTGTCCCCGGCACGAAGACATGACGCTGCTCGTAAGGAACTTCGGGTACCCCTTGGGTGAGATGAGCCAGCCCACGCTAACACCAACACAAGGTATGCTGCGGAGAGAAGGAAACAAGAGAGGGTGGAAGATAAAGTCCTCTTGATCGATCTGGCGTTGACCTTATGCTGTGAGAGAAGATGTACAGCGTAGTTTTTTTTTATTAAAGTGATGATTGGCTTCTGAGGTGTAGAATCTGTAACAATTTACATCCTAGCATCTAAAAAAGGCAGTTTGATATAAATTCTTTCCTTGGATTTTTGGCCCTTCCTTTGACCTTTTTTTTTGGCACTGTGCACCCTTGTTCACTGATGTCTCACCTGCCTTTACAATTCTGTTTTCTCCCTTCTCAGGAGGCCGTGTCTACCCAGTCTCTGTGCCCTATTCCAGCTCCCAAAGCACAAGCAAGACAAGCGTCACGCTGTCCCTTGTCATGCCTTCCCAGGGCCAGATGGTCAACGGTGCCCACAGCAGCTCAACTCTGGATGAAGCCACCCCCACCCTCACCAAGTAAATACCCTGCCCTCCTGATACCCGCAGCGCCCCGCACCTCGCGCTGCGTGACGTGGTTGGGAAGCAGAGATACCTGTCAGTCACCCGCCACGCGTTCCCTTAGCTGCAGCACAGCCCTCCTGGCTGCGGTACTGCCAGCCAGCCGAAGCTGTGAGCTGGAGAGCCATGTGTCAGGGGTGGGAATGAGCAAAGCAAGCAGCGCTGAAGCCAGCTCTGGGAACGTGCCCCGGGAGAAGCATCTGCTGCTGTCACCGGAGGGCACTCTGGCAGCGAGCAGCTCTTCTCTTTGGAGGTTGGGTGCTAGGAGTGTTGGGTGCTGTGCATGGAGGGAGTACGGGTGCCCTTCGTTTTTAATAAGGAAAGGGGGCTGTGCAGGAGAGGTGGTGCTGCACAAGCTGGCTTCCTCAGAGGTGGAAGCCGGGGTAGAAAAAAAGATAAAGGTTAGACCTGGATTCTGTTTGGATCTGCTTTGCAGGATCGTGCTTGTGGCTCTGGTTTGAGTTCAGCCTTTGGCACAGGGTGGAGTGTGTACAAACAGAAAAGTGAAGAAGCTCTATGGTTAGTGTTCTGGTAGCTCCAAAAACAATAAGGTTGACACACCAGGGCTGCTTTGGCTGTAACACAGGTCACGCAAGAACGGTTTTGCTGCTGCCAGACTCTTCCCGTAAAGCTTGTTCTGTATGGGTATGAGGAGGCCAGCAGAGTGCAAGCCCTTTTTTTGCCCCCTTTTTGCCCCCAGATGTTTGCTTGTACTTTAGGCTGTCCAGTTAAAGGTGAGGCAGGCATCTTTGGCATTCTCCAGTTCCACGCACTTCTCGACAAACCCAGTACTCTGACAGAGCAGGAGGGCTGCAACTTCTTTCACCTGTTTGCCGAGGATAACTTAATCTGTGGAGAACCACCACTTGTTCGGGTGCCTTTCGTGTGCAAAGTTGCAGATGGGGGGCAAAATAAAGATGCCTGTGTTCTCTCTCTCTCCACAGCCAAAGCCCCACTGTGACTCTCCAGTCTACCAACACCCACACGCAGAGCAGCAGCTCGAGTTCGGATGGGGGTCTCTTCCGCTCCCGACCCACCCACTCGCTCCAGCCCGATGAAGATGGGCGTGTGGAGCCCTACGTGGACTTTGCAGAGTTTTACCGGCTTTGGAACATGGACCATGGCGAGCAGGGAGCGCTGACGGTGTCCTAACGTGGAAATGTGCCTCCTCTGCCCACCCAGCGCTCGGCTGCGTGAGCAAAGACTGAGGCAGGGATGAGAGCGCTGCAGCTGAGAGCTGTGTTCTGCCCAGAGTTAACTCCTGTCCGGGACGTGCTGAGCGCTGGGCCGGGGAGCGTGTGCTGCGCCCTCCACACACGTTGCCTGTGCCGTGCACCTCGTCGCGGCCGACCTCTGTCCCTTGGAAGCCCTGTGAATAAGGGAAGGGGTCTTGAATGCAACCCTCGCTGCAGGTTTTTACAAATAAAGTTGCAGTGAGGGCTCCTTTCTGGATAATGCAAGAGTAGGGGCCTGTACGAAGGCGGTGTGTGCGCGTGTGTAGGTGTACGTGCGTGTGCCTGCGTGTGTGCGTGCTGTCATAATGTTTCCACAACTCGATTCATAATGCTGTGATTCCAGTGTTCAACTCCATAGAAGATACCTCTATTTTGCAGAATAAATAACTTATAGCTACACTCATTGGCACCTGTGTGGCTTGCTCTCTTCCTTACATCACCCGCGTGTGGGTGTGACAGCTCTTCCCGTTGAAACCCTCTATTCCTCCTGCCCACGGGGTTGCAGCTTGCAGCAAGCAAGCTTCTATTGTGAAAGTGGCCTGAGCCCGTGCAAGTGACTTTGAAGTGTAAGATCTTTGTCCCATGCTTCCTTTCAGAGCTTTGGTGCTGGAGTTAAAATATAAATTACTGCTTTTGGCAGACAAAACGCACATCTCTTCCCTTAATGCGCTCTCACGGACTATCTGCCAGGTGGTAGAGGGCAGGAGGAGAGCGTGACGTGTTTTTCTTAAACAGCTTCTGCTGCTGTCCCGAAGCAAGTTTCGCGTTGACTGACCCGAAAGCCGTAGCTACGTCACGGTGTGCCTGCCTTGCAGACGAGTTCATCCTCGTGTCAGAGCAGAGGTGGGCAGCGGGGAGAGGAGGTCTTCTGCTGAGCTGCTCGCTCCGCATCGAGTCGGCGGAGGCCTGGAGGAGCTGGCAGAGGTGTCGGCAGCGCAGCGATCTTCCCCTTTCAGTTCAGGCTTCTGACGGCAGGCGGCAAGCGCGCCTCTTCCCTGCCTGCTGCAGCCTCCTGCTGCAGCCTTCCCAAAACCTTGCAGCTCGCAAGCAGCACGGGGAGGCCTCGGGGGTGACCGCGGTGCCTGGTGGCTCCCCAGCGAGCTGCGATAAGGCTCTGGGCAAAGCGAGACGGCCAGAGGTTACGGGTGAAAGGACGACGCTTGGGTTCCTGCCCTGATTTATTGTCGCGTCAGGCAGGTCGCCTTAGGAAGGAGGGGAGTGGGGAGGGAGCAGGGCGAGAGGCAGCAGAGGCCAGCTTTCAGCCAAACCGTGGTCTCTGCAGGTTCAAGGCGCTCGTAGCGTGCCAGCCTTGAAAGGGGCGGAGGGAGATTTATCCCTTTGGATAAATCAAATAACACCGAGTGCCCCGAGGCAAGATCTGAGTTTGCTGAGAAATATGTGGGCAGGATCAGAGCGGGGAGTAGTACTCGCTTCTCGGGAAGGAATCTCTCACATGCCCGTGGGTGGCTCTCCCCTCTCCCTCCCAGGCCCTGCTGACACAGCTTTGCCCCACGGGGCTTCTCGTGAGCAGGGCCGGGCTCTTGGCTGCCCTTGTTGCTCTGCCCTCCTCGATTCCCAGGAAGGCTGGGTGTGCAGGGCACAGCCGGCGCGCTGGCACGGGCGCCTGCCCTGGCGCACGGGGGAAGAGGCAGCAGCGCTGTGCGAGGCTTGGTGCCTTGTCCCTGCATCTTCCCTGCAGGGGAAAGCATCTCTCACCCATCCTGCCTCTGCCCAGCCAGGAACAGGGAAATCCTGGTCTTTTTGAGGGGCCTCTCCGAAATGTTTGTTTGACCTGGGCTCCTCGTCCTTTCCTCCAGACTGTTGCATGTCTGTTTAGGAGGATGGTGCAATCCTGACATGGACTAAAATGGAGTTGAAGAGGTTTCATCCTCTTCAGTGTTCCCTGACCTGGCACGGATGTCGATAGCTGTATAAACAAGTCTTTCTTGCTTATTCCCCCATCCCATTTATCTATGCTATTTGCTAGCTTATACCAAGAACACTTCAAGTGGGAAATATTCCAGCATGCGGATGCTCCAGACAGAGTTCAAGAATTGCCAAACACACTTATATAAAGCAGATCACACAAAACAAACTTTTCCTTTGACATAATTGCTAGTTTACTAAGTACAAAAAAATGAAGTGGGTAGGAGCGGGTGGATCACACTAAGCTGCGTCTGTCCAGCCACTGGGGAAAAAAAAAAAAAGAGGAGAAAAATCACTTTTTGTGCATGCCATGTATGCTTAGGAGTCCAGGTCAAAGAATTAATGTGTATGGGGGAAAGAGGCTCATAAGTGCATGTCGGTGTTTAATATTGTCCTTAGGGAGCTTTGAGAAGACGCAGGCTGTAAAAACAGTGGAAAAACCCGCCCTCCCCTGTGCCTTTAAAGCAAAGCGGTGGATGGAAGGGGACAGGACCAGAGCAATCTGGAGAAACAAGAGCAGGGGCCTTTTTGCAGGGTGGTGAAATTCAAAACCACTAGAAATATCAAATCTCGGGCAGAAAGGGACAAAGCCAGTGCAGCTACATAGCACAAGGAGCTTTCTGCAGACCTCCAGAAGGAGGAGGTCCTGTCAGGGGCTGGTTTCGCTATGGGGCAGGGGCTCACGTTGCTCTGGAGCCAAAGCAATGCCTCCATCCCGAAAGCCATCCCCAAAAGCTTCCTTTTAGCTTGCTTGTCCCCAAAATGCTGTTACCACCTTGCCAGGTGGATGTGCTGGCATAGGTGGTGGGGTAGCTCCCACCTGCATCTTTCCCACCCACAATTTTCCATCCCTCCTTGCTCCCATGTGAGGATGCGGGGTCCTTGCCCAGAGCCCCTGCCCCTTGACTGCCATGCTCGGGGGAGGAAGGAAAGTGGTTCTCTGCCCCCTCCCCTTTTTCCTTTCACCACATTCAGCTTTTGAGTGTCAGGAGAGAGCAGAAGGGCTCGTGGCACAGCTGAAGAAAACAAACAAACAGGTAGTCATTGGCTTTCTGTTGTGGGATAGAGATAGTTGTAGCTGAAGGGAGAAACTGCCTGAAATATATAAATTGAATTCCCTAGCTAATAGATAGCTATCGATTGTACATAATAATCTGATTGCTCCTTCCATAGAAATTCTGAGGAAAGGCTTTAGAGTAATTCCGTGCAGTTCATTACTCGAGTAACTCACCTCTCTCTGGTTAAGAGCATCTCTAAAATGTCAGCGCTGTTAACGAGAGTTGTAAATAAACCACCGGGGATGGCTTAGGTATTTTAAATCCTCTAGTTCTCTCTGTAAGCGTAGGAATGCTATTTGGAGTATTCTGGCTAAAATTCAACACGAGCACTTATATTCTGCCAACTCCAATCCCCTCCTGGAGTTTCAAATGGATGCGATATTTATCTTCACTTCCCGTCTTAACTATTGTGTGTTGTTGCTGTAGGTTGCTAAACAACTGCTGTCTCATCGGTGGCTGTATTTTGCTAGTGAATAAAGTGATCCCCATGTGCATCCGAACCATAAAGCTATTTGGAGTCCTTGCGTAAGAACCCCAAGGTACGTGTAAGCTGTTAATATTTATTATGTGAAGCTGAGAACACGACTGAAGATGGAGGGATTAGAGAAACCGAGTTCAGGCTGCTGAACGGGCAGGCAGAATGGAAGAGAAAACAGATGCCCGGGAGGAACAAGCGCAGGAAGCACGAGGGCTCCTGCACGCAGGATTAGACGCCAGCGGAGCATGGAAAGCAAAAGGCTGGGAAGGCTTCGGAGAGCGGCGAGGGGAACCGGGGCGGGGAGGGCAGATGCAGCACTGCAGCTTCTTGCTCGGAGGCGAATCTTCCCCTCTCTGCTTCCCCAGATTGAGTATCAGTTTAACTGCAGGCTGGCTGGGCTGCCAGCAGCAGCAGCCCTGCGCGAGGGGACTTGGCCGCAGCAGGAGGCAGCTTGGGCAAGGTGTTTCAGAGATGCACAGGAGAGGGCTTGGTCTTCTGGGCCATGATGCTTGGGCCTGTCCTCCTCTCTGCGAGGTGTTTGGAGAGCCTCCTAACCTGCTTTCTGCCTCATCTCCCAAGAACAGCATGACCTAGAAACCCTGAGTTTCTTCTGCTGGTTTTGCTTGAGCTGGGCAATGAGCTTTTTTGAGCCTTGCAAAAGCCAAGTGGTGGTGGGGAGTGACAGCAGCTCCTTTCTGCGGAGCAAGAAGCAGCTGCTTTGATTTCCACAATTAGACATGAGTCACCAAACACCTCTGGGACATGCTAGGTTTGACTGGTGTGACCTGGGAGTGGGGCCACTAACCCCACACATCTCCATTTGGGAGCCAGGCAAGCGCTGCTGCAGGAAGCCCTGCTAGTTATGGTGTTGTTCAGGTGGCAAACAGCCACCCAAATATCTCGGAGGGTCACTGTGGTTGCTTTCCAAAGGCCACCACCAGCCCAGCCACCCAAACCCAGGTTCCTAGAGGTGGCCGAGCACTTCGTAACACCCAGCACAGAGCTCCCTGCTGGAGAGACACCAGGCAAAAACAGCTCCCTCCGACCTCTGGTGGGAGCTGGTCGCTTTGGCGAGTTCAGGGCTTCTTTCAAAGCAGAGGGATCAAAGCTGAGCTGTTGGTGGTTTTGTGCATCAGCGCTTTGGAAAGTCCCTTGCTCCAGCCAACTGGCAGTGGAAGCAAAGCAGGTAGGTGCTGCTCTCAGTCGTGGTCTTCTCCTGACCTCCTCAGTGCCCGAGTCCTGTTCTGGCTGTGGGTGTGCTCGGAGAAATGGCAGAAAACCGGCACATTTGTCACCGCCAAGGTGAATTTATTGACAGCCTTCCCCGCCCCCCAGTCCCACCAGATTCTGGAGCCAGCTCTGCTTTTCCTCCTTGCTCCCGTCATTAGCTCTCTGCTGCTGCAGAGAGAAATCTCCAAAATAACTTCACAAGGGACTTCTTGCAGATCTGAAGACTCGAAAAAAAAATAGACTGTATGGGAAATGGAAAAGGTGAGGAGAAAAAAACAACAGGCAGTCAATAAAAGCTTTCAGGGAAGAGATAAGAGCAACAAAACAGAATGGCTTACTGCTAGCTAAAGGTGTGATGGGAATGAAAAGAGCTTCTGCAAATGTCTGGAGGGGAAAAGAAATTAGAAGAGAAGTGTATCCATTAGTAAATGAGTGTGCGAGTGTATTATTCATGGCTGCAAATATCCGAGCTGCAAGAGTGTGACATTTTTACTCGTATCTGACTTTAGTGGCAAATTTAAGAATTTCGGATAGCAGGGAGGTAATTAAGACGTAATAAGGCAGCTTTTGGCTGCCGCTGCACCCGCTCGGCACACGATATGGTGGCGGCACCCCTGCTGTGGCTCGGCCCTGGAGGCCGCTGCCTGCTCGCAGAGCCGCAGCCCGAGTGGGCATGGAGAAAGCCAGGCAGACACAGCGCCCCGACCCAGGCAAGGTGCCGCCTTCAGTGATTTAGCTGAATTTTTAGTATCACCAGGTGCCCTTCACTGGGGCTCACTGCTTTTCGCCAGGTCACCGCGGCCCTGAGGCCTCGTGGCACCGAGGGGCCTTCACCGGTGCCCGTGGAGGGATGCAAGGAGGGCAGAGCCCGGCGTGCCTCCTGTTTGCGGCTTGCTGCCTGCACCACCACGACACGGGCGTTAATTACTGTGCTTGGCACCTCCCCACGGCCCGGCCGCAGCCGGCGGGCAGCCCGCCAAGCGCGCGGTGCCGGGGAGACGCGCTGTCGTGCTAATGGCCTTACACCGGGCCCGAAGTAGGCCGGGGACCTGCAGCTCTCCGAGCGGGAGGAGCGCTTCGCTCGCCTCTAATTAGAGCAATTTCTCCATCCAGGCATCGCAGCAGGGCCGCGATTCCTGCAGGAGGGGACGGTGCTCGGCTCCGTGAAGGCCAGCTGTGCGGCCCGAGCGTGTCATAGCGCAGGAACCAGGGTGGTTTCCAGAAGAGCAGCCACAGCTAGAGCAGATCAAGGGGGTGAGAAGAGAGTATGTTGTGACAAACTTCGCTCGTGAGGTGGCCAATGTTTATCGAACCGCAGAGCATGGCAGCTTCAATAGGGTATTTCAGCAGAGAGCATAACTATTTCAGTATTTCTGAAAAAAAAAGAAAATTAGAATTGGCTTGGCTATAAATACTGTCACGCGAAAGCACACTGCCTGGAGAACCCAGCCTGCAATGATAAATGACTGCTGAGTGCTATTTAGGGCATGGGGGCCTAAGTAAGTGTCAGGGAACTAAATATCTAGTTGAGCCTTGGCACCCTCACTGGTGAGTTCAAAGGGGGATGGCAAAGGGAGCTGCCGTGGGCTGCCTCGCTGCTGGGGCTGGTGAAGTCCCTGTGCTTGAGAGCAGTGCTGGGAGCCACGCCGTGGACACCACAGCCTCCTTAGAAGGTTTGTTCATTAAACCCCATCGAACAGGACATGGATGTGAGCAGGAGATAGCACAAAAGCCAGATACGCCATGTGGATGTGGTGGGGACAGCCCAAAAAACATTAGGAAAACGTAACGGGAATTGAAAACAGAGGGTTTGCTGGGACACCCTGCATTTGACCGCCTCTGTTGGGAAATCCCTGCTGAGCTGGGCCATCCAAACAGCCTGACCCCCTGATTTCTCCATGCCCAAGTCCATCTCTTCATTGAGGTGGCCGTGCTCTCTTCCCGCTGCTGCTGCCCACAGGCAGGGCTGGCAGGAATATGGAGGAGCTGAAGGGATGCAGCAAGGCTCACGCTGCATTTACCAAGCACATCTAAAGGATGAGGCCAAACCATTTATTTATGGTCTGGCTGATGTGCAAAATGTTGACCACGGCGAATGCTGCTCGGGAGAGAGCAGGCACCCTCAGGAAGCAGGCTGGTGCAGTCTCTGCTTGCCTCGTTCCTCCTGTACCTGTGCAAAGGCTGCTGCAGCCTTGCAGGAGCGGAGCTGCTGCACACAAAAGCACGGTGCAAAACCACAATGGGTGCTAGCATGAGAAAAAGGGAACTGTGCTTGAAGAAGTGCTCTCGGCTATTTTGCAGGTTGACTGGGACAAGCTTGCAGGAGCCTGAGCCTGTGCACGTGTCCTGCCCCAGAGCATCATTGCTTATTATCAAATACCTGCAAAACACCACACCGGGCCACTGCGTTAAGCAGACACCTGGAGGGAAGTGAAGAGGGTCTACGTAAGGGGTATGTGAGTGGAATGAGGAGCCATAAATCCACCACCACCACGAATCTCACTAATTTAGTTAAGCCCCTATATTTATTCAGTGCTCCGTAAGGCCTTGATTAGAGATTGGCTGGGGCGACATTTGTTTTAGATTACATGCAGCAAAGATCTCGTGCCTCTGAGAAGGCTCTGCTGTGTATCACTCCCAGGTGTTCAAATACCACGAATCAGATCCCTCAGTATTCTCGTCTTTGGCTTAAAATAAAAAGAAAATAACACCAGCTCCTTTTCCATTTGTGTTTGGCTCTTGCAGCCTCTGAGGTACCTTGGTGGCCACTCCAGGGGTTTCTTTGCAGACCCCGTGGTCTGAAGCACCCTGAGAAGCAGGAAGGGCAGAGCAGGGGGGCTGCACGTCACCCCTTCGCCCTCCTTCCCTGCTCATGTTGATGTTAAAAGCAACTCCATCAGGCCTGAGCTTGTTCTGTCCCTGAGGCATCTGTGGTATTTCGGACCCACATTCATCTCCACCAGCCACGGCTGTGGAAGCAGCAGCCAGCAAAGACTTTTTTTACTATAGTCCGCCAGTCCCTTTTAAACCTGGAGGGAAGCCCTGCCACCATCTCTGCCTCCTTTCACCCACAAAGACCGTTCACCACAGGAAAAACAGGTTTAAATAAGCAAAAAAAGAAAATAAAGGAGCGCTCAGAAGGGAAATAGCTCTGCAAATTAAGACCCAAAGAATCCCGGAGGTATTTGATGCTTGAGCGGCTGAATGAGATGCCAGGCAAAGCATTCGGAGCCACTTATTTATTTAAATTGGCGTGGGGACACTGCTCAAATTTGCAGCCTGCAGCTATCTGCCAGGTCCAGCGGGGTGACGTGGGCATGGCAGGCTGCGGGTGCAGAGCCCCTCCTCAGGAGGGATGGGGTGCCTGTGCTATGGGGCTGCCCACAGCCACCTGCCCCAAATAAATCTGGGGGAGGGAGGTAGCAGCAGCCGGGAGCGGTGGGTCAAAGCTGTCCCTCCTAGAAGTCCTACGGGGCTGATTTTAGGGCTCTCCTCCAAATACCCCCTTGGAGGTCCCCACCAGCCTTCTCCTGCTCCATGACCAACCGTGAGCACGGCAGCACAAAGCTGTCGAACACGTGGGGCACGGAGCAGCAGGAAGCAGCGATCCATTGCCTGAGGTTTGGTGGGCCCACATACAACCGGACCACCTTGTTTTCAGCCGCCAGCCTCTTCCTGGCCTCCTGTGGCTCAGGATGCAGAGAGCAGCCCGGGGGTTACTGCAGCCTGTTGGAACCAACCTGCAGAACTACAGGCAGCCATGGAAGCCAGGAGAGATTTGTTTCCCTTCCCAAGCTGGGCTTGAGCTCAGCTGCATTCAGAGTAGAGGTTTGTTGGTTCAAGGTGGAAATGAAAGTGGTCTAAACCCAAGCCCGGCTTTGTTTAACGGTGTTACTCTCCTCTCTCTGGGGCTCTGCTGACATTGTACTCTGTTTTCCCGACTAGCGCCAGGCATTCTGTGTGGACTCGTTCCCAGTGGCTTTCCAGGCGAAGAGCTGTGATAAAAACCCAACCTGTTATGTTGTAAGGCACTTCCTCTTTGCCCTCGCACAAGCAGAGAGCAGCATTTATTTGGGATATTCATGGTTGCAAGGAATGGTACCCGCGTCGTATGGCTCACCAAACAAAAAAGGAAAACCCCACAATTAAAATGCAGCTGAAGAAAACACGCGAAAACCAAGATGTGGAACAAATCCCAGCTTGAATCATCTGGCTCCAAGACCCGCGTGGAGCCCATTGAGCTTGAGCTAATATCTATTCACAACATGCAAGGAGCAAAGACAAATAGGAATGGCCCGGAGCTAAAGTTGCACTGTGCCGCATCCAGAGACAACACCGACCCCTCTTCTGCTCTGGCACCGGTCGGGACAGTGTTCCCTCCATGCCCTCCTCATGCACTTCCAGGAAGGCCTCATCCCCTTTTTGCTCCCTTGCCTTGCATTTTGGGGCACACATACCTGCTGAAGCCTTTTTTGCAAGGCTAATCGACCCCACGGGATGCGACCTGCTGCCGGCACAACGTCAGCACATCGTCCCGCTCCCCTGACCCCACAGGGCTTTGTCACCGTTGCAGGCAGCATGAGCTGTGTGAAGGAAACAGCCACAGTTAAGCCAGCTCCCACGAGCAGAACAGGTGATGGAGAGGATGTGCACGGCACTGAGCCAGGTATTTTGGAAGTGCTCAGGAGGAGGCTGAAGCTGCTGGCGGGGAGCGCGGTGGCGACAGGTAGCTGGGCTGGGTTACCTTTTAAATCTGCTCAGCTGCAGGCGGATAAGATGCGATCAGACCTTTAGGTGTCGTTTCCTTTCCAGCTCTCTGTTTGCTTGCAGGGTGTTTTCCTAATTTCATGTTTCTGGGAATCCTTCCCAGCTCCAAGGATGGGTAAATCTTGGCAAGGGCCCTGTGAGCACCGCAGCTCCCCGGCAAGCTGCAGCCCCCCAGGAGCGTGCCCAGGCGCTGGGCAGGGCGAGCAGCTCGCCGCAGCGTAACTGCATTGGCCCTGCAATAAGCTGTCACTCCGAGCAGGGTTTAATAGCTTCGTTAGATTAATGAGCCTGGATGAACCGAGCCTGGGCAGTTCAGCCAGTGCAGCTGGAGCAAGCACCACGGTTAAGCTCACGTAGCCAAATTTTGCCAAAGAAGAGGCCGAATGCTGAAGGCTCTCACGCCTGCCCCAGACACATCTCCGGGAAACCTGATACATGGCTGTGCTGCTGATGGTGATCCCACAAGTGCCTGTCAGTGTCTGAAGGGTCATCTCTGGGGAGCTCTGATAAGCCTCCGCATCTGACGGGCACTTCAGAAAAGAGCAATAAAATAAGATGGCAAGCAGCTCGCCAGCACGCTGCCCCAGCCCCAGGCTGCCCCGGCCGGTCGCTGTTTCAAGGGATGGTTTTTGGGCACTGGAAGCACTCTCTGGTACCATAGCTATGAGACAACCCTGTCCGACATCGATAACTCCCCTCCGCAGTGTTATCGGAGGCCTTATCAACACACGCAGCTGGTGCCAGCTGCAATGAAATTGGTTTCAAGCCTGTTTTCTTTGCAATTCCTCAGCTGGACATGCTTGTATCAGTCACAGGGGCCGGGGAAATCGATCCAACCCCGGTGGAAGCGCATTCGCTCGGCAGCATTTTAACTCATCGGGCTGAAAATCCCCCCTCCCGCTCTGCTTCCCACACGGGGGGAACCTCGATAGCTAAGCTTTAATGGTGGTGGTGAGCACTTGAAGCCCACCAAAGAGTTAAATCCCAGCGAGAAGAAGACAACGTGGAAGCAGAGGAGCTGGCCCAAGCACAGGCACTTGGGTTTTCCGCCCTGTGTTGTGTGCCCTCGCCACGGATGGGATTATTTGTGCTGCTCGGGGTAACCCGGTGGCACGAGCCCATGCTGAAAATCTCTTTGCCTTCAAGATGGTCAGCTGAAAAAGAAAAACGAAACAAACAAACAAAAAAGCAAATGCACTTCAGGAAATAATCCAGGGAGCAGGGCTGCCAGAAACCCCTAAGTGAGAGCAAACAGTCCTTATCTGGCAAAGTTTTATGTTACTTAACAGCAGCGCAATTTTAAAGGCATTTTGTTGTTGTTGTTGTTTCGGTTGCACACAAGGCATCATTTCTGGGCGGATCCTGTTATTAAGTGTTGGTCCCTGAGTATTTCTATCAGGGTGTTTGCTCATCCTCCCCTTGTCTCTGCTATAGCCTGATTGCTGGGAATGGTGATTGCCAGCAACTGTAATTTTTTTAGATCTGAGGCCTCAGAGCACTCAAGGAAGAGATAAATATCCTTGTCTTACCCTGCTGGCTTGGCGACCAACGACAGAAATGTCGCTTTCTTGTCTTCCTCCCTGCCACCAGCAGCGCAAAACGAACAAGGGCATCGGATTTCAGGAGCGCTTGGCTCAAAGGGGGACTTTGTTTGTGGAGTCGGGCTCGAAAGGGCGTGAAAAGGGCTGGGATCCCAAAGGGGGAAACCGAGATGACCTTCTGGTGATTTTCTGCGGAAAGGGCATCAGTGAAAGTTGGGCTCTGCGGCCGTGCCCCGGGCTCTGTAGCTCAGTGCGTAGGAGGTAACCAAATGTCAGGCTCCTCGCGCGCAGGGAGCCCAGGAACCGCTTATCAGCAATGGCCACACGGTGGAAGATCGCAAACTGGCGGCGGAGCAGGAAGCGTTTCTAGTCAGTTCCCCTTCGCAAAGGGACGTGCGGAGTCACCCACGCCTGTACCAGCAAGGAGCAGCCCCTCGGGTGGGCACCAGGCGTCCCGAGAAGTGATGGAGGAGCGCCTGTCCTCCTGCCTCTAGCTGGTATGTCCTAGGGGGAGACCCCGCGGGGATTTAGCAGCGGGGCAGGGGGTTAAAGCCCGGCGCCCACCCGACACCCTGCTCGGAGGAGCTCGCCCACGCCTCCCACCTTTTTCGTTGCCCAAGAAAGAAGAAAACAGGCCCACCGAAATCCGAAAACACACATGAAAAGGCTTTGCCTTCAAAGCCTTGCACCTGGCCGGGCTGTAGCACGGGGCTGGGGGAGGCACAAATATTTGCAGGGCTGACTGCACCGCCGAGGAGCGCGCGCTGCCTTCAGTCGCGAGCACACGAGTTTCTTGGGTAGCAAACGAGCCGGGCTGAGGCTCGGCTGTGGCTGGGCGGTGTTTTATCTCGCTTAACCCATCGGAATTCGTTTGCATGCAGAGGTTTGGATTTTAGACCATTTAAGGTTAACTCATTGCAATATGGTAATGGGCTTCTTCCCCCAGGAGCAGCCGCCGGGGGTTAGGGAGCGCGAAGAGCAGAAGTTGCTCTGCGAGTGTGGGGCGAGAGGTTTCTGCCACCTTCGTGGCTGGGCTCGCTGCACCCCCGGGATGTCCCTGCGGAGCGCTCAGCTCCCTTCCCGGCCCCAGACACCATGCCCAGAGCTCGATCCCTCTCTCCCCAGGAGGAGAGGGACAGGCAGCGAGCACACAGGGCGCGCTCCGCGTTCTCGCCCTCTTCCCGCTCGTTGGAGAGCTCATGCAAGGCGCTGCGCTGGGAGATCTCCTCCTCGCTGCCAGGTTTGGTTGGACTTGGCCGGTGGATTCAAACTGTGCTGTGGGTGGCTGATAGACAGGCAGATAGACAACGTGATCGTTGAGAGCTTCGTTTCTGTAAGAAATCGGGCTAAAAATGACTCCTCATCCCGAGGAAGCTTGTCCAGCATGTCTCAATCTGAAGTATGCAAAGCAGAGAGAACGCTACGGAGGCAGCAATGGTTAGGTTGCTAATTCGAGACCCACAGTCAAATTTCTCCCCTACCACAGACTCTCCGATTGGCCTCCAGCAAATCATATAATTTTTTCTAATCCTCAGTTCCTTTTATGTAAAGCAGAGCCAAAGGTTTGGGGTTTTTACCTTTTGGAGAGGGTACGACGGCTACGGAAATTAAAAATGTTGAGGCGCTTGGATGCTACATCTAAGCCTACACCCTTGGTCTGGTGCCATCAAAGCACACAGGATCATAAAAATAAAAATAATAATAATTAAAAAAAGACTTCTGCAGACCGGGTCCCCAACCCCAGGCCCACGTGGGTTTGCAAGGAAGATGCCAGCGGGGAGCAGGGTGCCAGGGAGCGCTGCTGGTGGTGTTTCAGCCCCCGCTGCACCACTTCTGCATCGCTCTGATCCAGGGCAAGTGCAGCAAAAGCTGGTCTTTCCCCACAGAAAGGTTGAAAGGCATGGCTAACGTTTCCTCTCCCCCAGGTCTTTGCAAGGGTGTAAGAGGGGTGCAGATGCCGCGGGGAGGCTGAGGGACCTGGCCGTGCCGTTAGGAGTGCTCGGTGTGGTGAACGCTGTTTGTCACAGGACAGGGGAGCTGTGGTATTGCAGCTGCCTCTCTGCGCGGGGATGCTATTCTAGCTCCCATCTGTGGTCTGATGTGCCTGAATATTTGCAGTCGCTGGGTTAACCCTTTAGTTTTCTTTCCGATTAACGTGTAAAAGTAGTGTCTGCCTTCAAACTGCTCAGGGAATAGTATCTAAAGCAAGGGATAACGAACTGCAAGCGAAGGAGGTCTGAAATTGCAATGCTTTCTTCCCATCAGTGTCAACCTCCCCTTCCGTGGTGGGCGTTTGCTGGCTGGGGGAGAGGGATCGGAGGTTGCTGCCCATCCCTAATGGGATTTGTGCTCCCAGAGCTGAAATCACCCACACAAGCAAGGCTAATGCCATCGCTTACCAGCCCTCCCCCCAAAAGAAGCTGTCATGGACCCCACGCAAATTGAACCGTGGCTGCCAAATTCCCCTGGGGCTGCAGGAGCTGCAAGCCCAGCCTCCAAGCCCAGCTTTCTGCTAGGGACCCCTGGCCGTCCTGGAGAGCATCCTCCACCCCAGTCCCAGAGACGGGGATGTCATCATCTTTGAGGTGTGTTCCCACTGACATCGCAGAGATGGAGCCTCGCAGGGTTCTCAAGGACTTGCGCCGGTGTTCTGCCCCCAAATTCTCTCTCATACGGTGAGAACTTCACTTGTTGTACCATTGCCTTCCTCCTCCGTCCTCACTCCTCTCCCCCAGTCCTTCTGCAATGCTCCTGGGGCACTTTCGAAGCCAGGTCACCTCCGGGTGCCTGCAGCCCTCCTCCCAGCTGAGTTGGCGGAGGGGAAAATTCCCCTTCACTTCTGCAGTCTCCTCGCGCCAGCTCTGAGACCGTCTCAACCTTGGCCTTAAAATGAGGATGGCCATTTCTCAGTGTCAGCTGGGGAAGATGGCGAGGACAGGCAGAAGGTGGGGCCACGGGGCCTCTTCTTCCTCAGCAGTCCCTTGTGGATCCCCGTCGGGGTCCCGCAGGAGCGGGTGGCAGCGGTTGGAGAGCTGCTCCCACCCGCCAAGCGGCCCAGCTCGCCCAGCTGATGACCGGCAGCTTGGACGGGCGTTGGCACCGCCGCTTGGTTTTTGAGGCTCTGTTTTTTTATTTTCTCAATTTCCAGCAAGTCGCGAGGAAGGGTGTTCTCTGGCGCTGCTTCCTTTTGACCTTTCCTTAGCTCCCGGTGGCAGGGGGTGAGGTCCCGGCGCTCGCCTTTGGGCGCGTTCGCAGCCGTGTTGCCCGTCCGGGTTTGTTTTGGTTCTCCTTGCCTTTGTTTCCCTTGCCACGGATCGGCAGGGAAAAAAAAAAAAAAAAAAAAAAAAAAAAAAATTAATTTAAGGAAAG
>CM021731.1:54054126-54131633 GCA_011075105.1 Heteronetta atricapilla | reverse complement strand
TTTTTTTTTTTTTTTTTTTTTTTTTTTTTTTTTTTTTTTTTGCGGTTCGGGTGCAGGCGCAGGCTCTATTTCTGGCACCGCTGCAAACTTCCTGCACGTCGCCGGGCAAAGCAGCTCGCACATCCCCACTTCTTGCCTCCTGCATTAAAAAAAAAAAAAATAGAAATAATAATAATAATAATAAAAAACCAAACACAACAACAAGGAGCGCTCCTTCCCTCCGCTCGCACGGGGAGGGATGCTGCCGCACCGGGCTGGGAAGGGGACACACACACACACACACACACACACACACGCACCGGTTTGCGGGGCTGCCCCGCATCCCGGTGTGGGTTGGGGAAGCCCCCCCGGGGGTGAAACTCCCCCCTCGGGGTCTCCTTTGTGCGGGGAAGGAGGTGGGGGGCGGCCCGGCCGCTGCCCCCGGGGGAGGGGAGCGGGGGGCGGCGGCAGCCCGGGGGGGGCGGTCGGGCGCGCCGGGGGAGGAGACAGGCGGGGAGGGCGGCACAAAAGGGGCTGCTGCAGCCCGGCTCAGCTCGGCATCCCCGGCCCCAGCCGTTCCCCGCGGCCGGAGGGAGGAGGAGGAGGAGAAGGAGGAGGTGGTGCCGGGCCGCTCCGCTCCCGAGGAGGAGGAGGAGGAGGAAGGCGGCGGGGGGCTGCGGGCTCGCCTCGCCCCGTTCCGCCGCGGCCGGCTCCGAGCCATGCCGGGGGGCGGCGGAGGGGCCGGGGGCGAGCGGCAGCCTCGCCCCGCCGGGGGCCCGGCGGGCACCGACGCTGCGCCGGGCGGGGGTGAGTGAGCGGAGGGGCTGGGGGACAAGGGAGGGAAGGGAGGGGGGGAAAAAAGGGAGAGGGGGGTCGGGGGGCGAGCACCCTCCCCGCTGAAGTTGCCCCGGGGCTGCGGGACCCCCCCCCCCACGGTTCCCCTTTCCCCGCAGCCGCCACCTGCGAGTTGTGGCTGCGGCGTCATCCCCTGCGGGCAGCGCCGGGGGGGGGCTGCCCCCGCCGAGCCTCCCCTTCCTTCTCGTTATTTATTTATATTAGCGTTTATTTTTTCTTTTTTTTTTTTTCTTTTTTTTTCCTCCCCCCCCTTCTCATCTCCCTCCCCATAATCCCAGCATCCCCCGCTAGGGAGCAGCGGCGGTGGGGAGGAGGGAGGCGATGCCGCCGGCCCCCTGCCCGCAGCTGCCGGGGATGGAGGCAGCCTCCGGCCGGGGCACCGCAGCCCAGGCCCGGCCTGCCGGGGGGGGGGGGGACACGACACGGGCTGGGGCTGCGTGCCAAGCCTGCAGCAAGCGAGGAGTAACAGGAGTGCGTGCGTGGGAGGGAAAACACACAGACAAATACAGCGTGCGGTCAGCATCCAGCGGCCCTGCTCTGTCTCCCCCCTGCTCCTTCTCTGCCTCAGACCCACTGCGAGACCCCCAAGATGAGAGCTGGCCGCAAAAGGCTGCGGGCAGCCGAGTCCTCCCTGCTCGTGTTGGGTTGTTTGTGGGCTGGGAAGAGCTGCGTGTCCCTGCCGGAGTGGCACGGGCTGGCGCAGTGCTGTCCTTGCGAGAGTTTCGCTCCCTGGGCGAGCATGACAAGGGTGATGGGAAACGCGGCGGTGCTGCGGCTCGGGACTTGCTCAGACAGCTCAGCGAGGGAGGGAGCGGGATGCAGAGAGGCACCTCTCGGTGCCTCATCCTGGGGTTTTCCTCCGGGGGTTTCCATGGGCTGCGTTTCCATGAGCCTTGCCTGGGAGCACTGCTCCTTCCCGGCATTGAAGCTGGGGTCTTGGGCTTTTCTTGCACCCCGGGCAGCACTCAGGCCACAAGAGAAGCCCACAGAGGCAGCTCGGTGTGGGTGCCGAGCACCTCCCCTCCCAGAGAATGGCCCTCCAGTTAATGCCAAATCCCTCCCTTTGAGTGGGAAGTTCAAGCCCGTGAAAACGCTCCGTGGCACGGCTGCTAACAAGTACGACTTGAGTCACCAGGAACCCCCAGCCCTGTGCAAACTGCATTTCAAATTCCCACCTCCTCCTGTTCCTGCTTGCCCCATCCCAGCAGGATGTGAGTCAGCGGGGACTTCTCGGGCCCCCTTCTCAAAGAGCAGCTCCTGTGACCTGTAGGTCCCACCCTCAGAAGTGGTGCTCGAGTCCAGCTGGAGCCCGTGGCTCCTGAATCACGTGCGAGTCCTGGTTGCTGCCAGCTCCTCCGAGAAGAGCTGAAGTCACGCAGGACTTAGCATTGCTTGACCCTTGGACAGCAGAGAGCTGCCTCGGAGGGGAGCGAAAACCCGGGATCTTCCCACCCTCCAGCACGCCTCCGGTTTCCAAAGCTCCCTGAGCACAGCCGTAGCACCTGTGCTGTGTTTTCAGCCTCAGCAGTAGCTCTGGGGACATCATCCGAGGGAGAAGCAGTCCTGTGAGCTGTTCCTGGGGAGCCCGTAGCGATATAAAGCCATCGCGAGCTGCCCAACAGGAGCCAAGCTGGGAGCCCGCCACTGCGTTGCCATAAAAGTCCCTCGTAGATTTACGGCCCTTCTGTGCCCTCAGGTGGTTTTGCAGCAGTGGCAAGCAATCCACTGCGAGGTACAACATTCCCTCCCCGTGAGGACTCTCAGTTGTACCTGCACGGCTTGTTTATTAATGCCTTGGATACAGCAATTATATCCTTAGGAGAGGGGAGGGGTTTGGCTTTGCTGCAGGTGCGCTTTCTTGCCTGGCTCCAAGTGCAGTTGCCCAGCTGCTGCCTCGCCTGCCTGCCTGCACACCTTTGCTCTGAGGTGCCCGGAGCGTGGGGAGCCCGCACCAGATGGGGTTTGGGGTCTGAGCCACGCCGTCCCTCTGTCCCTCCCTGCAAACGTCGGTAAGGCTGGGGAAAGAACGACTCGGCTGCGCAGCACGCAAGGATCTCCTCAGCGAGGCGGTCAAGGCGAGGAGGTAGAAAGCAGTCGGGTGTATTTGTGCTTCAGGAGATGGCCACGACTGCGACTGTTTACCTAGAGCACTCGTGCCCAGCAGGGGATGGGAATAGCTGGTCTGGGGGCCGCTCTGCTGTTGCGGAGCCCCCTTAACCTACCCCAGGCGCACGGCCACTGCCTTTGGTGAGTTTGCTTGGGGAACGTCCGTGTGAAGCTCGTGTGCTTGTGCGTTTCCTGTGCTCCCCGTGTTTATCCTTCCCCTCCCATTCCCACGCACAAGTGGTTACACACGGTGTGGCTTCGTGGCCTGCCAGATGGGTGTCACGTGCGCACTGTGCGTCTTCAAGGCACGGATGCGTGACGGGCTTAGGTGGGTGTTTGCTAGGCGCAAGCGGTAACGCACACGAGTCCTGCTGGGCACGCTTACAGGAGAACGCTCGCCCTGTCGTAGGGTTTATGGCTGCAGTGAATTTGGCGTGTATAACCGGGTGTGGGAGTCGGGAGTTGGTCGGGACAGCAGGTTTGGGTGTTATTGTGCGTGTTCAGTGCGTGAAGGACACCTTAGTTCAGACAAGTTCCCTCTCTGTCCCTCCTTCCTTTGCTTTGACCTGCAGCGAGCAGAGATAAGCTCTCTCCCATGGCGGGGTTTACAGCTGAGATTTCAGTGTGTTGTGTCTGAGCTTCCTCCTGTCTTGAGAGCAGCATCTTTACGGTGCACCTGCTATCAAAAATTGATGTGTTTTTGTTGTTTTTTTCTCCCACTCGTGCACCAGCTTGTAAAGGTGGAGGACGAGAGTGAATTTGGTGATGGACAGATGGGGCGAGCTGAGCCAGCATTTGTTTCTAAAGGCTGCTTAGGTTTTAGGTGGGGTTACTGGCTCTAAAATGAGCCCTTTGTACATTGTTGGAATCCGTGACCCAATCAGTGGGACGTAGCCGGAGGAGGTGGTGCTAACGAAGGCTGGTACAGCTGACAATAACTCCGGCAGAGAGGGCGGCGGGGGGGCACTGGCTGGCACAAGAGGCCTTCACATCTTTAGGTCAACGTAAGGTGCCCGGAAGGGCTGGTTTGAGTTACCAGCCCTGACTGGAGAGGTAAGAGTGTGGCTAGTTGTCACCAGCTGCTTTTCCCTGCTGTCACCCGTCAGTTGTGCGACGAAGTCAGGCCACACTGTATTTAATCTGATGCCAGGGTGGCATCTCGTGGTATTCCAATGAAGCTTAACAGCGGGGTCTGAAATCCAGGGAAGGCAGTGCAACGCGAGGGGACGTGGGGTGCATCCTAGCAATGCCGAGTGCTTCCAGCCTGGATGCTCTCGGGGAGGTGGTGACACACCTGCAGCGCACATGTGGGCCGTGCTGTCAGGTCTGTGCTGCAGGCTGGCCGTGGGGAGCCTGAGCAGAGCTGCGTGGCGGCGCCGAGCCTGAGTTGGGAGTGGTTCTGGGTCAGGTTTGGGGTGCCTGGACAGTTAGGGGAGTGTGCGGCTGGGACTGGGCTGTGCTGCTGTAGCAGTGCTGCACGGGGTGCCAGGACCAGGTGCTTCTCCTTCTCCCAGGGATTGGGGCAGAGCTGCTGAGCTCCCCCTCCTCCTGGAAGAGGCAGGACGAGATGGTGTGTGTCAGAGCTGTGGTGTCGGCTGTGCTAAGAGCACCCCATGCCTGTATCCCTCTGAAATGGGCTCTGGCTGCAGCTCTCGGGAAGACAGAAGCACGATTTCTTCACCTTCCTTTTCTGATTTCTTTGCGCTCCCTGCAGTGCAAACCCTTTACCATCCCCAGGCTGCTTCTGAGCACGACAGGTACCTCCAGATGCCTGGAGCAGCGTGGATATGTTTTTGTGCTCAGAAACTTGCCTGGTAGAGCTGACCAGAGGAGAAAGGGAGCGCAGCTCTGAGCTCTCACCAGGCGGGCTCCAGGAAGAAAAGGCACGAAGGGAACTGGCTGCCTTACAAAAAAACAAGGGCTTGTTCTTGCGCCGTGATTTAGGAAGTGATTATCCTCGGCTTGAGGATAGCAGCAGTCACCTGAGCTGCTTGCTGTGGGGGCCGCAGCCTTTCATACCACGATAACACCCCCTGCAGTTGAATAGGCAGCTTGATGAGCTCGGTTAGCACTTCCTGTTTCCCCAGCGAAGGGAGTGCCGAAGGGAGTGCCGGGGCCAGTGTCTGAATGGGCTTTTTGCAAAAATCCTCTGACTGGGGTGTGTGACCAAACCGAGCTCAGCCCGAAGTCTCAAAAAGCAAAACCTGCAAGCAGTGGGAGAGGTGGATGTGACCGTCCGGTATGGGGGGAGGCAGTGGGGGCAGCTCCTCTTGCTGAGGATCATCTCGGTGCATTGCCTTTTATTAAAAGCTTTCCTTCCAAGAGCCTCGAAGCAACCTGCTAAGCTTCTCTTAATTAAGCAAGCCCATTAGCTGGAGGTAGAAAAGTGTTGTTCCCATTTCCCACTCAGGGAAACTGAGGCAAGGAGCAAGGCTGGGATGCACCCAGAGCAGCACAGGCAGGGGCTGGGCACGAGAGCGGTGACCGAAGCGTGGCACTTGTTGTCCTTGCTTTGCTGCCGGCCATCTCGGAAATCCTAAAGGATACCCACGGGCTGGGTGTGGGTCCTGAGGGGTTATTGATAACTTGTAGTCACTGCTTGCACCCTGCCGTCCTCCTCATCACAGCTATCGCCTCCTTGATCTGCTGCCTAGTCTGTAATCCCAGCACCCTGCCATTTTTCCGTGGTGTGCAAATCCTTGCAGATTGGGCCAGGGTCAGTGAGCGTAATCAGACTGTGTCATCCCTGTAAGGATTCGGGGTCATATTTGTCTTGGGGTGTTGCCTTGTGTGTGTTTTGCATGCAACCAAAGCCTCAGCAAGCGGGTTTGAAGCACGCTGAGAGACCTAATGCAAATCAGACCCACTGCATAACGTCTTCGGCAACTGTGAAACCTGTGATCTAAGCGCAGGTATCTGCCGTGCTGGCTTTATCTGCGTTAGGATCCCCTGTTTCGACACTCAGATACTGGAACCACACAGCAAGCAATTGAGACAGCGTGGCAAACAGGCAGGAAGGGGAGTCTCTCCCCGATGCTGAGCCCTTTAAGAGAGAAGGGGAAGGTAAGCCGGAGCCCGGAGATTTTAAGCGGGTTGTGCTGAGGCTGAAGAGAGGGCTATGGCAGTGCTTTCGGTCTCTCCTCTGCCAGAAGGAAGGCTTCTAGCTGGGCACCGGGGAAAAGGAGGAGGACAGAGGCCCGTGCAGACCGAGCATGTTGGGCACGGATGCATCTCGGAGCCTGCGGGAGCTGGAGGAGGTAGGGGTTGCCCACGGAGGGGCTAGAGGTGGACGGTGCTGTGTACCGGGGGGTCCTGAGCTCAGAGAAGTGGCTGCACGGGGTAAATCAGGAGAGCGGCGACCCAGAGTGATCAGCACGCAGTTACCAATGTCCCCACTGCACTGGGGAAACCTCGGTGGCCCTGTTTTTCTCAGGGAGGCAGCGTCTCCCTCAGGCAAAAAGAGCGGGGCAGAAAGGCAGGGAGGGGATTCCGTCTCTCAGCTCGGCCTTCCCCACGCGGTGTTTGTGCTAGCTGAACTGTTTCCTCTTTGCTGCCTCTGGAGCACGTTCAGTTCCCTCTTCACCTGCCACGGCAGTCCCCTCTCTCCTCTCTGCCTTGCTGTGCCAGTGCCGCATGGGCGCGATGCGTGCAGGCAAGTGGCACGGTGCAGCCTGCCCTGGAGGGGACGCGAGCTGCTGCTTTTCCCTCGGGGCCATGTGAGGTCTCTGGAGAAGAGGTGGCTCCAAGGAATTGCTGTTTCCCCATCGGCCCGGTGTCCCCAAATCCCTCCCGTCGTGCTGTTTTTGGTGCAGGCCTGACCGTAAGCGAGCGGCCGCCGTGTTCTGGTAGATGTGCTGTTGGCACGGAGCCTCCGTGGCCTTGAAATCCCTGTGTAGCAGCAACTTTTGGAGCAAGGGTTGACCACACCTGCATTCAGCCTGGCCGGGGGGAACGATGGGATTGCTTTTGCATAATTTAGTAGTCTCTTGAATTATTTATAGTGCAGTTGTGCTCTGGAACAGAGTCTTCTCGCTTCCCGTGAGTGCTGGGGGGGGAGGGAAGGGGAGCTTGTCAGGCATCCAGGTTCGCTCACTTCGCGATGAGGAAGTGCTGCGGGTTTCCTTTCTGCCCATGTTTGTCTGCCTTTGTGCAGCTGAACCGCCTTGTAGATGTTTCTGTTGAAAACAACAAAAAAATAAAATAAAAATGCTGTTTTGGTTTCTGCACCGTTCAGGTGTGTTGTTCTGCGGAGCATCTCTGTGGCTGGGGCGTCCTGAGTTCAGAGTGCTGCCTCTGCAGCAAGGAGATGATGTCAAGCTGGAGACGGTGAATCTAGTCCTTGGATTTGGTCCCTGACTCAATTACAGGGCTGTGCAATGGATCTAGGGCAGGGATCATCAGCACTGCTCTCTGAAATACTCAGAGGCTTGAGAGCTTTTAGTTTTGGAAGGCCCATGTTGTCCTGCCAAAGTGTATTTTTTTTCTAGCCTTGGCATGACACAGCACATTGGATTTTACAAGAGAACATCAGGACCCGTGGACTTGGAAGACAAGGTGATCCAGCAGCAACCTGTACAAACTGCACAGCTGAAACTCCCATCATTTCTCAGTGATTAAACCCTAAAGAGCAACCAGTTGAGGGCAGAGGGGGTTGGGGTGTGTTCATTTGTTTTTTTTTCAGGCTGTTGCAGCAGGGGAGCATCACGAAGATGAATTGCTGCGTGTACCGCATGCACTTCATCGCCCTTGGCCCTCTGCCCTGAGGTGGCAGGTCGCTGTGCCGTGCAGGTGGGATAATCCTGCTCCTGCCTAGGTGGTCCTGGTGCCTGGAACACGGCTGTGGTCTGCTCTGCATTGCACGCCCTTCCTCTTCACCACTGACTCTCATGGGGGGTTTATACACGAGCTTGTAGTGCCTTCCTCTTCTCCTTCATTTCTGGCCTGGCTGGGCAGCTGATTTGTCAGAAACGGAGTTCAAGATAAATGTCTGTGTTTTTAAAGACCTGAAAGGGGAGGGAAAGGGAAAGGAACTTGGCCTGCAATCAAGAGGTGGTGGCAGTAAACCGCATGGTCTGTCCTTCTGTTGAACAGAAATGTTTGGCTTCCCTGTTTTTATCCGTATGCTGTTGGTTTGTGGCTCCAGCATTCGGGAGAAGTTGGACGTGTAATCACCAGAGGTCCCTCAGCCAAGCTGTGCTGTCCCACCTGACCGTGGCCTGGTTCTCGGCCTGGAACAAAACCCTTTCTTTCATTACACGGCTTTACCTCCTGTTGGGGAAGCTGGCAGCTGGCTAAATGCAAAAATTCCTCCTCGTCTTTCCCCGAGAAGAAAGCCAATGTTAGGGAAGAGCGGGGAAAAGAGGTGGTATCGAGGTCTGTGTCATGCACCCATGACCTGCTCTCAGTCCTGGGCGCTCGGCTTAATCTGGAGATCAGGGCACTGCTTTGCCTAGTGAAAGGGGATGTTTGCACAGAAGAAGTAAACATATTGTTGAGACCCAGGCCTGCTGCAATGCCTGTAAACAAGATCCAGCCATCTGTGGGAAGCAGAAAAGAGATTTATGTGACCCTCAGTTAAGTGCATTAGGAGGCTTTTGATTTAGTTCTGGGAAACTGCCCCTGTTCGTGGTGCCATATGCCTGTTACCGACACAGAGCCGCTACCGAAGATGTGATTCGTGGGGGTTTAATCCGAGGGGCTGCGGTCGGGAGGATTACAGAAGCGGGGGGCTGTGTCTGCACGCCGCAGCCCGGGGTGCTGTGCGGAGCCCCGTGCCCTCTGCCCGCTCCAGCGGTGGGTGTCTGCGTTGGTTCGCGTCCGCCTTGGGGGAAGGCGCTGAAGAGCTCCCTGCCTATCAGCGCTTCCCTTCCGAAAATAATAACCCAGCAAGGCGGCAGCGGGAGATCCAGGGCGGCACTGTGTCGAGGTCTTGCCTAAGTCTTGGAAGAGGAAATGAAGAACAAAGGCAGAAGAGACAAATAAATAAGGGTCTGTTCTTGGTCCAAGAAAAATTCCCATGGGTTGGTGTAACGTCCTCGGGAAGATGCAGTGCTCCCAGGGCTGGGGTTGGTTTTTGTGAAATAAAATGGAAGGGTGAGGGGGGGGAATCGGAGAGAGAGACACCTCAGGGAAACCTCTCAGCACGGAGCCAGGTTTCTTTGGCCGTTCCCGCTGAAGAGGGGTTAATGCTTTCTGCGTGGGGTTGGCTGGTCACCAGGCATTTGGAGAAGAGGGGGACCCGGGGGCTGCCAAGCAGGACCCCTGTGGCCTGAAAGAAGGGGAGGAGGGGAAGGAGGAGTCTGGGAATGCTCTTCCAAACAGTAATAGATGGGCTACTGTGGGAAAATGAGCGCACTGCCAAACCCCAAGTGGTTGGTGATGGATGGGGGAGGAAAGAGGGCGGGGATGGAGGGCCAGCTCTTCGCTGTAGCCGCCAGGATCTCGCTGCTACTCCGTGGCCTCTCTTTATTTATTGTCTTTCTGGGGTTTAATTATTCCCCTCCTCGACCGAATTTGGAGAGCTTTTATCCCGGGGATGCACAAACAACTGCCACCCATTCCAAAATAGCTGGAGGCAGCGTGGTTTCTGTCTGGGTCTGTGTGCTCTGCCCATCACTGTGGCATCAAGTGCTTCTTGCTTCATTCCTCCCTTAGCTGCCTCCCTCCAGCCTGCAGGAGATCTAAATCACCCTCCTCTGGTCTGCTCACCCTGCACCTCCCAGATCCCCGGGCTGTCACCCAGTCCCCAGGAGCTCTCCTGCTTTTCTTTGCTCGCTTGCATGGTCTGGTGCACGTCTGCTGTGTGCCCTCATCCTCAGCTCCGAGTTTAATCTTGGCTGCTCATTTTGGTGCTGTTCTCAGGATTCTTGACTTGTATCCCGCCTGCTTGACATATGTGGACTGCCTGCCAGGGTCTGCTTTGAAAGCAGTTGTCTGCTGCTTCTTCCAGATCCCTCCTTGAGATGTTCTTTCCTGGTGCTGCCAGGAGAAGTTATCTAGCTCGTGGCAGTTGAATGGGAGCCTCATTGGAGACTTGGTTAGATGAACCATGCTTAAAAAATGCCCCAATTCTCTAAGCATCTGAGGATGTAACTATATAATATGACAGTTTTGGTGAGACGTGAACTGCTGAAATCACTTAGGAAGTTTCTGCTGGTCAACTGCTTGTTCCCATCCCTAGGCACTTCTCTAAGTTTATTTTTAACTTAGGTTGGCTGCTGATTTGGGCTTACAATGCTGACTTTGATACGATCGTACTGACAACTGAATGGTGGTGAGCTGCGATGGTGGTGAGTGAGGGGAGAGAACCTATGAAACCACGGCCTGTGTTTCCACACGCATCACTCGCTCTCTGAAAGCATGATTTTCCTTTATCTGACAAAATGGTTGTGTCCTGCCCCGCTCGGCAAGACGCCAAAACTAGCTGGGAGTTCTTGCACAGTTCTTGGATTATCCCGTCGACTGTCTGAGGACATAAGCTGCAGGTGCGTAGTCTCATCCCAGTCTCATTTTGGATTCCTTGTCTCATGATGAAGCACTCCTTCCTTCGAAGACACGAGTCAAAAAGCAACAGAACCAGCAAGCTCCCTTTTGCGCTGCTATAACCACTGCACACTTGAAGCAGCAGTGCTGCGTTTGGCTGGGTTTCCCATCGTTGGGGGGTTTGTGTGCACATACGGAGTGCAGTGAGCAACCCCCCAGATCACCCTCTGATGTCCCGAGACCCAGTCCTGGGGCCAAGAGGTGATGATGGAATCTCCAGAGCCGTCGCAGCGCTCTTCAGGGAACTGGGTGTTCTGAGGAAGCAGTAAGCAGGGTTGAGGAAGAGTCCTTCCAGGACATCAGGTGTGAGTGAAGGAGAAAAGAGGATAGAAGTGCTGTTTTTCCTTTAGCGCATAGAGTCCTTAGCCTAGCGGTGCTAAGACATTAAAATTATGGCTTCTGAGAGCATCTGAAGGATTGGAGTGTACTGGGGCATCTCTAGAACTATGGGAATTCCTGTGGTGGGACTGGCTTTGGAAGGGGAGAGATTAGTTACAAGGGAGCCCGGTACAGCTGAAGGACACTAAGCAGAATATTTGTTAGGTTCCAGCGGAGTTAGAAATCCAGCTTGAAGTTTCCTTTAGCATGCAGTACTATACCCTTGTGATGTCCAAGTACTTCGTGGATAAAATTAAACTGGTGTCTCATAGGCCCTTCTTGGATTTCAGAGGAGTTTTCTAGTCTTCTCTGAGCAGATCTTCTTTTAAACCGGGGGCTGGAGAATTATATAATGATGCTGCTATTAGTATTATGGTAGTTACAGTAAGAACAATCTGTTCAAGTGAAGGGATTTATAACGGACTCTGAAGGTGTTCAGATGTTGGCTTATTCTGGTGACTTCTGGGTGATCAGTCTTGAGACAGAACACCATCAACGAAGATCACTTCGTCGCCAGGTCCCATGTGCTCTACAGTGAGGGATAAGAGCTGCGTCGTCACGGAGCATGCACCGATCTTGCTGTGACTGGAGATGTGGCATCCAAAATAACAAAGGCTTAGTCCACTGAAGAGCTGGCCAAGATACCTCTTGAGAACAGTCAAAGCAGTGAAAGCTCCTGGAAGGTGTGGAATCCTAAAGTATTGTGCCCCTAGGAGGTGAAGAGGTGGGCAGCCATGGTACTCTGAGTGTGGGGGGGAAACACAGGGCAAAAAAGCTGAGGCATCTGCACTGCATCCACCTTAGTTTCAGTATTTAGCAGACCATAGCTTTTGGCTCGGACAACTTCCTTTTCCTACAAAAATGCATAGGGAAGGAGACACCTTTTGTTTTTCTTTTGACACAGTTGATACTGGTCAGCTGAGGCATTGCTAGGCCTTGGACACAGACCCGATGCTTGTAATTGACATGATGTATGCCATGTATCCCCCACAGTGGGAAGGGGAAGGCAATGGTTTGGTTTCTTGGTTGTGTTCTGGCCAGCCTCAGCATGGCCTTGTGTAGATTCACCCTTTAGTTGTTGTTTTTTTTTTTTTTTTTTCCTTCATCCAGCTTTCTTCCTGGCTTGATGACACCCGTTGGTGAGTGATGGCAGCTCTGGAAGCCATCCAGATGCTATGGCCACACCCGGTTGAGAGCAGTCACGTTATGTCTCCCCTTGCTTCCCTTGTTGAAAGGGGGAGAAGATGCTTAAGACAGAGGCTGGTTCTCCCTTTGCCTGACCTTACTTGAAGGGTAATTGTACTGGATGTCTTGCTCCAGCTGATGGTGCTGGCAGTGAGTCAGTGGCACCTTGTGGCTGATTGCCTCAAAGCTGCAAAGGAATGCATAGCATGAAGTATTGCTGTTTTGCATTGGTGCTGCAGGCAGTAACTCGTAATGAAGGTGGTGGAAAAATAATGTGTTCCCTTCCTGAACCTTCCTGAAATTTGGATGGAAGCGGATGTGGACCTGCCTGTGTTCTAACCACCTCGTACTGTGACCCTCCCAGAACTTCCTGCTGACATCCTCATAGCTTGCGGTCTCCGAAAATCCTTCACGTGAGAGAAATGCTGAGCACTACCTATGTTCTGGTACATCCTGCTTCCCTCCAATTTCTGTGCTGCTCAGCTTTGTAGGATAACTTTCTCTTCTTATCCTTAAGCAAATTAAAGTTCTGCTGTCCTTGAGCTAATCACGTTTAATTTGTAAACAAATAGTAGTTTAAATATATATATATATATATATTTACTTCTGTGGGTGTTTGCAGATCAAAAGTAACTAGAGATTTTGGTGTGTTTTGAGATACTGTGACCTTGATGTATGATGTTATTCCTGCGTCCCGTGAATGGAAGGTAGACCTGTCACTAAAAAGCGAAGAATCCGTTCGTATTTGTCCATAGCTAGAGCGGAGAGACAGTCTGGCCCTCAGTGTGAGGCGGAGGATGGACATCGTGCTGGGTTTTATTCTGCTGTGTGGAAGTGATTCTACTTTGAATCATTGCATTGTGCTGAAGTGTCTGAGTGATGGGCAAATGTGATACTGAACGGGTCTTAAGGGGTAACTCCAGGCAGAGGAGATGGGCATTTCTGTACTGCGGGGGGGGGGGGGACACACACACACGACACGGACACAGCCATGATTAAAAGTTTCTGCTGTGACTTGTCCTCGTAAGCAGCTTTTTCCCCTGTCACTACAGAAGAGGACCTGAGAGTCTCGAGTCCTGTGCCCTAGCATGCCAGAGGCTGGGGTATCATGCATCCAGCGGCCTCTTGCATGGCCTCTTGCCAGTGTCCTCCAGAAGAGAACATTAGGGTGGGTGGCTTGCCAGCTCTTAGCTGCGCATATCTCTCTCTCCTGCTCCTTGAAATCAGGATATGATTTCAGGATGGTATAAATTAACAGGTCATTTGATACAATGGCAAAGTAAAACTGTAACAGGTGCCTGGGAATAACTCATGTACACAACTTCTAGCTATCTATATTCTTTGAAAGCCATTTGCCTGCGTGGTAGGGACATACCTTCTTCAAGCAAGGAAATATCAAGGGTGGTCCCTTACAAAAAGAAGCTTTAGGCTCCTCTTGCTGAGGCTGAATGTTGCTGAAGTTGTTTATAATTGCATGTTCCCTAAAGAGCTTTGTCTTAAAGGAGCTGACTGTCCGTGCTGCTCCTGACTTTGTCTTCTACTTGAACATAAAACCAACAGGGGGAAAAAAAAGCTTTAAACCTGACAGCAACTTGATCTCTCTCCCTGAGATCAACTTTTTTTCTCTCCTCATTCAAAATTGTCAGGAGGGAAATCTCTTCTTGCTGTTTTCCGTGTTCCTGGTAACTGATGGCTGCTTTGTGACAGAGCAGCTGGGGTTTCTTATGACAAGCTGAGATGTCTCCCTGCCTGGTACCTCCTTTCTCATTTCAGCCACATATAAATGTTCTGGATGGGGAAGGTGGGTAATAACGTTTTCCTCCCCTGCTGGCCTTTGTCTCCAATTAGCCACCACTCAAAGACACATCTTTCGCTGCAATGCTGATCGGAGCATATGGGAAGGGATACGTGACTGATTTTTAACATCTCAGCCCACCCAAGGGTGGATGAGCTCTCTCTCCACTCCCTGACAGAGGAATCCGTGGCATGTGAGAATGGAGGTGGGTCCCTGGGAAGAGGTTTTGAAGAGGACACAGCTTCTTCGCTTCCCTCTTCCTTGGAGGGGGACAGGAAGCAGGTTCATGTTCCCACTCCCTAACAAAGGCAACTGAGCAGTGCAAATTGCCTCCTGGGAAATGTCGGCAGCAAAACAGCAGAGGGTACTGCAGGGCCAGCTTGCTTTGGCAGATCTGCAGGGGAGGGCTGTGCGCACCAGCCCGGCTCTCCCAGACGCAGACTGCAATAGCAGGGAGACAACGCAGCCGTGCACGGGCTGAGTTTCGCTGGTGGGTGAAGAGCTGCTGAGCCTGACATATGTGATGTATGCAAATGTCAAGTGAGGAAAACATGCTTTACTTCCTAAAACCGTGCATCCTGCGATGTTGACATGGCACACTGGTTCCCAGAAGGCAAAGTGGTTTGTTAAATGTCGGGAGTTAGGACCTCTGTCTGGGATTTCCTGTGGCATGCGGAGCATCACAGCCGTCTGGGAAGAAGATGGAGACCTGCCGTGTTTGATTCCTTCAGCGCTGGTCCAGCCCAGAGGATGCTGGCTGCCATGCATCTGTGTGTCCCATAGGAACTGGAGTGAAGCTGGCAGTAACTGGCAGCCACTGGGATTGCCTTAATGGAGCAGGCCAGCTCTTCTTGCCTGAGCCTCAGCAACCTGATGTCTTGAGGTAATGCCTCAGAGGAAGTGCAGGATACCAATCAGACAGAACTGCACTAATGTACCAGCAAGGGATGTCTTCTTCTAGCAGCCTCTGCTCACTTAGTCTTTTCAGCTTCTTCCCCACACCTCGGGACAGCAAAATTGGTGACGTGCAAGGAAGAGGTGCTGGATGCTCCTTGGCTCTGTGAGTGATCTCACTGCTCCAGAAAGACGTTAGCTGAGCCTTGAAAATAAAAATACCCCAGGCACAATTAGATAGTCTTGGAGGGTGTCTGCAGCCTCAGTTCATCCCCATGAAGAATGCCTGACAGCACAAGCTTTGAACAAGGGAACAGCCAGGCCCTCCATGGCTGGGCCACCTCTGTGGCTAAGGAGCTGGGCTGTGGTGGGTGGGTGCGGGAGGTGGTGAGGGTTTGCCCCATGGGGACCCCGTGAGGAGAGGCACCATTTCTTCCTCCCGCCCTGACAAGATGGCTCCCTGGGGTGCAGCAAGCCAGGAGCCTGCCCTTCAGCCACCCTGTGTTGCGTTGAAATCTCTCAGAAGCCATAACAAACATTAAGAAATAGCAAAGCTGTAACTTTTTTGTGCTGGCTTCAGGCTTGCAGTCCCCCTTTTCACACTGAAACAACCCCGTTAACATGGGAGTCCTCGTGCCACTGCCTAAGCACAGGGGGCAGTGCCAGTGAATAGCCTTTTCTCACTAAAAAAGCAACTGTGAAGTATCTAGAAATGCTTGCTGCTGAGCTGAAAGGCATCATCAGTATGGACAACCCCTCTGACAAAGTCTATGCTGGAGCCCTTGGTTGGGAGCCCAGATGTGCTATCCTTTGGGCAGTTGCCATTAGTCTAATTTATGGCTTTTCACTTCAGTATTAAATTCTCCCCAGGTTAATCAGTAAACGCGCCTTGCTGTATTTCACTCGCTCCCCTCGCGCACAGCAGGAGCGGGCCAGGCACTTCTCCCCACCGTTCCCACCCAGGACACATGTGGGCCATGGGGAGTCCCGGAGGGGGCCAGGGGACCACCCTGGCTTAGGGCCGGGTGCTTGGTCTGCCTCTGGGTGCCACACAGGGCTTATAAGTGATGGCACGGAGCGTGGCATATACATCGTGCAGACCTTTGGCCTGGGAAGGAGGCGCTAAGGTGTGCGTGTGGGTGCAGGACTGTGGTGGGGAGCTGCTGTAGAGGAGCACGTCATGTTGATGAATGACTGGTGGGTTTTCTGGGTGCGGGGGGAGCTCTGCCTGCCTCCACACAGGGAGTTTCGTGCTTTTGGGGGGAGAGGCAGCCTCTGCTTTGCGTAGGGCATTTAGGTCACCTTGTTCCCCTGCCTGTCTTTGTCCCAGCCTTCCCTAAACAGCAGAATGTAAATGCCTTTCCTTGTTCTCCGTGGTGAACTATTGAGTGAGGTTATTTTTTCCTTCTTTTTTTTTTTTTGGTAATTTTTCTGGATTGTAGTATTCAATCATTTTTCTGCCTGACAGCAGCTCCATACTAGCGGCATGGGCTGGAGGAAGGGAGGTGGTGTAGGGAGGGGATGAAGGTTGTATTTCTTGCTGTTCAAAGGGCTGAGCACCACTGGCTTCTTGCTGGCTTGACACAGATCAGTCACGATGGCACTGTATTACCAGCAGAGACAGTGAGGTGGTTTTTTTGTAGCCTCCTTGATCCAGATGCAGAAAAACTCCGGTTTCAGCCATCTGGTCCATCGAAAATGAAAAGCAAAGGGAGACATCTGGAGACGTAGTGGACTTGAGAAAGGGGAGGAGAGTAAAAGCGACAATCCTTTATTTTTTTTCCTTTTTCTTTCCCTATACGGACTCAGCTAGCATTTCCTAGGAACAAGGATTTCATAGGGTGTGTGTTGTGAGCAAACATTGGAGAGATCAGGGGAGTGTAGGTGTTTTCCTGGTCTTGGCAGCCTGGCTAATGATCTTAGTCCCTTAAGACTGCCTCTCTTATGCTGGTTGAGTTTCAACTGCGTTACCCTCTACTCCCTCACATCCCTCTTGCTCTCTGCTCTCTCTTTATCTTCCCCTGACCTTCTGGTGATCGCAGGCCTGAGAAGGCCTGCGTTTGTTTCTGAACAGGGACAAATCTGCTAAGTGTGGTGAGTTCACTAGATTGTGAATTCTTGTTTTCCTGAATTTCCTGTCTCTCTACCCCATCACCAGCACCTTTCCTGTCTTTATGATATTATAGGACTGTAACCGATTTAGAAGAGACTCGACTTGGCATAACCCAGACAAGACAAGAGGCCCACTGAAGTTGGCAGAGGGTGGGGGGAGATGTTTTGCATTTGAGTCTTGAAAGATGCATGCTGAATTTGTATTGGCTTTCTGGCATCCCCAACCTGTCTTACTACGAATGATAAATGTTTTGCACCCTGGTAACTACTGACCGTGACTTTCCTTTTCATGGCTTTTCCACAGGATGAAGATGAGACGCCATAAGCTCTTTCTGACTCTCTGCATGGCTGGTCTCTGCCTCATCTCCTTCTTGCACTTCCTGAAGGCCCTTTCCTATGTCACCTTCCCCCGGGACCTGGCTTCACTTAGTCCCAACCTTGTCTCCAGCTTCTTCTGGAACAATGCCCCCGTCACGCCGCAGGTTAGCCCTGAGCCAGGGGGCGCAGAGCTGCTCCGCACACCCCTGTACTCCCACTCGCCCTTGCTCCAGCCCCTGCCTCCCAGCAGAGCCAGCGAAGAGCTGCACAAGGCCAACTTTGTGCTGCCGGAAGACACGACAGAATATTTTGTCCGCACCAAAGCCGGCGGCGTCTGCTTTAAACCAGGCACCAAGGTGTTGGAGAAGCCACCCACGGGAGGGCGGCCGGAGGAGCGAGCGGATGGCGTGGCCTCGGGGCGGCCCGCTCGCAAGCCGCTAAGCTCCCAGACCAAGCGGCGCAAGTGGGTGGAGTGCATGTGCTTGCCGGGCTGGCATGGCCCCAGCTGTGGCGTTCCCACCGTGGTCCAGTACTCCAACCTGCCCACCAAGGACCGCCTGGTGCCGCGGGAGACCCCCCGGCGGGTCATCAACGCTATCAACATCAACCATGAGTTTGACCTGCTGGACGTCCGCTTCCACGAGCTGGGAGACGTGGTGGACGTCTTTGTGGTGTGCGAGTCGAACTTCACGGCCTACGGAGAGCCGCGGCCCCTCAAGTTCCGCGAGATGCTCCTCAATGGCTCCTACGACTACATCCGCCACAAGGTGCTCTACGTCTTCCTGGACCACTTCCCCGCCGGCGGCCGCCAGGATGGCTGGATCGCTGACGATTACCTGCGCACCTTTCTCACCCGCGACGGCGTCTCTCGCCTCCGCAACCTGCGCCCGGACGATGTCTTCATCATCGATGATGCCGATGAGATCCCGGCCCGCGATGGCGTCCTCTTCCTCAAGCTCTATGACGGCTGGACGGAGCCCTTTGCCTTTCACATGCGCAAGTCGCTCTACGGCTTCTTCTGGAAGCAACCAGGCACCTTGGAGGTGGTCTCAGGCTGCACTATGGGGATGCTGCAGGCCGTCTACGCTACTGACGGCATCCGTCTGCGGCGCCGCGAGTACTACACCATGCCTGGCTTTCGGCAGTATGAGAACAGTACGGGACACATCCTGGTGCAGTGGTCGCTGGGCAGCCCCCTCCACTTTGCTGGCTGGCACTGCTCCTGGTGCTTCACCCCAGAAGGGATCTACTTCAAACTGGTGTCAGCCCAGAATGGGGACTTCCCCCGCTGGGGTGACTACGAGGATAAACGAGACCTCAATTATATCCGGGAGCTGATCCGGACTGGTGGGTGGTTTGATGGTACTACGCAGGAGTATCCCCCTGCTGACCCCAAGGAGCACATGTATGCTCCCAAGTATCTGCTCAAGAACTACCAGCGATTCCACTACTTGTTGGAGAACCCGTACCGAAAAGCGGAGGGGGCTGGGTGAGGCCACTGGGACTCATGTGGGAAATCGGAACTTTACAACAAAGGGAAAGAGTCGGGTGTTTTTGTCTGTTTCTTTTTTTATTATTATTATTCCAGGTGGGGTGTGCCATTTCTCCATGGTCTTTGCTCTCCCTTCTCCCTGGGGTAATGCCTGGGGACACAAATTCCTCAGTCAGCTGAAGGGAGGCCTGGGCAGGAGGAGGGGAGAGGTGCAGGACCTACCCTGACAGTAGCATAAAGATTTCCCTTCATCTCCTGGACCCTTCCCGCTGGCTGGGGAGAATCTCTGCATCCAGCTGGTGGGTTTTCCTCCGGGGAGGCTGGGAAGGTCTGCTGGGGGAGAGAGGGCAGCTGTTCCCATCCATCCTCGTTTGTTGTGGATCGGAGCAAGCACAGATGTGAGTTTGGGCTATTCAGTGAGCGTGTGAGTCAGCAGGCACAAACTGATGTGAGTGGTCACGTGTGTAGATGTGTGTGTCACAGGCATATTTTTTTTTGGATGAGTGAATGTGCAAAAGCATCTCAATATGCATTTATTTTTTTATATACCTCTATATTCAAAGTACTTGGGGGAAGGTGAAACCTTTGCTTCCAAGGTGTTCTCTCCAGTACACAGCCTCCTCCCACAAATTTAATGCGTCTGTCCTGGGCTGTGTCTTGGCCTGATGCTTTGCCAGTCCTGGAGCAAGCAGATGGGAAGCAGTGGAGAAAGCTGACTTTTTTTTTTGTTGTTAAAATTCCTTTTTCACCCCTGCCCACTCAACGCTGCACTGGCTTGGCCCACCGGAGCTGAAGCATCTTCCCTGCTGTATGTGCTTCTTTCGGGGCTGGGATAAGCTGCAGGGGATTAAATCAGATGGTGGGAGTGTATGTTTACAAGTGCATGGTTTCCTATGTGCATGAGTGCTAACATGCATGGTTTTGGTATGCACGTGGGTGTTTGTTACCAGTATTGGGAGGGAAGGGGGCATAGGTTGGGCTTGGGTGTGTATGTTTTCAGGAAATGGTGAGATCCATAAGCTGTGATCTGTCTCGGCATGGATGACATTTTGGGGAATGCATAGGAGAGGTTCAGGGAGAGCATTGTCTCTGCATAGCAGAGTGTGACACGCAGAACTGTTGTGTGTCTCTTCAGCTGCCTCCATAGCCTGTTGCAGGGCTGCTGTTTACACATACTGGCTATCCCTTCTTGCCATGGGGGAAAGGAGAGGAGAAGGGCAAAGCTGAGTCAGCGATGGGTGTTGTGGGGAAACACAAAGCATGTCAAAGCATGGGGCCCACCTGCCTGCTCTGAAGTTGTGAGGGAACTCCTGGAGAAAGGGGCCATGGGCAAACTCCCCCAGGGGCCAAAAATAAGCTGTTCTGGGATGATCACGTAATCCAGGGAGCAGCCCACACTTTCAGGCTGGGCCATAAAGATGAGAGGGGACGTAGCACGATGTGACTTGCAGCTGGTGGGCCCATGTCCACACGGAGCTTGCCGCTGAAGGGTCTGGCCTGTCGCTGTATTGGATTGATTCAGCTCATTGAGGAGGCAGATCAGCGTTTCCACCCTTACCACCCTTCCTTAGCAGATGGCTTGACATGGTGCCCAGAGCCTGGTCTGCAGTAGGAAGAGGGTGAAAAACACGAACGTGCTCTGTTAGCCTTACAGTGGAAATATTGGCTCATCTTCCAAGCAAAGAAGTGAGGATCGTGTGGAGGAGGAGAATGTTGTCATAAGGACGAGTGACCCTGACATCAGGACAGCTGTGCTGAAGCAGGAGGGTTTCCACTGCCATTAATTCACTCCATCAGGGCTGTATTTTCTTGTTGTCCAGCCTGTTTCGTTCCTTGTGCTTAAATCCTGTCTTTGCATCTCTCTTCCTCCTATTCCCTTCCCTAGAGAAAGGAAAAACATGTACAAAAATATCTTGATTCCCTAAGAAGACTGAGATTGGAACAGAAAGATGATGAGCATCTTTTTCTGATCAAACTGAGGCAGGGTTCATCTTAGTTCCTTCCCCATCTCATGTGCCACAATGCCTCTTTAGAAGAACTGAGGGACCCTCTTGTTTGCTTGGTTTTTAAAATCACTGCTCTCACCTGTGGCAAGTGTCTGATCTTCTGCACCTCCTAATCTTCTACAGCAGGAGCAGCCTCTCTCTTGGTACCAGCCTTCCCTGTGTACATGGACTTTCCTGGGGATTTTTTAGTGCATCGCAAGGGATGTTTTCATTGCTGGGGTAAGGCCCTTGTCTCTTAGGAGCATCAGATAAGCCCACAGCTGCAATATCTGGATCTCCGATCTCCTGTTCCCAAAGTCCTGCCTGTTACCCTCCTTCCCCTCTCCTCCACTGTTTGCTCCATCGTTCCCCCTCTGGGGGGAGAGAAGGTCCTGCTGGAGCGGGGTGAGAGCAGCGCTGAGGCTCTTCCGTGTGACTCTGGCCCTGTCCACCCCCTGTACTTCTTCACTTATTCCTAGGAAATTAAATTTAAAACAGGCTTCTGTTGTGGAGGGAGGAAGGGACTTTACAGCTGAGATGCATTTTTTTTTTTTTTTTTCCCCTCAAGAATTGTTTAAACATTTTTTTGACTGAAGGCCAACCCAGTTAATGTTCCTGTTGTTTCTGCAAACTCCCTGTTTATTATCCGTAGGGAGTTAAAGTGCTTGGGATTAAAAACCCTCCGTCGCCTCTCCCCTGAGGGACGGGGACTGGCGAGGTGGTGGCTTGCCCTCTGCGCAGCTTTGCCTGGGGCATTGCCTGGGCTCCCCCCGGCCGCTGTGCGGGGCTGCCGAGCCTGAACCGGGCGCTGAAGTTTGAGCAGGGAAGGCCTAAAAAAAAACCCCGGCCTGCCCGGGAGCTGGTTGTTGTTTCCAGTACCCAGCAAGGGGTGGGCAGAAGAAGCGAGGTGGTTTTGTGCCTGCGTGGTCGGTAGGAAGGATAGACGCGCTCCAGTCCGGTCTCGCTGTTGCTTTCTCTGATCCCCGTGTCCTGCTGAGCTGTTTGCTGTCGTGCAGCCTGTTCTTCGTGCCTCCGTGGCAGGTAAACGAAGGGGACCTTGTGGCCTCCAGGTAACGCACACGTCAGGCTGGGGGAAGCGTCGGTGCAGGACGGGTATCGGTTCCCCCAGCGACTCTTTGTGGTGTCCTCGTGGGATGGCGGTGTCCTCTCCCCTCCCGAATGCCCCCCGGGCTCTGTCCCTGTCCCCCTGCTCCTGCCAGCAGTCTCCGTGGCTGCTGCGCCTCTGCACTGTGAAGTCTGGAGTCACTCCTGGTCCTGGTAGTGATCGCTGGTGGCGAAGAGGGGAGGGATAGCTCGTCCTGGCTCACCTCAAGCCTCGGTGAAGGAGGGAAGTGAGGGGTAGAATGGATCCTGAATCCCTCCGTTGTTGTGTTTACCCCACCCAACAAAAATATATAGATATCCCGTATGGTTTCTGAGGCATCGGATAAACTCGCTCGTTTTACGGAAAGAGGGGGGGAGCTGGAGGTAAGGGGGTTCCAGGAGGGGCTCGAATCCAGCACCGAGAAAGGAGAGCTGTTTCTGATGCAATACGCTGACATCTAAGGCTTCGGGGACTACAGATAATGGTTTAAAAAGGGAACTGAAATACTCTGAAACTGAGAATTCAAACCACTGTTGTTTTTTTTTTCCTTCCTGTGAGGAGGATGATGCAGTATCATCCCGGAGGTGGCCCAGCAGCACGCCCGAGGCTGGGGTCCACCTGGACCTACTGGTGGCGTTGCCGCTGGGGTGGCCCCAGAACACCCTGTTTTGGCAAAGGAACGCGTGGACTTGCCAAAAAAAAAAAAAAAAGGAAAAAAAAGAGCATCTGCAAAGCTCCTGTCCACTCTGTAATTTATAAACAGCAAGTAATAACGAACTTTTTGTAAGGATAAATCAAATGTACATTCTGAAATCATTTTCTCTGTAAATGGTTGGATTTCATTTCACCCTTAAAGGGATGCTTAAAAGGAGGACAAAATAAAAAAGAAAAAAAAAAAAGAAAAAAAAAGCAAAGTATGAAAGGAAACCAAGGCGTGTGTGTAGCAGCTTTTATTTCTGATTGCCTGGCAGAGGAGGGGGGACGCTGGAAAACGGAGTGATGGAGGTTGCTGCTGAACTTGTGTGCCCAAATCAGGCCTCTTCTTCTGCACGCCGGGTGAGTGTGAGCACACACAGGGATGCGAGGGGGGAGCAGAGCATCTGCCCAGCGCCTCTGGGGAGAGCTGGTGGCTGTGGGAGCCAGCATCGCTCGCAAATGGTCGCTCACCACCGTCTCCTCCCTGTTGCATCCACTCTTCCAAATCCAGCTGTGGAAACCCTGGCGCCCCAGCCGAACCCTCCCCACTGCAGAAATGTTTCTTTGGCGGCTGACTTTCCGCACGGTGCGTGAAAGAACATGACCTCCTTGTTTTAGCTTATTTTTAAACCCGCCTAATGTAATTTTGGCTGTTCCCATTACTCCGTATCAAAGCCCAGTCCTGCCCTGAATCCTCCTGAGCACCTGGCCTCAGCCGTATCTTTGGCAAGGGCCATTCACAAGCTCACGTGCCGTCTACAGCTACTTCATTTTTGTGTGTTTTTAAGTGCCTTGTGCTTCAGGTTCATTCCTGGTCCCATTTAGAAATAGCAATGGTAATCGTTATAGGTTAGTTTCCTTATAGTACTTAAGACTGGGGCCATTCCCTCTTCTTTTTCACTTCCACGGCAGTCTGATGCTTTCAATTTCCCCCTTCTGGAAGGCTTTCCATCACACTAGAGGTTTGTTGTCCACAAGCAAAGCCTTTCTGCTGCTTCTGCCCCCCTTCCCCGCAGCAAAGAGCCTGAAATGAACGTGCTACTCAAAATTCACAATTAAAATTTCCTATGAAGAAATTTATAGCGTTCTTACTGATTGCCTTATTTGTGCACTCTAATAGGGCATAATCTAAAAATAGACGATCCCTGAAATGTCTGTGAACTTGCAGTTTTTCAGAAGGGAAAGATAAGGCTGCAAGCCTGGGCCGGTGGCGATGTAGCAAGGCGGTTTAAGAAATGAGGGTTGACTTGGTCAAAGGTTCTCACTTGTATTCTTCTTGCCTCCAGTACCAAATCTCTCACTGACATTTATATTATTTTAAGAGGCGATGTAAATGACATTTCTTCGGTTTCCTACGAGGTTTTAAAAGAAGGCATTGACAGAAATCAAGACCTTTCTCCCCAGAAAGCACCGGTTTCTGCCGCGTGAGCTGGAAGAGCCTGCGTGAGCAGGGCATTAACTCTTCCGTGAGCCGGTCCGTGGTGGGGACCCTCGTTTGCAGGAGCAGTGCTGACGATCGGCTGGGCACGGGGGCACGTGGCTCCCCCGCAAGCCTTGTGCACCCTCCTACAGCGTCATCCCCCTGCATCCCTCAGGACACGTGGACGTGGGGTTGGGTTCACGCCGCGTGCTCGCTGGTTCTGGATACGCAGCCTGAAGTGCTGTATTGAACCAGGGATGTGCAGTGCACGTGATGCCGAGCAAGCCCTGCGTGTTTTGCAGGATTTCAGTGCCCTGACAGATACTGCACGGGGAGAGAGACGCGCCGTGGAGGGGCTCTGATGCAACCTGCCTGGAAATGAGCTGCTCCCCAAATTCTCGCCGCGTGTCAGGGATGCCCAGCGCCTACGGCGGGCGCCGTGCGGAGCTGCTCGGCGGGGAGGCGTGCTGCGGCAGCCCCTCCGTCTGGCTGGCTCCCGATCGATGCCTGCAGCAGAGGTTTGCTGATCGGGGGGACAGACAAGCTGTTTCTAAACACCAGGGTGCTTAGAAACAAAATGACTTCAATATAAACTTACAGCATCACTGAAAGAGCTGGAAAGGGGATACCAATGCCTGGCTCGCTGGCTGTTTGTTTTTGTTGCTTGGATACATTTGTTCCCTGTGTAAGGGCAAAGCTTAATACGCTGTTTAACAGGGACAGTTAATTTTTAATTATTAGTCTGCTTTTTTGCCTTTTTTTTTTTTTTTTTCCTAAGCCTCGCTGCGTTAGCAGCTGGGCTGGGGCCGCAGCCGGGTCTCATCAGCCAACCTTCAGCCGGGAGCAAGCATTGCAGGGCTCTGCTCTGTCCCTGCAAAACAGCCTCCAAGGAGCTGAGCAAAACTGTCCCGTCCAAGGAAAGGGCTCTGGGTCCCCGGAGCAAGAGGCTGACACGAGGGCTGTAAGCTGCTGGGGAGAGGAGAGGAGCCTGGCTGCAGGCCAGGCTGCCCCGGGCTTCGCCTTTGTGGCATCTGCAGGGAGAAGCACGGCAGTGAAAGGGGAAAAGGATCGGCCCCTTCCAGCAAATGTTTGGGCCGTTACTGTAAGCATCTCTGAGAACTCCAAACACAGACGTTTACTTGGAATTGAGGAAAATCGGGAATCTTGACATTTTGAACATTTTTTTTCTTTCTTTTTTTTTTTTTTTTTTAAGCAAAGTGAAACATTTTTTCCTTACTGTTTTTTGAAATAGTTACGTAAAAAAAAAAACGCAAATCTTTCAAGGCCATATCACTGCTCGCCCTGCCAAATGAAATAAAAAATAAAACCCCATTGTTTTACTTCTGCTTATGTTTCCTGTGCCTTATGGCTTGAACCATGAATCCCTTGGCTGAAATCCATTCCAGTAACAATTTAATTTGGGAGCCACGCTTCACCTTTCTAAAAATAAGGAAAACTGAGAAGAGCAGCTAAGCTGTGACGAATAAAGATATAAAATAATATTCTCCAGGATCTCAAATTAAAGAAACTATGCTGCTCAGAGAATGCATAAAATCAAACGTTACAAGCCCGCATCCTTGCAGCAAGCTCTTTCCTGGCATTTTAGCCCTGTTCTACAGTCTGGACCTTTTCCAAAGAGAGAGCAACAAATCATCAGTCATATCTTTTTTTTTCCCCAGACACTTACTAAGAACCAGGCACACATGCAAAAATAAAGGAATGCAGAAAACATCCACCCACTTCTGTTTGATTGTCAGTGTTTTTAAAGCATTTGGCTCAAACCGTTGCCCAGAACTGGATGTCAGACTGCTGCAAAACCCAAACCAGATAAATGTCCCTAAAAGGGACAGAAATAAATCTAGGGACGCGGGACTTAATGGCACAAAATGTGTATTAGGTGCCTGAACTTAAAGAAAGGAGACAAGCGGAGCGGAACAGCAGCATTGCCCTTCTCCGGCTGCGCACATGTGTGGCAGTCCAGGGCAGCCCAGGCTCCCCTTGGACGAGCCCAAACCCCACAGTTGTGCTGGGAGGACCTCACCGCAGCACGCATCAGGTCGAAGGGTGCGGAAAGGCTGGGGTCAGTGTGTGCAGCCCCGCCTGGGGTCACTGCCAGCGGCTGCGAGATCGCCACGGACGCTGCCGGTGCAGAAAGCCCGCGAGGCTGTCAGGCCAAAGCAAAATTGCACAGCTTAGAGCGCTCACAAAAGCAGGATCTCCGAACAGCTCCGGAAACCTGCTGCGGCACACAGCTGGTGCATGGCAAAATAATTGGGAGAAAAATCCTGCTAGCCAGGGAATTAAAAAAAAAAAAAAAAGGCCCCAGCAAACCCTGCCGCGGGGAAACGCGGCTGAAGGAACACCAGTCGTGCTGAGCTTAGAACAAAGGTATGCGTAGACCAATTGTAAAAATACTCCAGCAGCATTTTTAACTTGTTAGGTTAAAGCCGAGCCTCCTCAGCCACCGTTGGCGCAGACCCTCGGAGCGGTGGCAGCTTGGTGGCTGCCTGCGTGTCCCCCCCGGGGCTCTGGGGCTGGAGGCTGAGAACCTGAAAAGCTCCACTTGGGAAGCAGCTGGGCTGTGTGAACTTTTCCTGCCTTCCTCCGGGCAAAAACATACCCCCAGCATTCCTCCCCGGAGCAGCCGGCTTGGCAGATAAGCTGTGGCTAAAGTCTGGGTCTGGGCTGTCCATCAGGAGCGTCCCTTGAGAAGTGACTGCGGCGTACCGGCCGCCTCTCCTCCCTCAGCACCTGGGTTCCTTCTCGGCTGTGTTTGTTCAAATCAGAGCTGCTGGGTTCGGTGGAAAGAAGCTATCAGCCACAGCCCCAGCCATCCTCCGCTCCTGGCATACCACAGGAGCAGGAGTGAGATATTATTTCTGCTCTGGTATCAACAGGTTCCCAGTTTTTTCATCTTTTTCTTTTCTTTTCCCCACCAAACAGCAGAAAGTCATTCAAAATGCAGGGCAAGGCAAAGCATCCATTTAGGGCCTGATCTGGCACAAATGCTATTACTGTGTGCAATTGCTCGAGTGAAGAACTAGGGGTACAATAAAAGAGAGAACCGCTGAACTGTTCCAAGGTCTCTTTACGAGCAGATACGAAGGATATTACGCCCAAGCTCAGATGGCCTTGGCAGACCGCTACCCATCTTCCCAGTTGTATTTAGGGATTGCTTTCTGACTCATATAAGAGGCCAGCCTTCTGTTTCCACATGCAGCCTTTCTGGGGAGAAAATCCTATGCTGCAGCCCTGCTCCAGGGCATTATTTGCCACTCCACGGATGCCACTCGTTGCCCTGCTCCCAGCCGGGGCGCAGAGCGTGAGCAGGAGGATCAGTTACAAGCATGAGAAGAGGCTCCCAGGGGGGCTGGGGGGGGATATCTGTGCTTTACACCTAGGTAACAACACGGGTTATTGTGCCCTGTAGCCCATGCTGCCTTTGATATATCACAAGCTCACTTAGTCATCTGGGAAAACAAAGGTCATTATTGTTCTCCTTATTGTACGGCAGAGGTGTGCTCCCTCCTCTCCGCCTGCAGTACAGGGAGTAAATCTTGCAGGGATGCAGCCTCGGAGGCAAGGGGCCCCCAGCCCGCCGTGGGGCACCCCACATTCCCGGCAGCTCCATGAGGGGAGAGGAAGGGCAGAAAGGGCACCCCGGGCAGACGCCGCGTGGGTTTGCCGGCAGTGGGACGACATGGGCCCGCACGTCCCGTCAGGGCAGCACAAGTCCACCCACACGGTGGGGCCGCGGGGGGAGCGAGCGGTGGGGTCAGCAGAGGAGCCGCCCGGGTCGGGAAGCGCCGCGGGGGACGTTGCTTCACCGTCTGCAGGCAGAGTTCAAGTTCACAACCCCGGCACCTCGTCAGCGGGCCAGCGCTCGCATGGCCAAGTGGGAAGTGATGGCCGGGGGTCGCTCTGCCTCTCCTCTTTGCAAGGCCAGAGGGGCATGGTGAACGTGGCTCGGGCACGGCGAGCACGTGGAAGGCCATGGGTGCTCCAGCGAGGCGCCGGAGGGCACGGCGAGCCCCGGGGTGCTGGGGAGATGGAGGCAGGCTGAGCAGCGCGGCCGGAGGAGTCCACAATGCACGCATGCAGCTGTTGGCGAGGAGCCCGGGAGCTGGCGAGCGGCCTGGGGAAAAAAAAAATGAACAAAACACTAAAACAGGCGCAACCGAAGGGGGCCAGGCTGGGGAGGGGTGCTTATGGAGGCCTGAAGTCCTCAGCTCCCACGTTGGGAAGGCACGGGGAGCCCCCCAGATCGGCCTTACCCAGAGCATTTTGCACATCCCAGGCAACTCAAAGCTGGCACCTCGGGGGGAAGGAGGTCTTACTCCCGTGTGCCACGGTCACCCTTTTGCTTTCACACTTATCCTTCACAGCAGATGCAGGTGGCTCTCGAGAGGGAGCACAGCTTGAAATCTTCCCTGGGGAATCCTCCCCGTGCGCTGCCACAAGGCCTGAGCACAGCCGGTCCCACGCACGGCCCCGGCATGGGTCGGGATGCCCCGGGGGAGCGTGAGGTGCGTGGGGCCCGGCGGGGTGAAGGATCGGGGAGCAGGGCTCGGACCGGGCGTGTGGTGGGACTTAAAGCATCACGAGCACCGAAGCTCACCCCGCTGCTCACCTCCATGCAGCCCGATCCCGTCTGTAACTCATCCGGGGGCTGCCGCACGCAGCTGTGGGTGTTTTCATCCAGACTTTGGAGTTTCAAGGACTGGACTTATCAGCGCACCTGTGCAGGGGCTACCGAGCCCTGCTGTGAGAAGCAAAGCTTCGCTGTGGATCAACAACCCAAGGAGGAGATGGGAAGCCGAGGGAAGAGTTCAAAGATCAGCTTTCATTCTGGCAAAAGGTTAAGGGCAGGGAATATGGACGCTGCCTCCGAGGTCCCGGATAGCTCGGCATACGAACGGATAATCTGGAAACAAAGATGAGCAATATGCTAAAAATTTTTAAGAGATGACTCAAAGCTATAGACTCTTGAGGAGATCAGAAAGGACTGTAAATAAAATGCAAATGTGGTAAACGGGCAACGACATGCATTTGCCAAGGTTTGCCTTGGTGCATGCCAAGGAAGAAAAGACCAAAAATATTGCACACAAAAATTATAAAACTCCATTTAGTCTCTAGCAGCTCGGGAAAGGGTCTGAATATCAGACAAACCCTGGCTCTGTGAGTGGATGCAGGTTAAAAAAATAATGATAATTAAAAAAAAAATAATAAATCACACAAAAAATTAGCATGCAGAGAAAGAAGAAGGGGAGAATAACATGCAAAATATGATAATGCTGTTATGTAAATCAGCGGTGTGGCCTCTCTGGGAATACTGTCTGCAGTTCAAGTAAGCCTTTCTCAGAAAGGGCTGATTAGGGGCATGGCGAACTCGCTCGCAAAGAGAGATCGAAAACGATTTGGGGTTGTTTATCTCGGGAAGGAAATGAACAAGAGGAGATTGGCACGGCGCAAGGCGGGCCGGGGCTTCTGCTTTTCTTCCTGTCGAATTCTATCACTGTCATATCTGGTGTCACCGGGAACTGAGCGGGGTGATGTGGCTCTCCTCTGTCACGCACGGCTTGCTCTTTCTCTCCCCCTCTCCCCCAGGGGAGGCAAGGAGTTATGTAGTTACACCTCGTGTTTTGGTAGGCTGCGGGGAGAAGGTGGCTGAGGAGGAAGCATCGATCCCCAAGAGTAGGTTTGGAGTGGAGAAGGCAAGGATGGGACCCCTTTTCTGGGTGCTAATCCCCCTTTCCTGGGTGCTGATCCCCCTTGATTAGCACCCATGAAAGGGGGATTTGCACCCAGAAAAGGGGGATTTGCCCCTGGAAAAGGGGGATTAGCACCCACGAAAGGGGGATTTGTGCCTGGCATAGGGGGATTTGCACCAGAGAAGGATGATTAGGAGCTAGAAAGGAGGGATTCGTGCCTGGAAAAGGGAGATTTGCACCCAGAAAAGAGGGATTTGTGCCTGGAAAAGGGGGATTAGCACCCAGAAAAGGAGGATTAACACCCAGAAAATGGGGATTTGTGCCTGGAAATGGGGGGTTAGCACCCAGAAGATGGGGATTTGCCCCTGGAAATGGGGATTTGTGCCTTGAAAAGGGGGATTAGTACCCAGAAAATGGGAATTTGCCCCTGTAAGAGGGGGATTTGCCCCTGGCATAGGGGGATTTGCACCCAGAAAAGAGGGATTTTAACCTAGAAGGGGGGATTTGCCCTGAAAAAGGGGGGGGGGGGGGGGGCACAAAGAAAAGGTGGTATTGGCACCCAGGAAAGGGGGGTTAGCACCTAGGGAAAGGGGATTTGCCCCTGGAAAAGGGGGATTTGCACCCAGACAGGGTTCCTGGTCTGGGGACTATCCCTCCACCTCCCCAGGAGCCTGCCAGGTGTTGCTCCCCTCCTGTTGCCCTCAGTAATTAAAATTCCCAGACCATGCCCCGGTGCTCCGTGAAAATAAATCCATAGAGCCCGAATTTGAGAAATTACTCTGTAAAATACACTCCCACCCCAAACTGGGAGTCGCTGAGGGCAGTGTGGTGTGCCTGTGTGTGTGGGGGGGGGGGGCTGCGTGTTCTCCTCCCCGCCAGCAGGCGGCGCTGTCTGGGCGCAGCGTGGCCCTTCCCGCTCGCCGTCCTCCGGCTCCGGGCCGCCAGGGGGCGGCAGCTCCGCGCCGCCCGCTTCGGAGCCGTTCCCCCCGCCTCTATGGTGGCCGTCCCCGGAAGCGGCCCCGCCATGTTGCCGGGCGACCCCCGGGGCGGCGGCAGGAGGGAGGTGGCGGGGCCGTGCCGAGGGTCGGGGCTGCGCTGAGGCCCCCGCCGGGAGGATCCGGCCCCGAGCCCCGTCCCCGCGGCCTCCCCGCAGGTCTCCCCGCGGCTCCCCCCATGGCAGCGTGGTCGCGGGAGGCCGTCCTCAGCCTGTACCGGGCTCTGCTGCGCCGGGGCCGGGCGCTGCGCTACACCGACCGCGACTTCTACCGGGCCTCCGTCCGCAGCGAGTTCCGCCGCCACCGCGGGCTGCAGCGGCCGGAGGACAGGGAGAGGCAGCTGGAGAAGGGGCAGGCTTTCCTGCGGAGCGGCCTGGGGGGGCTGCTCTAGGCCTTGCCCGTGCTCTGGAGGCTCCTCCTGTCCCCCCGCGCCCTCTCATTCCCCAATTGTGCCCGGCTGATTAATGCTTCCTGCCCGCCGCCGGCCTGAAGAAGCACGGAAGGTGCCTCCGCAGTCCCACCAGGACCCCTGTGCCCTGTACAAATGCTTTAGGTCACAGGTAGGCCGCTCGCACACCTATAGCCCTGGTTTTTATGTTAATGTTACAGCTAACTCCGTGCAAGCCTGCAGTTTTATGCCATGGGATAAAGAATAATCGTATTCCTTGCCTATTGAGACAGGAACAATCTCTTTTATACTGTAGCCTGGTCCTAGACAAATACAAAGGTGGTTCTAAACCACCCAGGTCAGGCAAGCTCTGAACCTTTGGCTTAGAAACCTGTTTTAAGTCACTCTGGAGGAGTTTTCTGGCATCTTCCTTCAATCTCAGTGAATATCCGCCTAGCAAAGCGCGTTTTAGGCGGCCGCGGAAACTCTCCGGATATAAAAATCAAGGTCAGAGGTTAAATAGGAACTGAAGGAAACCAACGTGCATGCGTAAGAAGACGTTAATGTTTGTGTTATGCATAACTCGAATGGAAATCAACCCCGCCGGCCTTGAGGGCAGGAAGAAACGTCAGGTGGAAGTGAGGAAGTTGTTCCCGTTGTGGTGTGCTGTGTTTCCTAATGCTGATTCTCGGGTGGCTTTGGAGTATCTGGTGCCAGCCTTTGTCCAAAAACGAGCCTGAGAGCTGAAACCCTCTTGGGAAGATCCTGGTTTGTCAGAGACAAGCACTCAACGGTCGCTACGTTGCCACGTCTGTGAGCGAAGTTAAAGCATTGGGTAGAGAATGAGAAAATAAACAGGTGTAGAAAGGCCGTGCTTTGGCTGAGGAGCGCCAATTGAAAGGAGAAGTCGTAGAGTTTGTCAAAATATACGGGATTTTGTTGCAAAGTGTTACTGAAGCAAACATTACTTTCTTAAAAAAGCATTAGGTGATTGCATAATTGCATGGCTTAAATGATGAGAGGCCACCTCACTTTGGGGCTGTTTCTCTTCAGGTCACCAACAGGGCTGGAAGCGGTGAAACGCTGCCCCTGCAGAGCTGGGTCAGCGCCGCTGTTGTGGCGTGTCTGCGAGTGCTCAGCTCTGGCGGGGGTGATAGCGGTTGGAGGGGACGCAGGGCTAGGGGCCGCTTCCCCTGGCTCCGTACAAAGACCCTAAGACCAATTAACGTGGTTTTTTTTTGGATTCTGACCCGTTTGTTTGACGTCTTCCAGGTGAGATGGCAGGCGCTGGGCAGCGCAAAGGCAAGAAGGACGACAATGGCATCGGCACGGCCATCGACTTCGTGCTGTCCAATGCCCGGCTCGTGCTGGGCGTGGGTGGAGCGGCGATGCTGGGCATTGCCACGCTGGCTGTCAAACGGGTGAGCATGCCGGGGGGTGTTGGAAAGGAGGAGAGGGAAACCAAAACGCGCAGGGTGTCGGCACTAGGACGGGGTGAAACGCGAAACATCAGGCCCTTAGCGGCTGAAATTGTGCCCGGTGGTGTCGCTTCAGATGTACGACCGGGCCATCAGTGCTCCCAGCAGCCCCACTCGCTTGAGCCAGTCAGGGAAGAGGAGCTGGGAAGAGCCCAACTGGCTGGGGTCCTCCTCGCGCTTGCTGACCCAGGACATGAAGACTAACATCAGCCGCTCCCTGCAGACCCTTCCCACCGATCCTGCGGCCGCTGACACAGGTACGGAGCAGTGTGTGTGGCACTCCCGCGTTGCAGCCATCCCGTGAACCCCGTTAGTCATTTAAGGGAACATCAGAGAAGAGAACGTTCCTTCTAGCTCAGTGTTTTGATGTTTTTCTTTTAAGTCCATTGATAGCTTCAACTATCAGAGGTCGGTCTGGGAACTAGTGAATAGCAGTCACCTGTTGGCACTCCACATTTCTCTCATGATTTCATGAATTTAAATTTTATTGTCCCTCAGACTTTCCTCCTTCAAGCTGAATACTTACCTGTGCAATCTTTCCTCATAAAAAGCCACGCCTTGGAAGCTCTTTGTTGCTTTTCTTTGGGCCGTTCCAGTGCGTTTGCTCCTTTTTAAAGAGGGGAGTATTCAAATGGTGAATACCTAACAATTCATTACAGCATTCCCTATTTTATTTCTATCATTTGCCTAATAATTCTTGTAACACTTCCTCCCCAAGTGTTCATCAAGCTAAAGAGGGGCTTACGGTTGTCTTTTGGAGTGTGCTAGTACATAATTTGGGTCCTTCAGTGTTTTTTGTATGAGTTTGTGGTGTTTGTTTGTTTTCTTGACGGTTTTATTTTCCAGCATTTGGGGAGATTTACACCTGGAGAATTAAAACAAAGATCGGGGACCTTCTTAAACTCTGTGATTGAATCTGCAAAATGACAATCGAGCTTTGACTTGACTTCCAGAGTCTCTGCAGGAAAGGCAGCTTCAGGATGGCGATGGATATTCTGCTGAGGAAACATTAAATTACTGGCCAGCTGTGTGAAACGGGGTCTAGAGCTGTAATTCTTCCTTAATTCTTGTTAATAACTTCTGAAATTCTAGGTCCGCGTTAAGGGAGGCTTGACAGGAAGCCCTGGCTCATTTCTATAGGAAACCAGCCCGAAAAAGAGGGCGTTGGAGATACTGCAGGTTCGCTTAATAATGCAAACAGCAGCATAAAGCACTGTATTGCTGTTACACGCGTAAGCGTGCTCTCTGCTGCTTGTTCAGTTAAAGTTTGAGGGAGGTTTTCATTAGGGCTATGATTGCCTGAGCTCTGCTGGCCCCAGGATCCATCATCTTGCCATCCCGATACCAGGTGATTCAAGTCCTGATAACTATTCTATTTCCAGATGGCGTGGTCTTCTCAGATCTCTTACCCTACTGAGAACTGGGTTTTGTTGATAATCTGTAAAAAATCCATCGTAATGTGCAAAATTAATGAGGTAGGGGTGGTTGTTCAAGGGCGTTTTGCTGGTCTTCTGGTCTGGCATCATGTTAAAAGCAGCTGAGTTCTTGATGAAATCGAAATGAAGGAGTGCCAACATAGCCATTAACGTCACTTTATTGTACACGATGTGAGCGTTAGTCTTATTCTGGCTGAATTCCAAATCTAATAACTTGTTTTCATCCCACTTGATCCTCGTAGTAGCTTTTTTCAACGATTTTCAACGTCCCCCTTTTGAGTGGTAACTGCGTCAAGCTTGCAAAATGTCTGCTGAAAGCTTTCTGAGATCTCGGAAGCCGCGCTCTAGACGTATTTGTGTGTGTGCAGATCGCGGTGAAGCGCTGCGGACAATCCAAGTTTTCCTTCTGTCTTGCAGACTTTTTCCGACCCGCAAAGCCCAAGCCATCTGCCAAGAGGAGTCAAGTGGAGCTGAAAAAATCCCGCCTTCGCCTGTCTCTGCAAGAAAAGCTCTTCGCCTATTACCGGAGGAAGGTAGCTATCCCGGCAGACGAGCAGGCCCGGGCCAAGCAAGCAGCCGTGGACATCTGTGCTGAGCTGCGCAGCTTCCTACGTGCCAAGCTGCCGGACATGCCCCTGCGTGACATGTACCTCAGCGGCAGCCTGTATGACGACCTGCAGGTAATTCCCGGGGCCTCGTGACGGGGCATTATTCAGCAGGCTGGCGAGGCGGGGGCATTTTGGGCTTCCCTGCTGGCGGTGCTGCCTCAGCACGGCATTCCTCTCTAATAAGGCTCTCGGTGTCGCGGAGCCAGGCGTGGATTTCTGCAGTGCTGTTTGAACAGACGTGGCCAGGCTGCTCTGGATTTGTCTGCCAAGCATTTGCTTTTTGCTGTTTGGTTTCTCCGGGTTGTCTTTGCCTTTTCTTCTCCTTCTTTTCCTTTACCTGTGTTTCTCTTAGCGCTTTTCCAGCTGTTTTCTGCCTGTCCCTTCCGTCTCCTTCCAAATCCGTGATACTCCCTTAGAACTCCTGTGTATTCATGTAGGTCTTCCCTGCTCTTTTTTTAACGCGTGACAGACCTGGGTTGGACAGCAGTGCGTATCTCCCTGGTGGAAAGCTGCCCGTGGCTCTAGTGAGTGATTCAGAGGCACGCTTTTTTGCTTTGAGTCAGAGCTCTGGAATGGAGCGCGGAGCGTCAAGTGAAACTGAGATCTGGGGTCTTAATCACGTTAGTGAAAAGAGATCTTTAATCACCTTTTTCTGAACAGCGTGGCAGGCCAGGTGAGGGCAGTACCTGGTTGTAGCATGGGATAATTAAACCGTGGCGACTTAACGCTTGTCTGGAAGCCTCGTACTCTGTCTCCAGTTTTAAATTATCGCCTGGTGTGGCTGTGTCCTGGGCCAGCTCCCTCTCCCAGCTTAGAGCGATGAGAGGCAAAATGCTTCTGTACGCAGTCCGTGTCGGGTCCTGAAGCATTCAAAGATCTCAAAATAGCACTGTAAGCATTAGCTGGCGCTACGCCTTGGCGTTATCCCACCGCTGATGGGAAACAGTCCTTCAGAAATGCCTTTTGGCAACGGGAGGCTGTGAACCCCCCCGCAGAGAGGAGAGTGAGACAGCTGAGTCCATGTTCCAGGTTCCTTTGAACAGAAGGCTGTCTAAAAGGCGGTGAATAACGCTGAGCGCAGTGAGCGGAGGCTTGTTCTTACCAACTTTTCTCTTTTGTGAAAGGTAGTGACAGCTGACCACATCCAGCTCATTGTCCCTCTCATGCTGGAGCAGAACCTGTGGTCGTGCATCCCGGGGGAGGACACGATCATGAACATTCCTGGCTTCTACCTGGTGCGTCGGGAAAACCCGGAGTACTTTCCCCGGGGGAGCAGCTACTGGGACCGCTGTGTGGTGGGAGGTTACCTTTCCCCCAAGGCTGTAGCAGAGACTTTTGAGAAAGTTGTAGCTGGCTCTATCAACTGGCCGGCAATCGGGACCCTCTTGGATTACGTGATCCGTCCCGCAGCTCCCCCGGCAGATTTGACACTGGAAGTCCAGTACGATCCCGAACGGCACCTTTTTATTGACTTCCTACCGTCCCTCACGCTGGGCGACATCATCCTCGTGGCCAAACCCCATCGGCTGGCCCAGAATGACAACCTGTGGCGACTGAGCCTGCGGCCAGCAGAAACAGCTCGCCTCCGGGCCCTGGACCAGTGCGATTCTGGCTGCCGTTGCTTGTGCCTGAAGATCTTCAAAGCGGTCTGCAAGTCGAACCCAGCCCTGGGTCACCTCACCGCCAGCCAGCTCACCAACGTCATCCTGCACCTGGCCCAGGAGGAGTCCGACTGGTCCCAGGACGTGCTGGCTGATCGCTTCTTGCAGGCGCTGAAGGGGCTGATCCGCTACTTGGAGGCGGGCGTCCTCCCCAGCGCCCTGAACCCCAAGGTGAACTTGTTTTCGGAGCTCACCCCAGAAGAAGTGGATGAATTGGGCTACACCCTCTACAGCTCGCTCTCAGAGCCAGAGGTCTTGCTGCAGACGTAACGGGGCCTTACCTGGGGAAACGCTGCTAGGGTTTGGCCAAGGTGGACGTTGATTACTGCGAAATATGTCTCCTCCACTTCTCTCTCTCTCTCTCTCTCTCTCTGTCTCCTTTTGGTTCATTATTATTTCCTGCTGTGGAGTTGGTGCTCCCGCTGGATTTCTTGGTGCTACCGGTCCATTTCCACCATCTCTGCCCCAACAGGTACCCATTGGCTAGGGAGAAGAGGCTAAAACCGCACCTCTGAGATCTCTGCATAAATTCTGCTGATGCTCAAGTATCTACAAAACCAATCAGAGAACCAAACACAGTAACTATGCACTTCTTTCTCCTGTAGCGTGCTTACTGCAGCAAGTCCATTCTGGTCTGGAGAAGGTGGAAGTGGGCTGGTGAATCCAGTGACAGCGTTGGCAGACTTGCACTGAGTTTTCCTTTCCTCCGGTCTGATTTTGTCCTCACGTTTCTCTCTCTCTGCTGTACCACGCTGCCTCGCTTTCCTCCACTTTTTCTTTTGTTTTTTTTGGTCCCTTCGACCCAGTCACGCAGGGCAGACCCAAGGGGATGTTCTGGATAGGGCTGCGTGTTGTGTTTCTGAGGGAAGTAGTGATTACGCTGACAGTATTCAGTGCTGTAGCCCTTGGAAGAGGGGAATGCCCGTGGCTCCTGCCCCTACCAAACCTTCTCATCCTTTGTGATCTGGGTGCAGGAGTGAGGCCCGAGGCTTGTCCGGTTTGCTGCAGCAACCTCCCGCGCGGGCACTTCTCACTGATGCTGTCGCAGGGGAGGGAGAAGCTTTTGTGGCCTGGCTGCGAGAGGCAGCCAAAGGAGCCGGGCTCGCCGCTCCTGCTCAGCCAGATCTGCTGGGCGTTGCTGGTGGGAATGGCCCTGGGAACGGAAAACTGCTCCTCAGGCCTCTCTGGCCTAAAGGGAGAGAGGCTCCTTACGGGGGAGGGCTGGGAGATGCACGTGGGAACGGGGATTTTCTTCTCAGCTTTTCCCTGAGAGCTTGCTCTGGTTTCTGGGAGGTGGAAGCAGGACTGCGTGCCTCACAGGGCTCTGTAATGAGCAGCGTGAGCCAGATTCTGTAAGTCGGTAAGGCCGATAGGGCTCAAGTGGTGTCACCAGAAAGGTTCTGCTCCGTGTGCCGCTATGAGCACGCGTGTGCAGAGCTGGCACTTAGAGAGGAGCTGGCTTTGCCATCTGCTCTCCCTGTGTTTCGGCCCTCTCCCGTCACCTCAGAGCCGAGGCCGCCTTCCCCCTTCCTCGTTCCCATGTGCTGAGTCTCCAGTGCTCCCCGCTGGCAATGACAGCTGGGAAGCTGGTGGCGCCTTCCCGTTCCTCCTGCTTGTACCCGTCGGCCGTGCAGCTCTGCCCACTCGTGTCCACCACAGCTACCAGGCCGTTCCCCCTCTCGCCTGCCGCTGGACCGTGGCGTGGGGTTCGGGGTCCTCCTGGTACCTCCTGCGCTAGCCACGTGCACTCTTGATGCTGCTTTCAGCCTCTTGGCCTCCTGTCTTCAAAACGGGGGAGGGAGGGTGTCCGCCTGGGGCTGTGGGCATCCCGAATGGTAATCTCAGCCACTGTGACAGAAACGGGCCTGCTTCTACCTGCTTTCCCCCAGCTGCAGCAGCTTCTGCCTTCTGCTGTCCAGCCTCCCGAGCCAAGAGAGGCCAAGTTTGGAGGGAGCAAGTACCCTTTCCTCTTCCGTTCCTCTCGGGACTCACTCCCCTTTGGCAGGGAAGTTTCGAGGTGAGTTTCAGGAGTGGAACCACAGAGGGGAGTCTTTAGCCCTCGTTTTCTTTTCAGCGGCGGTGCTGGCGAGACGAGGGTGGGAGCATCTTTCTCGGACAGTCCGTCCATTTTAGCCGACGTGTCAGAGAGTAGTCCGGATACAGTGATAACACGACGTTACGTTTTAAATTATTTAATCCTTAGCGTACTGGTACTTTCTAGACTGCCAGATGCATACTTCAAAGCGTGTGTGTGTGTGTATATAAAGTCTGTAGCGTATAAAAGGTTAACAGAAATTCCGTTTGTATGATTTTGTGTTTTGTAAGTTTTGCAGCAGTCACTGTTGGTCAGTTGTTGATTGCTCTTCACTCTGGTTCCTTTATTTTTTTCCCCTCTTCCTTTCCCTGCCCTCCACTGCCTTTCTGATGTCGGCCTTCCTACCCTAAAAGCAGACAGATGAGACTTGGAGCCCGCGGGGCTACTTGGGGAAATTCCCCTTTCTCCTAATTACTTGAAGGTCAATGAAAATATTAAAATCTGGGGGTTGTCAGGAGTTCCCCTTAGGTTCACTTCCTCAGTGTGATCTCACCCCTCACTTGGTGCTGACTCCAGTGCTGTGGTCTTCGTACAGGGTTGAGTAGCAGCATGGTTTGGAATGATCAAAACTGTAGATATATAAAAAAAGAGAAATAAGCAGAAGGAAGCCACTGTCTTGAGCTGGCTTAAGCACAGTTGCCACATACATATCAGTTTATAGAATTTTTGTACATGAATGCTTTTACTTCTTCCTGGCAACCTAATGAATTAATATTTTATGGCCATATCTTGCTGCTATTGAGCTCAGTTTGTGTATCAAATGGAGACTGAAGCTGCCTTTTTGCCTTTTCTGTAGACTTTGCTCCATTTCACTTGAATCACTTCTTCCCTTTGGGTTTTTCCCCCCTCTGAGCTAGCCACCAGCCCGTTGTTCTCGGGAGGTGAACGCTCCCTTCCTGCGGGCGGCCGCCACAGGGGGCAACAGCTGCTGTGGCAGTCCCAGCAAAGGCCAAAGACGTCGTGGGTCACAGGGACACTGCAGCCGGGGGTGCTGCCGGAGCAGGGGCAGGCACGAGGCGCGGCAGAGGCAGGGAAGAAGGAGCAGGGCAGCTATGCAAGAAACTTACACTAACGCTGCACCCAGCTGGTGGACAGGGGGACGTCTTTGGAACTGGCACCTTTCAGTGTTAAATGCAGCACGCAGGCTGGCGTACAGCCAGCAGGGCTGTCGTAGAGGTAGGTTCTTGTCTAGGCGAAGCTGTAGCACAGAGCAGGAGGGACCTGAAGACGAATGTGAATAGGGCAGCTCCTGGCCACCTTCCTGGCAGGGCAGCTCGGAGACAAATTGATTGTAAGAGGCCCAGGGCATGCGTTGCCTGCTCGCTGCCCGGGCTCCTAGAATGCTGTGGTGTGTTCTGGTGTAACTTAACTCACACGAGCTTTCCACGAGACCGTCATCTTGTTCCCTGTAACCGCAGGGCGAGGACCAACTCGCTCAGCAGTGGGTTTTCGCTGCTGCTGAGCTCCACCGCTCATCCTTTGACTTTGATTTTCAGTGTTCAAAAGCAATTACGGCACCAAGAGGCTGCTTTCTGCCTCCTGGCAAGCCGCCCTCACGGCCCTCGCTCTCAGCATGCGGGTACCTGCAGTGCGAAGTGAAGAGATGCCGCCCCATCTCTCCCAGGCCTGGAGGCTGTGGATCTGTAAAGGGGAAAGTCTCAAGTGCATGGTCTGTGACAAGAGTGCGTGAAAATCTGAAATAAAATGACTTTCCACGGTAACCCGCTTGTCCCTGGTGTTTGTAAACAGCGGCGTGCCTCTCTGCCTTCCTCTGGGTGCACAGGAGGGGCGGCACCTTGCTCAGGTGCTCGGGGGCCCGGCATGCCCCTTTGTTGATTCACTGCTTTCCCTCTGCGGCTCGGGGCGCTCAGCAGCTTGCCTCGAGAAAGCAAGCGGCTCGGTACTGCGGCGTGCTCGCTGCTGGCAGCGTTCGCGCCAGTCACAAGATGAGGCATAATTACGGTGCCCTGCCTGCCTTTCCCTGACAGCTCACACGCCCGGACAGGCACCCGCGCTTGATGCGGTTCCGCAGACTTCACAGGCTTCCCTGCATCTTTTGATACTGACTCTCCTGCGCAGGCTCCCCCCGGCCCTTGCACCTTTGTTTCTACACGCCGATCCTCTCCCCTGCCAAATGAGTTCCCGTCTTATCCAGGCATCAGCCTCCAGGCGCTGAGGAAGCTGGTGTGCTGCGGCCTGGCCTGCTGAACCTCCTCGCAGCTTTAAAACCCAGTTTCATGTGCCTGCATGGGGGGAGGCCTTCGACAAAGAAAAGCATGAAGTGATGGATCCCAGCTCCTTAATTCTCAGAAGACCTGCTGAAGTAAAGACATCCCCTGAGATTTGTTTTAATGAGGACTCGGCAATTAACATTTAACTAGCTTGGAGAATACATTATGTTAGAAAGGGAGTCTCCATCTCCAACATTATTTTTCCTGATGCCTCTTCTCTATTTTTTTACCGTTAATCTGTTCTGTGCTAGAAACACAGGTGAGATGGAGCGTATTTCACATTGTAAGGACGCTTATGGGAACAGCTGAAACGCAGCTCTGGAAGCTGTGCCAGGTATGACACCTCTCACACTAATGCCCCTGGAAAGCTTGGAGCTTGCAATACATGCTTAATGGACATAGCAGTTTGCCCCTTTGCATAAAAGCTGTCCTGGCATGAAGAGCGAGGAAAGATCAAAAGGTAGGTTTTTTTTTAACGTAGGGAAGAAATAATTGAGAGGAGTCATGATAATTATTTCATGTATGCAAAGGGCTGCTGCAGCAAAGAACAGCGTAAATGGTTCTCCAGGCTGCAAAGACTCGGCTTCCCTTTTGTTCTTAGCCTAAGGAACAAACAGTTCAGGAGAGCGAATTTCGGAAAAAGCAAAATGTTTTGGGCACTTTGTCATATAGCCACAGTCCTGTCCTGGAAATGCATGTAGCCAAATTCACATTTCACTTTTAAAAAAACAAAAAAAAACCTCTTCATTGAAAAAAAATAAATTCCAGCCTGACTATTCTGTAACAAAAGCTGGGGATAGAGAGGGCGACTGTGCCCCAATTTTGAGATTATCATGCTGAAGTGTTGAACTGTGTGATGAATGCTGTCCTCCCCATAGCCCCTCTCCCCCCCAGTCACTTCTGTGGTTTTTTTTTAGGGTTTATTTTAACATTCCAAATTCCCAAAAAGTTTCAAACAGCTGCTGCTTTTTTGATTTAGTTTCATGGAAAAAAGGGGAACCTCTTCCAAACGAGGAGTTTCTCTTCCAAGTCGGATGAAATATGTTGGCCCACTACGCACACTGGGTATGACCGAATGGCTCCAGCATGGCTCGCTGAATCGGGGACTGGATCTAGAAATGCTGGAGCTCTGCACACAGATGCAGCAAGCAAGAGAAGGGAGAGTCTCCCTCCCACCCGTGAAATCTGGCTTTGGCTTCCAGCCCTCAGAGGACTGCTGCAGTCTAGACGCTTGGGGAACTGTTTGAGGTATCTGGATTTTTTCTTCTTCGCCCTTGTCAGGCCGAGTTTTGTGATCCGAGGGATTCAAGAAATATCCCCCCTCCCTTTTTCTTTTTTCCATTTTTATTTTCTTTAAAGATTCAAAACCATCTTAAAATAGCTCTCGTGTAACAAGTGTGCCCTCCACACCATCAGGGATTGCATGCTGTAGAAGTTTTACTAGCGTGCTCCGAGAAGGACAGCATTATTCACAAGTCACTGAGCCAGAAATGCGGCGGTGAGCGGGCTAATAATAGCCTTAGAGTATGTGATCCTGGGGAATAACCTTGCAAATGGTAAGACTAAAGAGGGTCGTCAGACCAAAGGGTAAGGACGGGAGGATCTGTAATCATTCCACATGTAGAAAGCATTCTTGTCGTGTTACAGATAGCAGGAGAGCAGGAGACGGAGTTTGGCGCATGGAACTCAAACTTTTCATCATCTTAAGCTTTACAAAGTACTCACGCAGAAGTCAGTTCTGAACAAAATCACTTTGAGCACACTAAAAGCCGTGATTGATTTTGCTGCCCTGGTTCAATTTCCCTGGCTCCAGTGGCTAAGCAGCTCTTTGATCCGTCTATTAACACTCAGTGCTAAGCTTCTCAGGGGAAGAATCTATATATATATATATATGTATAAAATCTATCCACATTCTTCACAAAAAGCCTTCTCTATACAAATAGTGGGAAAAAGTCACTTGCTCAGGTTCTCTGGGGTTTGTTTTTGCTTTTTTTTTTTTAAGGCAATGGTTCCCTCAGCTTCAACACAAGCTTACCTTGTAGAATCGCCGCTGTTCGGCAGAAGCCAAGGCAGCGGTGATATACTGCCCCATTAAACATCCCACTCTAATGATCCCGGTCCTATAGGACTTTCTTGCCTCGTTCTGCTTGGCATTGCAAAGGACAGGGGTGTAACAGGCAAGAGGCAGAAGGGCATGGATGGCAAATGATGGAGCGTGTCAGCTCTTTACCTGTCCCATGGCAGGCATTCCTTCGAAACTCGTAACGCTCTAGCAGGATCCTTCCCCCGGCTGAAAGGCAAGAAGCCATCATTCCTAGAAGGAGTATGGCAGAGAGGCATTTTTGCTTTCAAATTCTCAAATTTATTTAGCACAGAGGGTAGTTACGGCCTTGGGCATAGTAGCTACCTTCGCTTACCCAGATAACATCACCTGAGTTATGTTCAGGCTCCCGGTGGTTTATAGCAGGGGCGATATGCTGTCAGAGGGCCTGAGAGATGCCACAGCAGAGATAGCAGGCGACGCAGTGATCCCACAGAGCCGCGGCTCCCACGTTGCTTGTGAGAGAGCATGCTGGCAGGGCGCCCGGCCTCCTGGCATTCGAGCAGAGGTTGGTTTTTGCTGAGGCAAGCGCGTGACCAAGGCACAGATCTCTTAATTTCCAAATTACTGCCTGTGGCCGTGAGAGACTGTAGCAAGCATCTAGTCCAGTGCCTTTTTTTTTTTTTTTTTTTTTTTTTGAACGATGAACTGCTGATTTGGGTTAAGAACTCCACATCCACCTCCCTTTATTTTTATTATTTTACAAATTGTCATCGCTTTCTTGCACAAGAAGGGGAAGTCGGTAAGAAGAGAGATCCATCTCCATCATTTTTGCACTGCAAAAGAAGAGGCGTGGTGTCATGGGCAGACTGGACTGCTCTGTCCCTGGTGGCCTGGGACAGACTCGGCCCTTTTGTGGCCAGACAGAGCCTGCCCTGCTCTGGGCAGACAGGTATTTCTGGTCAGTCTCAGATCAGCCTCACTGACACTGCCTGACCAACACGTTCAGGCATTACCTCCCTGAACAGCGCCGGCTCCTCAGACCCAGAGGAGATGTCTGCCTTCACCACAATGCCAGGACAAGGTCTCACTCTCTGAATGCCAAAAGAGCAGGCCATCGAAACCTCCCAGCAGAGGCTGGGTCAAAGAATCTTCTTTGCAGCATCCTTTGGCAAGTCTTGTAGCACAGAGACCTTGGGAAGGAAAATGACAGTCACTCAGGAAAAGGTCATCAACTCAATGCTGTCCTGGCCATGCTGACATCCACCAATATTTTCTCTCTCCTTCCCTACAAAGAAATATATATATATTGAAACAGATTAAAGTTTGCTGTAAATTCCAGCCACCAAGCAGCTGCTGCCTACAAGTAGTGGAAAAATATTACTAAATAACATCTGCAAGCGTTCCCAATGGACCCGGGCAGCTACAGCCTCAACACTGATTTATCCCCAAATGAGTTTCAGAGCTTCACCTGATCCACCTGGTTTGTCAGTGCTCCTGCTCAAGCTACCTTTTAGCTTCAGAGACAAAGAGGCGCACACAAGGCATCCCCAGGATGTTGTTTTATTTCATTTATAAGGTATACCCGTTTACAGCCTCTCTTCCTGGCCTTTCAAGACACCCCGAAGTTACACAAAGTTAAAAACAAATCCCCAGGCCGAGCACACAGAGCACAGTCTGGCATTACCAGCCTTTCATCATGCATCCTCCCTGCTGGGTAGAGAGGCCGGTGTAACTCAAGCTCGGATAACTTTTCCATGTGCTTCAGAAAGCTGCTAGTTCAGGTGCCGGCTTCGGGAGAGCCAAGTAATTGCTGCTGGACTGATGCAGCGAGGAGTCCTCTCTGTGAAGAGTGTAAGGGCCGCCGAGATGGAGTAAGTCGAACCCACTGAAGTGGTGATGGGCTGTTAGCTCACCCACAGGCGTCTGTGGCTGTCTGAGATGCTGCAGCCTCATAATCTGTACCTGCTTTTCAGGCCTCGGCTCCTGCTAACTTTGCACTGCTAGAAAAATAATAATAATAATAATAATTAGCATTGCCACTCTCCTTTCCATCCTTTTGCACAGGACACCTGGCATGCATGTGGCTTCAGCAGACGCTACTGACGTACAGGCACCCTCACTTTGATGGGCACTGAGTGCAGGCACATCTGTTCCAGGTCTGCATGAACTGCAGCCCTGCGAAGAACAAGGGTTGTCAGGAGATATGTTTCTGTTCTTTTATTGTTTGGACAACTGGAAGGCTTTCGTTTGTGTGCTAAACTGCTCCCATATGTGCTAATACACACGAGGGATTATTCTTGACCCCCGAATCCTTTTATCATAATAAAACACGTCTGGAAGATGAGAAAACCAAAAAAATCCCCCAATGGTCTGAACAAAAGTCAGCTCCCTCCCCCCGTCACACATATTTTTTGAGAAACATCATTTTCAACCAGTTGTAGCTTTGCTCAGGAAATTCATGCTTGGGCAAGGTACAAGTTAAAACTTACCTCCCTCTTAGCAGGATTTGCACGATGTTTTCACTTGTGGCAGCTGGCCACAGCCCGGCTGATTCCAAGGAGCTCGGCCTCTGGAGAGCCATATTTTGTGAGCTATCAGCATGTGCTTGGCATGCCCACGTTTGCTCGGTAAGAAAAATGTAGGTGGACAACCAGGATTGTTTCCATATCTGTCTAAAATAATTGAACTGTAAGTTGCAAATGTAAATCGCAGATTTAATCCTTTTTTTTTTTTTATTAGTCTCATTTCAAATGTCAGTGTTATTTACATAACAGGATGGAAACATAAGGAAAGCGAGGAGGTGGGTAAGCAATGAATGATTTATTAGAGGTTCCATTTGGTGCTCTGGTCCAAAACAAACGAGGCACGGCATATGGCTAACTTATTTTTTGTTTGTGTGTAATAAAAGATGGACACTAATACCTCCCAGCTTGATCTTTAATCACATTTATTTGCTTCTCAATCTGGTTTTAAAGTGGAACATCTATAAAGTGATCCCTAAAGAGCTTACAGCGAGAATCTGGCAGAAACGATCCTTCGGATATCTGTTTGTGCCGCGTGAGGAGGGAAGCAACAAAGTGCTGTGAATTACCCCGAGCTGTAGGGATTGTAGGTAATTCTCCCTTGAAATCTCGCAGAATTTCTAGGTGCTTTGCCTCATTCCTCCTTTGTTTCCCTCAGCACTCCGTCTCCTATAAAAATTCCTGCTGGCCTCTGGAAACTCTCTGCTCATTGAAGTGCAGAGTGAAGCTGTAAGCCTGCGTTTTGCTTCCTGTTGTCCTGCCCATCTGACGGACGCTTCAAAGGACTGAAATTATCACAAGAATCCCCTCCGGGACTTGCCCTCACACTCATCCTCCTGGGAAGCAGGCAACACCCCCTCCTCCCCAGCCACCCCAGCAGGGCCCAGGGCCAGCTGAAAGCTCATCTGCCGGTTTCCCAGGGTGTGAGACCCAAAGCCACCCGCCCAGTGCCCCCATGGGGTCGTGCACCCTCCTGATGCAGTGTGTGCAAGCCCTTCTGGCTGTCCTTACACTCCAGCAAGGAGCAAGTGCCTCCATCTCCATTACTTTTGCTGGCTGCCTCCGTGGCCGGGTAATTCGTGTCCCCTGTGCCCCCCTGCCTTGCTTCCCTGCGATGTTGTGCCAGGAGTGCGTCCCTGAGCATCGCATACAGATGGGTGAGACCGTGTGAGGAGATGTCACTATGGAAACATTTACGTCTGCCCTGTCTTCTGCGTGCTTAACAGATGAGCATTCGGCATGTTTTGCTGATAAAAGAAAACCTCTTTTCCTTTGCCACGTTAGCTTAGAAAAAAAAAATGAAAAGAAACTAAAAGAAAGAAAGAAGGAAGGAAGGAAGGAAGGAAGGAAGGAAGGAAGGAAGGAAGGAAGGAAGGAAGGAAGGAAGGAAGGAAGGAAAAAGAAAGAAAGAAAAAGAAAGAAAGAAAGAAAGAAAGAAAGAAAGAAAGAAAGAAAGAAAGAAAGAAAGAAAGAAAGAAAGAGAAAAAAAAGAAAGAGCCCATATGTTATCCTTGCATCTCAAAGCAGGAGCAGCGTGAGTGGAGGAGTATCAGTTTCCCACCTCCTGGTGCTTTCTGCAATGCTGTATTTATCTGGGCATTTCATCACTCCCCAGCAAGGTCACTTTGGCCTCTACCCTGCTGTGAGCTCTGCGTGAGCATCTCCTTTTGCCTGTGGCTGTCCCCTTGCTTCTGGACACAGATGGTTCTGACTTATTGCAGGAGCTCTCTTTGCTGAGATGTGGTACCCAGGGCAGGAAAATAACATTAACTGTGCTAAAGCTGTTAACATGTCATCGGGAGTTTATTGACCATACACACAAATTAATCTTCATTCAGAAGCCACATTTTTGTGCTGTAAATTCAATTTTCTTTTCAGTTATCTGACTTCTCTCCAGAATGTCTGAGCTATAAATATACTCTGTTATACTGGAAAGGAGTTAATGGGTAGCTAGTAGTCCTCTGCTTAGAAAATATTTTATTTGTACAAAAATTCCCAAGGAATTGTTAATTGGGCTTAAAGAATTATCTTCTTGCTCAGTCAAAAAACTCTAGCTACAAAGGAGAAACCTCTGATGATCTGCAAACACAGAGACATGATTTACAAAGGAATTAGAAATCTATCTCATTAAATTACGTAAGAACAGTTAATTCTGCAGTCCTTCAGAAAATGGGGAAAAATACACTGTTCACTAAATGGCTGGACTTTGGTTACTTGATTTCACTTCTAGGATTAGGGATTGTAAAAAAAAACCAACCGGCTGGAGCTCAAAACGCAGACAAATTTCTGCATTTACACACAAAATGGAAACCAGGCAGCTGGGGAACAGGCAGATCTGGGTTAAGTTCCTCATTGCACATTTCATTTTTGCTTGCGTGATTCTTGCTCACACATACCCAGAGTCCTTTCCACAGGAATCTGTAATTACCTTTTCAAGATGAAGGATAGGGTGTGTATGTGTATAGCGTTTCTGTTTATTTAGCTACAATTACAGCTGTACAATCACCCTTTTCACTACAAGGAGGGGCAAGCAGGCATGGTGGGGGATGTGAGAGCTCTCCCTTAGCTAGTCGGGACAGGGGGATGCTGTCCACCCAAGCACCCATCCGACCCCCACCGGGCTTCACTGAAAGCTGCTGCATCCTCTGAGTTGTGCGTTGAAGCAAGATCTGCCTGCCTGTTTGTGCATTTGTCACAGCAGTCATCTTAAATCACTCAGTCGCTATCGTGGTGTTTTCTGATGTCGGAAGGCATTTTCCTCTGCTGCCTCCTCCATTTTAATGAGCCTTTTCAAAATCTGTGCTTGATCCTAGAGAAACAAAACAAAACAGAAATGCAACAACACAACACGGAGGAAAAATTGCCCTTTTCATTCATGTGCCAGCACTCAGTTTACAGAGGTGAAGTGACATACCCTGATTTGTAGTGGCGATGGTAACATCTTACTGCTAAAAGTAGAAACCGGGTCATGTGTCCTCACAAATTATTAGTCGAGCTGTTTAATAAGTTCCAGACAGTTACACCTGTACAAACTCAGTGAAGGCCATGGCTTTACACAAATACTACCGAGCCCTAACTGGAAAACAGTGGAGCCATTTGCAGAAGTAGCCAGGAGGAGTTTGACCTACAGGACTATGATGTTTGAGCAAGCGAGGACCCACCTGAACTCCCAGAGCTGATGGCATGCTGTGGGGCTAGCAATAAGGAAAATAAACCATCTGAAGCTAGATGGCTCTGACAGGGCGAGGGAACACATGGGAACTGATCTTCCCAGCTCACTTGAAGCCGTATTTCTGGTGGTTGTGTGTCATGAGTGAAATGACAAGGCGACTGAAACCAGCAGAAAATAGTCCCCCCGAATTTTGTCCTGGGTTAGCTAGCTGAGATGGAAGAATTGTATAGGCAGGGCTGGAGGTGGAGGGGTGCAGGGCTGCCTTCTCACCTAGTCGACTTAGATCAGATAAAACATAATGTGAAATTGTGCATTAAAAACTTTTCAAGGTGAGGCTACTTTTTACAGCTGTGAGGCTATGTAGGTGAACCATTAATGCTCACATGGTCCGAGCAATGGCTGCACAGAGAAGAGGGAAGCAACTGCGTCAATGTGAAATGGGAGGGGAGGAGAGAAAGTTCTTGTTTCCCAGCTGGGGAATAACTGAATTCAGTGTTAGTTCTTGCGTAGGTTCAGTGCACTAATTAGACTCAGGCTCTCGGCTCCTTGGTAGCACAGCTCTCCTCACGAACCACCCCAGGTCGATGCTATGCCATAGCCGTGAGGGCAGCAGTGTCGGTCAGGGACACGCACGCTGCCACACGTGCGGACACGCAACCCGTGTCCCAAAACAACCACAACCTTAATCTCAGCGCTGCATGCGGGGGCAGGCCGGGAGGGGAGGCGGCGCTGCCCTGGGCTCACGCTTTATCAGAGGGAGCAGGAGGCCACGGCGGCGTGCCGCCTCCTCGCTTCAGGGGAGCTGAGGAGGACGAGAGGGGCCATTACAAATAAAGGGGACGGTGCTTGGAGAGACTAGGTCAGCGTAGGTGCAGGGAACCAACAAGAGGCACATTGGCAGTGGCAGCACTGCCCCCCCCCCCCCCAAGCGCCTCACGACGCCATTTTGTCACCCAGGTGCTCCTTCTCCTCCCCTCTCCCCCTTCGCCTCCCCATCTAGCCTCCTTCGGGCCGCAGCCAATGGCAGCTCAGCGCGCACGTGAACCAGCCGCCGCCAGCCAATCAGCGCGCCCCGTGCCCGCGTGATGCCTGCTCGGCGAGCGCCCCGTCTTTGTTGGCGGTTGGGAGCCGGAGCCCCCCCCGACGGTCCCCGAGGGGAGGGGGGAGCGCCCTCAGCCGCTCCGTCACGTGACTCCGCGTCGGTTGGCGGTGCGGATGTACACCAATATAGTCCCTGCATTTAGCTGCTCCGGGGTGGGCGGCCAGCCCTCATCGGTGGCTTCCGCGACTATTTCTTAGCAGGACACTCGGAGTAGAATCCCCAAAAGCCAATCTAGGGGCTAGCGGGCGCTGGCGAGAGGCAGGTGACGCTAGGCGGAAGGACACCTCACGTCCGGATCTCATTCTGCTTAGCGCGGCTCTATATAAGGGTGGCGGGCGGGAGCTGCCACATCATTGTGTGAGTGCTCCTGAGGTGACAAGTAGTGGCGGTGGCTGTGCGCGCAGAGCCTCCCCGCGCGGCGCCGAGCGGAGCAGCCCCCCCTCCCCTGGCCGCCATGGCTCTCTAAGGGCGGCAGGGCCAGCGGCGGCACCGGCCAGTGCACCAGGCGCAGCAGCAGCGGCGGCGGCCTCGGCACATCCCCGGCATCTGCAACCATGGCGTGAGTATCGGGTGTGAGGGGCGGGCGTTCTTTCCTCTGAGTGCTAGACCCCCCCCCTTTTTTTTTTTAAAAAAAAAAAGGTTCTGGGGAGGGTTTAGCATCCCTATGACAATGAATGATACCGCCTTGGGGGGGGGGGGAAAGTAGGGATTAAGGCTTGGGAGAGGAAGGGGAGTCCGTCGTGTGGGCTCAACCTTAGGGGGTGTTGGGAATAGCAGGAAATAAAACGTCAGAAAATAAAAACAACTAAAAGCCACACCAAAACCACACAAATGTTTCATATAATTTAAAGGGAAAAAAAGTTTTTTCAAAAGCTTAGGGATTTCTCATTTCGTGGGGGCCTTCGTGGGAGTAAGGGTAATCCTTCACAGGGAGGATTCCTTATTCAGCGTAGGGGAATGTTTCTGTAGGTGAGGAAGATGTAGCGTCGAGTTTTAGTGTAAGCCGTATCCTTGGTGTTCCAAGGAGATAAAACAGAGCTATTAATAAGTCTGCAACAGTACAATAATCCTTTAATACTATAGCATTAAGTTTTGTCCTGATCGTCTGGGGGGTGGGGGTAGTCCATGCCATCTGTGAGCCAAAAGGCAGCGTGAGGCATTAAGTGAATTTCTTCAGCCCTTAGCTGGTAAGAGGGTTTATTTAAGACGGGGTTTTTTAACCTGTTCCAAGCTCGCCGCCGGCGTCCGCCCGACCACGCGGTGCCGCAGCCCCGGTGGAAACGTGGCAGGCACAAAATGGCGGCCGGGTGGGGAGAGGGAAGCGGCGCGATCGCGAAATGGCTGCGGCCGCCCGTTGGGGGGGGGGGGGGGGGGGGGCGTGAGTCATGGGGGCGGGGCCGGCCCAGTCCTGGTCATGTCTGAAAACGCTGCAGGTCTGCAAGTGTGTACAGCCTTACCCCTGCAGTGACATTTCTTTCTGAAAAGCTCCCGTGGCAGGACGAGTACTGATGCATTTAAAAAAATGTCTGTCTTGCAGGTTTTTCAAAGCACCACACAGCAGCACTGCTGTAGTCGACGAAAAGATCCTCAGCTTATCCACATCCTTCGACATCAAGGCACTAAAAACTGACCAAGATGAGCCTCTTGAACAACGAGATGCTGTTGGGGGTGTCATCCCCCTTCAGCCAGCCGTGTTCGGTGGCTGAGGAAGGTCTGGGACTCCTAGATGACTACCTGGAGGTGGCCGAGCCCCTCAGTTCGCATGGGTTCTCCAGCGACAAGGCTAAGGCAGTCTCCTCCAATTGGCTCGCTGTGGACAGTTTAGGCAACACCATAGATAGCAGCCAGGGTAAGATAATACTTGATTTGCACAGGGTGCATCAATTATGGTTGCATATAATAAATTCTGGAACATGCCTATTCAGAGGTGAAGTTGCAAGTCTCATAAATGAGAAGGTAACTTCACATCCGTGCCTTGGTTGGGAAACCATCTGTACAGCACTGCTTACACAACATAAAATTGCTAGTTCCTGAACTGGTGTATGATAAAATTACCTTTCTGTTGTGTTTCTAATAACATACCAACTGTTAGAGTAGTCTTGCCTGGACGAGGTCACAAGAAACAAGCATGGTTGTATGCTTCAAATGACTTCGAATTCTTTGAGTATTAGAGTAAGGGGGATGGAATGTCAGAACAGCTTAGGGCTTACGTTGCACCCTGCAGCCAGTGTTAGTAGTAAAGTTCTTTAATAAAAGAATCGGGGGAAGTGTTAAAATAACGTCTGCGTCCTAGATAAGTTACAGAAACTTGACGGTATTGGTTGCCATTTCAATGAAAAGTACTTCTTTCCCCCCTTTTCAGAGGATGCCTTCTCTGGCATGGAGTGGATGGTGGAGAAGATGGATCTGAAGGAATTTGATTTTGATGCCCTGTTAGGTATGGAACATCTGGACGCCACCGTCTCACCAGACGAGCTGATGGCCACGTTGGAAGACACGTGTGATCTCCTATTTAACCCTACCACCCAGGAATTTCACAGCAAAGAACCTCCACTGATCCCCGACCTCATCACCAATCTCCCCGAATCTCCAATTGGAGCAGATCCCATGGCCCCATTGGCTTCCCTCTGGTCTTTTCCCCTCTCCCCAGGGTCTCTTACTTCTACTCCAGACCATTCATTCAGTTTAGAACTAGGCAGTGAAGTGGATGTTCTGGAAGGAGAAAGAAAACTGGAGGGCCCCACCTTTGTGGTAGTGATCACTAAGTCTGAGAAGGAGGAGGAGAACCATTCTGATGATAGCGGGATATGCATGAGCCCAGACTCCTACCTGGGAACGCCCCAACACAGTCCTACCAATTCACTTGGATCCCTCACTGACAACCAGTTCCCCGCAGATGCCAGCTGCGGCTCTGTGCGGCCCAAACCCTATGATCATCCTGCTGAGAAGGTAGTGTCAGCAAAGATGAAAGGAGAAAAGAAAATAGATAAAAAACTGAAAAAGATGGAGCAGAACAAGACAGCTGCCACGCGTTACCGACAGAAGAAGAGGGCAGAACAGGAGGCGCTGTCTGGGGAGTGCAGAGACTTGGAGCAGAAGAATCAGGCCCTGAAGGAGAAAGCAGATTCCCTGAGTAAGGAAATCCAGTACCTAAAAGATCTGATTGAAGAGGTCCGGAAGGCCAAAGTCAAAAGAGCTAGGGTCCCTGAGTAGGGTAGTCAGTAGTTTTTATGTGCATGTATATAAGCTTGCTGCTAAAGCTGTGTATTGCTGTCTAATAAATTATTTTATAGTAAACTTGCAATTGTGTGTGAGCTAAATGGTTCCTTTACAGAAAGACTTGAACCACGTTAACCTCATCAAATGGGCTCCTTGGTTCCTTATGCTGGCCTGGGTAACTATGTTGCCTGTCCCACACATGGGGAAGTGGATCAAGTGTGGAAGTGCCTTCAGTTTGTTCAGGCAGTGACCCACAATTCACATACAATTAAGCATGCATACAATTAAGAAAATACTGTTGAACCAAGGGAGGTTGTACTGCACTATCCCAAAATCCTAAGTAGCAAAGGCATGCTACAATTTAGGAGCCTGCGGAAGAACCATTTGAGGTACTATGCACAAGTTAAAGATGGTTTTCTGTAAAGAGGCAATTTAACCATACTTTCTAAAGGTGAATGGTGCATGAAAGATAGTGATTGTTAGCCAGTTAGAAATGAAAAAAACAAAGTGCTTACTGGAAGACAACTGAAGGGTGTACCGGCAGCCTTGAGCTGTCTCAGTTTCTCATCTGGCAGTGAGTCTCCAGACAGGTGCAAAATGCAGGGAAAGTTTCCAGGCCCCAGCCAGGGGGGTTTGGGTAGGAGCTGCCCTTGGGCTGGGTTGTCAGTGGGCCAGTAAGTGGGGTCACACTGAGCACGCTTAGTGGAAGATGGTTACACGCATAAGCGTGGAAGTCTTGGGAGGCCTCTTTGGGCAGACGCTGAAGCGTGTCAAAGTTCAGCTCTAAAGCCGTGCAGCTGGTGCAAACGCTGATGTGCTGGAGCAGCATGTGGGCAGGGGCTGGCAGGCTTCAGTCTGCCTCCTGGGCTGGCGTTGCTTGTTGGGGGCTGCGGTAAGCAAGATAATTCTCTGGTCCTGGGGAGTCAGGAGAAAAGACGCAACGGGGAAGACATGCTGTGGCAGTGTCTGTTACACATAAAAGAAGGTAGAGATGGCAGGTAGGAGCCTGCATAGCGGGGTGGTTTCAGCCTGTAGGCAATGCTTTTATTAGCGTGCTTACATTCATGGCAGTGTTAACGATTTTTTTTTTTTCTTAGTTCATTCTGTGAGGTTTTGTAATCTAGTAAGCTCCACGGTCAGTGCAGCTGTATCCTGATAATAAGAGCTTCGGGATTTGGGACGTGCCCTTTACAAGTATTTATTCGTGTGATTTTTTTTTTCTCGCTGACACCCAGATGTAGTGATACCAGCAGACTCCTTAATCCCTGCTTGGCCTGCCAGAGGCAGCTTTGGCAAGTGGACACTCTCATCCTTCCCCGGGGAGTTAATATTCCTTCTCACTCGCACTGACATGACCCAGCAAGCTGCCCAGCTCAGGCGCCTGCACGTCCCAGCCTGGCCGGTGTGCACAGCCAGGGCAGCGGCTTCAGGACCAGCGCTGGAGCAAGGGAAGGAGGATGTCTGTGTTACTTAAAATGTTTTATTTTTATTGTTGGTCTGCCTACTGCAGCCTTATGCGGTCCTGTTTCTGGCTCGTAAGTCCTCAGGCTAGGACTGCAGTCCTTGAGCCCTATTAATTTCCCCACCCATTAGACCTGGTGCTTGGGGCTATCCAAATTACAATGAAAAGGTTCCCCATTAGGATTTCGGGCCTGTGCCACATGACAAGAAGTGTGGGTTAAGCCCCTCACCTTGTGTTTCATGAGCCAGTGACTTGTTGCCTGAGCAGCCTCAGCTTCACAGGAGCATCTTCCCCTCTTCTCACCTCCCGGCCATGCAGGCAGGAGGGACTGCTCTGTTTTGAGGGGCAAAGCAACCTGATGGGTTTCCCTCAGATCAGCTGGACCTGCAAAGCTGGGGATGGGGATGATTAGAGGCAGGAGAGCCCAATGAGCAGGATAATCCTGCCCTTGATGGGCCAAATCCTTAATGTGCTTGTTATCAGCTGAGCCACAAGAAAAAAAAAAAAAAAAAAGGTAACTTGCATAAGCAAGTGGCTTCTCTCTACAGGGCAAACCCCTCCTTTCCTCCCCAAACCAATCCCCCTGCCCAACCACTTCTATTTCCCTTAGATCCAATGCAGCTGCTGCTGAAGCTGGGCAGCAGGCCGGGCTGTGGGGCCAGCAGAGCTGCAAGCTCAGAGCTGCTGTGCTCCCTGCTGTGTATCCACACGTGCCTTTCGTAGGCCGTCTTGCAGGGCACCCGGAAACCTGCCCTTGGAGAGCAGTTGGTGGCTTCACTGTTTGCCCAGGCTCCGAGCTGGCAGCTCTTCAGAGGCAGCCAACACGGCACCCTTACGCAACGCCTGCTGGAACAGCGCTGCATTTCCATGCTTCGGTAAGATTTTGTGCTGGCTAAACATCAGGGTTGACTTTTTGTTTAATTCAGCCTTAGAGGAACACTGAGGACACTGTCAGGTTAAAACAGCAGCCCATGGGGGGAAGCTCCTGAGCACTGCGAGCTTCCTACCCGGTGACTGATTTCAGCTTTTGCAGACTGCAGGCCCTGTCTTCCTTTTCTCACGGCCTCTCTGAACAAACATGCTTCAACCGAATCTTTGTGGTTACCGTGCAGGCTGATACCACATCCAGAAATAGATTTTGGTGCATGTAACGGGGGCTTTATCTACCTAGAGGAGGCTTACTCGGAAACAGCAGAATTTCCCCAATCTATACCATGTAAAAGCTCGCTATTTCTAGCTACCTTCCTCTTCGCCGTCCCTTTAGAGAGACCCAGGTGCTCGTACTTCTCTTTGCGGCCATAAAGAGGAAACCACCGCTGCTGACAACTTCATCGCTTGCCCGTGTGGACGCCCAGGTGCACCTCTGCAGCACGCTTGCAAAAATAACCCCCCGGCTGCAGCTTGGGGGAAGGAGGAACGATCGGCGACAAAAATCTTCTGCAGAGGTTTTGCCCTGGCAGAAAGCCCAGAAATAACAGCAAGGACAGGCTGTCCTTCGGGAGATGAATGCTCCCTCGGCGCTGCCCTGCCGAGCTGGACTGGTGGAAAGAACCTACATTTCATGGAGGGGTAGTCACGTCACAGCCTGCTCTGCCCCGGCCCCAAGGCCATGTCATCTCCAGACGTGAATCATGTGCCTCTTGAGAAAAAATTATACTCCCTGTCTTAACCGTGTTTCCCACAGCCTCCTTAAGTATTGCCTCACCATTTTATTTTATTTTTTTTGGGGGGGGTGATAATTCCTCTGTGTTGAGAAAGTGTGCTTTCTCATCCTTCTCTGCTGTGTGGCCACCCTCTTTCTCCTGTTATTGAATCTAAGTCAGAAAGCCTTGGCTTTTGGTGGGAAATCTATACGTTTTTGATCAGAATAGCACCAGTTTTATCTTTTGTAGTCTTAGGCCTTCAGGAACAACAGGGCCTGTATTGTCCTTCCTATCCGCTGTCCAACATAATTGCCATCTGATGTGCACTTATTTTTTCTTGACACAATTCAAGTAGCTTCTGAGACAACCTACTTTCCTATCTCCTGATATCTTCACAGCCTTGTGGTGCGGGCCAGCTCGCGCACTGCTCTTATACCCCATTTCCTATGCAAAGTCTTGGGATCTTACCACTTGCTGGGCCAAAAAAGCTCATCCTTGCTGAATTCCCCGTTCAAGCCGGTTTAGTTGAGCCATGTGAATTAATGCTGACCTAGACAATATTGTTTTGGCCACTCAAGTATCCCAGGTATGCCGTCTTTGCGTTACTTTCAGTGCGCTCATGCAGTGTCACAAGCTGCCAAATGAAGCTCGCTCTCCCCACAAGCTCCGATTTCCAGGTTACATAGGCGCGCGTTCTCAGCGTAATGGCTGGCTGCCTCTCGTTTCTCCTTCAGCGGCCCTTTTTATCTCCTTCACGTGTTCACACCCTTCAGGAGAATGGCTGGGAGCAAGATCCAAGCACAGCAACCGTGTCAGTTTAATTTATATGGGGCAGAGTCTTCTCCAAAGCACAAGCCTGCCTTTGTGCTGCCTGTGTCACTCCTCTGCATCCCCACTGCAGTGCCTGGGCAGGCAGAGAGACACTGACCCCTTCCCTCCAATTAAAGACAAGTTACCCAAGGAGATAAATGAACGAGGAGATAAATAACAGGCCTGCTTGGCTGGGCTACGGGTTAGCCCTGCCAACAGCTATTTCGTTCAGAAAAAGGTGCGTGTAACCCCCTAGATAGAGGCGGGACAACCTTTGTGCCTTCTGTTTTCCCTGGCCCCAACGGTTAGTGGTTGGCACAGCTAATCCTGTTCAGTGTAGCTATGGATAGTCATGCAGACCTTTAATCCGCCTCAAACCTACTAACCTTTCAGCCTGCGTTGGCTCCGGTGCCGTGTTTTGAGCGGTAAGCAGGCATCAGGCAGCTTGCCCCGGTTACATTCCTCGTTTTCTGCTGAATGGATTGTTCTTGTCTTGAAATGAAAAACTTCCACGTGCTTCACCTTTTATTTATTTATTTATTGAGAGTTATTCAGGGCAGCTCTGTGCCCTGTTCTGCCGTAACCAGTCCCTTACCCAAGGCGTTTAGGAGCCCATCAGTACTGTAGGTGCTGACACTGGATCATCAGCAAGACCGAAATGGAAGCCAGTCCTGAAAAAGTAGCTTTTGGCACTGAAATTCCCCAAAGTATTTTAAGATTCCCCCCCCCCCCCCCCCCCCAAAAAAAAAAAAGTCAAAATGCCTTTTCAGCATTTTAAGCCTTGTTTGCTTGAGCAAGTTTGACCGGCTGTCTTGGTTTGTTTGCACCCAGGCTTGTTCTTGCTGTGTCATTTTGGAGGGAAGAAGCTGCTTAGTGTCCGGGGGGAGCCCTGTTTTGTTGGTTTACATTTGCAGTCCTCCCCCCTCCTGGTACACCTATACATTGATATCACCTGTTGTTGCTTTCCACACTAAGACAGCCCGGGCTTGCTGATACGGCAGAGGCCGAGAGCCACTCGGCTTACACTAGCTTGTACCTGTCCAAACAGATTTTTCTGTTTGCTTTCCACGCACATAACAGAGGGAGCAATAAAGCCATTAAATGGCTTTGTGAATCTTGCTCACAGTGAGCCAGTCCGACACTGAGCATCTGGGAACCATTCTTCCTCCTCCGAACCGCATCCCTGGAAAGGTTCTACGCCATTATTAACGCTCCAGAAGCTGTATTTGCATTTATATTAAAGCTGCTCCTTCCCATCCCGTCTCCCTGCTGCGTCTGGGTGGGGATGCGCTGTAAGATGGCACCCTCCCTCCTCCCCAGCTCAGCCGCCTCGATTTTTTCTGCTGCAGGATGCTCGGCTGGTGTCGCAGAGCTGGGAAGAGAGCCAGCAGCCCGATGAGCTCAGCCTCCCCGCGCTCGCGGCTGCGCGGGAGAGAAATGCTGTCCGGCAGGTCCGAGGGCTGCGGGATGCGGCATCTTGGCTCCCAGCCTGCGAACTGGCCAGCTCGGAGGCAGGGTAGGAGAAAAAATCCCTGACCCCCCCCCTCTTCTCTCTTCTGGGGAGCAGCAAAGCGTGGCTGCGAGCAACAGAGAGATGGCACACGCTGCTCTGAGACAGCCACCTCCTGGGGGCCCAGCTGGCACGCTCTAAGCACGAGTACTCCATGATATAGATGGTTGGTGGCGTAGAAGATGCTTTGTTTTATCTTACCGCCAGGCACACGCAACAGGCTGGTACCTATTTTCCCCTTCAGCTTGAAGATATTCCCCTCAGGGGTCAGTTCCCATCCTTATCTACCCAGTTCACAGATGGCACTGCTGTTCTTCTTTCCTAGGAGCTCCAGCTCTGCGAGAGAGGGGGGAAATCAAGGCTAGGACGTGCCTGATCTTCACCTTTGGCGAAGATGGTGGTTTATCTGGAACCACTCACTCACTCCTGCTTGCTTTTCCTCCCTGCTGCAAGATAAGGTTTAGTTTAGCTGAGGAGGCTGTTGGCTGTACAACCAAGCTGGATTCCGTCTGACACAATCCGGTCTGACAGGCAGCTTTGCCCTCTCAGACAAGTACAACACCTCGTGGCGTATAGCCACAAGTATGATGATTACTTGTGCTGGCCCTAATGGCCTTTCCAGCCAGCAACGAGAGCTCCCCTTCAACTTTAAAATTCCACATATCCGGGTGTTGTTATCCTTGCGGAAAACTGCTCTGGGCCCCACTTTAAAGTTCCTTGTTGACTTTGAGAGAACAGCTTTCCTCTTCGCTTGTCTGCAAGCAAACAAACCGGGTGTTGTACAAACAGAGCGAGCCACGTTACCCTAGCGCTCCTTTCTGCGACAACAAAGCTTTTGCCTTCCTCAAGCTGCAGAGGGGTGGCTCAGAAGCTGAAGAGCCACGGAAACAGGGGTGCGTTGGAGGAGCTGGTAGGGGAGGTGCAGGGGGTGACAGGAAGCACCTCTGGAAGGTCAGAGGAACTGCTGAGTACACACAGCAGCTGGCATAGAGGGCAGAGGATTTAAAAAGCCGTATGCTGCATACGTGTCGTCCTCAACTACTTTTTCAGGCGTTGTATTCCATTCTACGCATTTTTGGGAGTAGGAACCAAACGAAGAAGAGGGGAACTGGTCTTTGAACTGTTTTATTTAGCTGCAGCTGGTTGAGCTGATCCCATTACAAGAAATCCCCTCCCACACGCTGTTACACAACTTCCAGTACACAAACATTAGTATGTTCACTATTTCCCCTGTCTGGACGTGGTACATCTGGGTGACCTTCCCTCTCATGCAAACAAGAGGGAAGGAACACAGCAGAGGCGACACAGACTTAACAGGATGCACCAGGAATTGTAATCAGCTGGCAGGGAAGGGATACCAAATTCCTTCCAGGGCTAACATCTGAGCAGCAGCTGCTCAGGTCAGCCAAGCCACTTACAATCAGTTCTGGAGCCTAACCAAGGCTTGGCATTAGGCCTTCTCCTTACCTCTGGTTTTTTTTCCCAAAGGGCACACGCTTCCCATCTTCTTAGGGAAGGGGCAGGAAAGGGCAGTGGCAGGAGCTTCCCAGAAGCCACTTACAGTGCGTCTGGAGCAACACTCCCATCTGCTGGGCCATCTCTTTGTTGCAGCAAGGAATTTAGCAGTAGTCCGATAGAAAAAACCCCCATCCCTTCAGTCCAGCACCACGGCCTCTGGTTCAGAAGACTCGATCCTCTGGAGAACCTCTGGAGAGGTGCTCCTGGCTATAGCAGCTGGCAGCGCCCAGCAGCAGCGCGCTGCTACGGCAGCCGCAACTTCAGTGGGAATGCTTGGGCTGAAGTATCCAAAAGGCAGCTTTCCCCCTGTAAGACCTCTTTTTGGAGAGGGAAGCGCTGCGAGCAGGCAGAACAGCAGTCATCTCAGTTCCAACCTGTACCTTTTGAAGACCTGAGCATGTCGGAGGGGACTAAATACAGGTGGCAGCATGAATCAGAGCGGGGCCGTTCACACAACTGAGTCATCCCAGTGACAGGGATGCCTGGGTCAGAACGATGACCTGGTTTGTCTTCACTCACAACCTGTGGTAATAATCACTACCACAAAGGCAAGGACAAGGCAGCATCTGCAACAACAACAGTTTAATCATATAAAGCATACAAAGTTTTTACAGTGACCAAGAGCCTGACAGAGGCTGTAAGGGTAACCGAAACTGCAGGGCTATTCGTGTTTTAGCAGTCTTTCAAAGCAACCTTCCTTTTCTGTGATTTATTTCTGCTGGTCTGAGACATTTCTCCACTGAGATGGACACAGGCAGCAGAAGCCTCATGTCCTGAGGAACAAGGTTCAGTTTTGGACTGGCCCACCCTTCTGCACACAAGGCGTGCTGGCTGGAAGGGGATAATTACAAAGACAATATATTACAAAGCCAAGAGAACGTCCACGTCTCCAGCAACCAGCTCTGCACAGACGCAGTGTTTCCCTGCACGTCTGGCACTGAAGAACTCGCTGGCAATGAGGCCCATTTCCTACGTCCCATCTCACACACACAGAGGAAGCAGTCAGTCCTGTGTTCTGGGCGCTCAGCTGTGGAAAGGCAGGAGCTGCAAGAGTCCCTTTCACGCCGTTTACAGTGTCCTGAAGTATTCTCTCTCAAATTTACGGAAATCTTCCTCAGTAAAGACAGTGCCCTCAGGCTTCTTCTTCACCTTCTTCTCCGGCGGTCGATCTTTGGACTTCCTACCTCTGTTCTGGGTAAGAATCTTCCAACGGAAAGGGAAAAACAAATCGTCGTTATCCAGATCAAGTCACAAAACAGTGATTTTCAAGCTCACCTCCCGGACCCCTGTCATTCTGCTAGTACCCTAACCTATGTCAGGGTACTGTTCCTCATTCCTGGAATGAGAGGCACATACCGATGTTAACCAAAGCAGGTCACGGGGACAACCGCAAATATCCATGTAGCATTCAGAGCCAAATATGGAAATCATTCTCTGACAGTATTTTTTTCTGAGACCGGGCTACTTTCGTCCTGTCTAATCACAAGACAACCCTAAAAAACAAGGATTTTGTGGAATTTCCTCAACGTTTTCTAATACGCCATTGTGACCTTTTACAATCTCATGCCTGAGAAACGCTGGACTAAACCACTTCGTTTGTGTAAGTTAAAAAGCCCCCTTCTCATGAAAATAGCACAAAAACAAGCAGTGTCAGCTATTTGCCTGTTTGACTCCTGGCACAGCACCATCTCTGGGAAAGACCACTGGTTACATTCTCAGGTTATGAGAAACACCACTCAAGATGCTATGGAATTCCTGCCACGTGAGTCAGCATCATACCTAGGTCCTTGCCGAAACAGCCTCTAGGTACAGAGAAGGACACTTCAGCAGTAAGGAGAACACGTGAGCCAGTGCTCTTTTGCCAGCCGACACTATGAAACACGTTTGATAACTAAGAAAGGCCAAAAGTGACAGTAGGTTTTTGCTAGCATCTAAGAACATTGTAGGAAATAAGATAACGAGAATTTAAAGTTTAGGAAGGTGTTTTACTTAAGCACACAGGAATTCCTCCAGGTCACTACCAGGCAGAAACCTAACTCTTTTGCATAGGGCCTAAGCTGGACAATCTGGGGCAGAGCTCCCCTTATCATCCAGCTCAGACCCTATGCACAAGAGTTAAGTTTCTGCCTGGTAGTGACCCGCATTCCTCAGTGGATGCAGACCCCCCCAGGCAGAGAAGCGACAGTCTTACTTGTTGGGTGACAGCTTTGTCCGCAACGCATCGTCCACTCGTCATGTACTGCAGGTTTTCTCTCAAGTGACTCACGGCCTTCTTCTTGTGATACTCCTCTAGACCAGAGCGCAGTGGGAAGCACACATCAGAACACGAGAACTGCTACGGGATCAGGCTGTGCTTAAGGGGGGGACACCCGGGAGTATGGGATGGGCACAAGTGGGGCGGGGCGGCGGGGGCTGGATCGCACCGGGACTCACCTATCGCCGACTTCACGACCCTGCCCTTAATCGTGGCCTTGTTCTTCCCAGGCCCTGTGGCCGCCTTCCTCCGCCGCGTCCTGGGGCCGCCGCTCCGCGGCTGGAGGCCCGGCGGGGCCTTCCCGCGGCCTGCGGGGGCAGAGGAACACGGTTACTGCGGCCGCACGAGATAACCATAACCCCAGCCATAACCCCAACCATAACCCTAACCCTAAAATTAACCCTAGCCATAATCCCAGCCCCAGCCCCCCGCGCCCGCGGGCCCACCCGGCGCCTCCAGCAGCTCCAGGCCCCTCCGCAGCAGCGAGGCCGACATGGCCGCCCCCCCCGCTTCCGCCTCGCCGCCCGACTTCCGCCCTCACCTGAGGCCGCTTCCGCTCTCCGCACCGCCCCGCTTCCGCCTTCGCGCCTGGGGTGGGGAGCATGCGCGGAGGGGGTTGGGTGGGGAAAGGCTTGGGCGGGAACGGTGCGGCGCCATGTTGGGGCGCCGTGTCGTGTGGGCTTCCCTCACAGAACATGGCAGAGCCATGGAGCGCCGTGCTCTTGCTGGTGGCCTTTCCCTCTGTCCTCCCTGTGCAGTGCGTGGCCCGGCAGCTGCCCTGAGGGCTCTCCATGATACGCCCTCAGAGCTACTGCTCAGAGCCTGCAGCCCCTGCCACCGCGGTGGTAGTCACAGGGGAAGTAATTGCAGGCTGAGAGGAAAGGGAGCAGCCAGCAGGGCTGTCAGGGTTTGTCTCACTGATGCCCTCAAAAGTAGATTTAACTCCGTGCCCAACTCCTCAGGCGCAGAGCTTTGCTCTGCCAAATTTTTCATCTATTATTTAGTATTACTTCAGTCTATTTATTTAAAGCTTTCCTCCCCTGTTTTTGCCTCTCCAGAGACTGGATGCTAATATCTGCTAAATTTAGCTGTCTTCTGAATAAAGCTTATTAATTAACAGCCGGTGCTGGCAGTAGCAAGCTGGTACTGGAGGAGAAAGAAAGAGGTTTATTCTCCCTCAAATACGTCCTGCAGGGACAGAGAGATACAAGCAGCGCTGGTTGTTCCGCACAGTAATGATCTCTAGTGGTGACTGATAACAGCTAAACTGGGGTTCGTTAAAAGGCATCCATTCTTTGCAGATTGTTCTCCAGCCTCTGCAGATGGCACCTCTACGTGCATCTTTTTGTTAGTTCTCTTCTGAATCTCTGGGTGGTTCCTGGCATCTTGTGTCAGCACCTGGCATTGCCACGGTGCTAACACGTCTGCCTGGACGAGACCTATTTGGTGCTTATTCCTGGGAAACATTAACCATCTACGTCCTGTTCTGTATGTCATTTCTCACTCATGTTTTTCCTTTTAGAGTAATCCAAACCATTTTGTGATTGATTTGGAGGGACAGTCGCAGGGTGTGTAGCGCAGAGCACTTCTCCATTATCTTGTTTTCTGCTAAGCCAGTGAAGACTGAGGTTGCTCAGCTCCTAGTTCTGTACCGGGTTTGTCCCTCCAGTGAAATGAAAGTTAGCAAATTTATGGGGAGAATATTGTACTTTTTCAAAGCACATACTGAGCAAGAAGTGATTTAATAGCCTATTGCGGAAATCAAAGAGAGCATTCTATTCACCAAAATATTTGTCACTGCTTGTATATTCCGAATATCTTAATTTTGATCAAAGTGAGATAAATGATAGCTGCCAGTGATATTACTGTGGGGAAAGAATTTCCCAAAATACCTCATCAGTCAAACATTCTCTTTTATCCCCTAAAATACAATTTACAGGTTCTTTGTAAGCTGTTCCTTGTAATATATCACACAATATATTCACAATAGCTTATTCTATTGGTTAAGCCCTACATTTACATCACTTAACTTTACCAGGCTCACCTAATATATTGTAACATATGCTTAGTGTCAAAACTGTAGCATCATAAATGTCTTATGAGGGCACCTGATGCAAAAGCATCTTCATTACCACCGCTGCAAAACACATTTACATTTAACAAATTAGTGTGGTACAAGCTGCGCTGATTTATTATCTCATTGTTGGAAAATATATGCCCTTTTCATCTCAAAAGTAAACCACTGCAAATAACTATTGTACTTCTGTTTCTGTTGTGCCAATTAATAACGCTCTCAATTATGTAGGTCTCTCAGAAAATCTGACTCCCTTCTTGTTAAATACCTCCAGGAGCAAGAAACTTTAATGCAGACAACTCCTCCTTTGACCGGCAAGGCTGAGCGCAGACCTGCTATGATTTTAGTCTGCAATTACCTGCAGAATAAAATTTAACAAGCTCACAGGGGTCATTTTGGTGAAAAGGGAAGGCAAGACGCTTTCTTTAACTGCATTTACAGTCTCCTGCATCAGAGTCCGGTCAGGCTCTCGGAGCTAGTTAGTGCACCGAGAAGTTAAATGGATGTGCTTGGTGTTGTGTGCGTTCCCCAGGTCTGGATCTGTTGCTGCCCAAAAACTGCGCTAAGGTCGCTGTCCAACATGGGCCACGGATTTTTTAACGCTTTGCGAAACCAAGTACCTATTATTAATACATCATGTTTCTTCCACTCCTCTTAACAGGACCTGGCAGCCTTTCTCAGGGGATGGTCGTTAATGTTTCTCCTAACCGCATTCTGGCTTCAGCTGTGCTTGGTCTTGGCAGACGCGGTGATAACGGCATCTGTCATGTCTCTGTCTGGGTGACTTTGGTACAGCTAATACCTGCCGTGCTCCTGCAGTCGCAGATGCAGGTTTTTCCCTTACTCTTTGACTTTAATAGAAAATTACGCTTACAGCATTTTCTTGAACTGCTAAACGAGATCAGTTTATTGCCCTATGTCAGGAATGTGCTGGGTTTTGCCTGTGCATTCTATGTCCCTTAAAACCTGTATGTGTGTAGAATTTAGGCGTTTGGATCACATAATCTCATCTGCCGTGTGTCATAAACCATAACATTTCCTCTGTTGACCTCAGATTAAGTTTGCTAACCTGTGTTTGCTAAATCTGCTTTGTGCTGAGCACAGCATATAACATGCTGTATTTCTCTTCGTAGGCGCTTCCACGGCTTTATCGCTCTCACAGTGCAGATCCGTTCCTTTTTTCATCATGATATATACGTTTAACTATCACTTTCTGTTACCCACATCACCGCTGAGAGCAGATGAGCAGCCCTTACAAATAGCTTTTTCCTAACTGGTGCGTTCTCTTAAAAATTTAATGTTAGGAGACTTTGCGTCTATGTCAGTAAAAAAAAAATATATATATAAATAAATTGGTATTTCATTGTACTCTTTAAGGCCTCTGCTCAAATTAAAATTTCATCCAAGAAAGCTTAATCACTTAGTACTCCCTCAAAAATCACTACAGTTAGCTCTCTGAAACGCTTTGGGGGCAGAGTGAGTGTCAAATGGTATTCGTTTCAATGTATAACATCCAAATAAATCGCTATCTTAGAGCCTCAATGATCTAACTTGCGATGGCAAAAACCACAGGCACAGCCTTTCAGATGGAGAATGTCTTTGTTTCTGAGGGTTAAGTTATCTTCGAAAGCTTTCTGCTGCTCATGTTTGTGTTTTATAGCTTTCTTTAAATCTCATGCCTCAGTGGGTACCCGTGAGCTGGCTGGCTTTTCAATTACAAATAACACAGCATACAGATCACTTTAAGTTTAAATAACTTCCTTATGTGGCTATTATAAGTTCACTTTCTGCTTTATTTCCTACGGAATTGAAAAATGGAAATTCTCCTGCCTTGAATGTGTTGGTAGAGCTTCTGGTTCGTCGTGGAGTGACTGTTCTTCTCCCTATTATTCCAGGCTTTGGAAGATTTTTTTGAGATTATCATACATTTGGCCTGTGCCACCTTATTATTATGTACTAAGTGGTGACAAAGACATTAATGATATTCGTGGTTAATCATACTGCTGTCTGTGGCAGCTCATAATAGCTGTTTGTTTGCTCTTTTTTTATGTTGCAGCGTCTGGATTCAGGGGGCTACGTAGGAGTCTCAGCTTGAGGGAACGTTCTGAAGAATGTTAGAAAACAGAAGCTGAGAGCAGCGTTAGAAGTAAAATACAACAATTGCAGGCATTCATTTAGTTGAGGAGTGCTTTTTAAACAGTCTTACGATTTTGGGAAATGGGATCCTGTTGTTTGAACACTTGCTTTTGTCCATACTGACAAATACATCTGCATTTCTTCTTTCAAAATGAATCAGGCAGATTTTCAAGCTGATTTATAACGGGTTTTCACCTTCGTATGTTCCTTCACACGTGGATTGTAGAACGTGCTTTGCTTTGGACACCTGTCCGGTTTCACCACGTCCAGCGTTCTGTATTTTCTCTGGAACAGCAATTCATTGTGGTGTCTTACTCAAAGCTGTTGTCATTAATATTTATCTGTGTTTGCCAACCTCTAGCCGTTTGTGTTGTGGTCACTGTTCCTACAAAGAACCGTGGATCACTGCCTGCCCTGTACCTCAAGCACGTAGGAACCTTTGTCCTTTAACTGTCTGACATGCCTTTGAAAAGTGATTTGACTTTCTGGTCTACTGTGTTTGAACAAGTGCTGGGCAATGCTTTGATTCATATCCTTGTTTTAGCTACTGCAGATGGATATAAAGTCTTTTATTCTGATTTTCTGCTGTTTTGTTTTAATCCAGGGCAGATATGTACCTCTTCCATGCACTTTTCATCCTTTTCCAAGTAACCGAGAAACTGGCTCTGCATCGCACAGCTTCTGCAAATAATGTTGTCTCAGGCTGAGCCTAAATCAGCTTCCCACTGTCCTGGATGCTGCAGTTAGAAATGAACTCTGCCCCTGAACAAGACAGTTACTATTCTCCTGTACGGATGAGATAAGGAGGCACAAAGATTAAGTGCCTCATGAAATATCTGAGACTGGTTGCGTTCAAACTCGATCTTCTGAATGACAACATGGGGGCTCAACCCAAAGCATCTCCTTGTCTCCGTGTGCTGCTTTTTGGCTCCAGATGGGGAGACAGCCGGCATCAGTACCTCTGCTGAAGCTGTAAGAGCCAACTTTGTGGACAGAGGTGATGTTTTTAAGAACATAAATGTTAAATTTGGAGGAAAAAAAAGTCTTTCATTGGAGCTTAGAGTACCAGGAGAAAGCACTTTGTTAGTAAATGTTGCAGGTAACAAAGGCTTGGTGTCACAAGGTTTTTGTGGTGAGAAATCATGGAAGTTTGCATCCAGAATCACAAAAATGACTGAATTTCCAGTACTCTCGTACTCCTTATCTTTGCCTGAAGGTAAAAATCTCCTCTGAGGGATGTCTGCTGCTGTTGCTTGCCTCCTAGAATGGCGCAGGCAAAGGGGTCTGCAGCTGGAGGTTAACAATTTCCCTTTCTCTTTCCCAGCACTGTCCTTAAATGTCAGGAACCGGAGGAAGCAGTAGAAGGAGCTTGACCTTTTTCTTTTGTTTCACCTTTGGTTTGCAACATAACTCTTTATTCCTCCCTTACATTGGTGGATTTGCTCTTCCTAGCTTTCTTTTGTGCTTTAGACAGGACTACAGATATTCCATGCCAGAATCTGTGAAATTCACCCCCCATAATATTCTCAGGTTCCCACACCAAATGCATAGAAATGGAAACAGGGATTTTGAAGCAAGATACCAAGTGTAACATCAGATTCCTTAACTAGAGAGATTTGTACAAAGGCTGTAGCTCTCAGTTCTGGAAATATTGTGGCCTTTGATAACACAAAGTCTAATTTCTTCCAGGAAGGATGTGTTTTATCCGTGATTACAAAGGAAATAATGATTTCTCATGTAAAGAGTATTAGAGCTGAGCATTCTTAAGTAACCCCATGCTGTGCAGATGTGAAATTGGGGACTGTCAGTCATTGTTGAGTGTGTCTGCTTTCAAAGCAGCGACAAAGAGGTGGAAGGCTGTGTGTTTTGTTCCCAGCCTCTCTGCTCCAGGGCCTTAAAATGTTTACAAGCCCCAGAGCTGGCTCTGGATGCAGCGAAGTTTAGCTAGTTATGCTTGTCACCTACCATTACGGGCTTGGAGACAGACAGGAGATGGGCTGGGGTTGTCACGGGCTTTTGCTGCCTAAGGCAGGCCTTGTTAGCTGATTTCTCTGCTGCCTGATGCAGAGCAGGGCTGCAGGAGCGTTGCTGGCTGCTGCAGCTCCTGCCTGCTCCGGCCTCTGCTGGCACTGTTCTGACCTCCCGGTGGTGGTTCAGTGTCCGAAGGTGTGGCACGTCCCTGCTGTTTCCCAGTCCCTTCAGGCTTGAGAAGGAGCCACTCAGAGATAGCAGGAAGAGCAGGAGGGAGCGGAGGAGGGAAGGGATCAGGAGGGTGTTGCCGAGAAGATGGCCCCGGCCAGATCAGTGGGTGCCCTCCCAGTCGTCACCCGTGTGAGGACTGCCAGCAAGGCGGCACCATGGGTTCAGCTGCAAGCAGCAGGCTGGCTGCCTGCTTGTTGCCACAATGCACACTTTGTGGTTTCCTAGTATGTGCGTTTTTTGTTTGTTTTCCAGAATTGCTCAAAACCACACAGAATTTCATGTCAGGCTTGCCCAGATCAAGGAGATGCTCAGTCCTGTGGCTGCATTTCCCAGCATGATACCAGACCTCTCTTTTCACTCTCCTTTCACCATTCTTCCCCCTTCATTTTTCTTCTCTCCTTCCTTTGCTCTCCCTAGTAGCTGCACTTAGTCCTGCCTTATGTTATTCCCTGTCTCCCTGACTGTTCTCTCTTTCTAGCCCCCTCTGACCAGGACCAGCGATTTCTGAGGCCGTGGCAAGGTGAAACCTGACCTTTTACCATTTGTATGTGGGTCCCTGCAGCTGAGTCTACCTAAACTACAAGCCTGGGTCTCTCCTCTCCTCTCTTCCTTTCTCTCACGCCTTTCCTTCCCATTCCATCCAGCTCTTCTCCGCTGAGTGTTACAGCCATGCGGGTGGGGAAGGGCATCCCCAGGGAGCTCCTGGCATTGTTATGCTCCTAAAACACCGAAAATCCCCCAGCATGTGCTTGGAGCCCCCTACTTTTGGGATGTAGGGGCAGTCCCAGAGGCTCTGGGTACCAGGCACCCTTCATCTCACCACACGGGCCCCCCTGGGCCAGGCTGCCTTCTCCTCCAGGGCCGCATCTCCTGCTCTGCCTCCGTCTTCTGATGTCGGAGGGGCAAAGCAGCGGGGCGAGGAGGGCAGAGAGGCCAGGCTGCCGTTTCCAGAGCAGGGCGGCGGTGCGGTGAGGTCTCTCCTCACTAGATGTCACTGTGAGGCTGGGTTTCGCCCGCCTCGGGCCAGGTGGGTGCCGCCATGGGTGCTGAGCTCCAGGAAGGCCCTGCCGGGAGCAGGGGGAAGGCACGGAGGAGGTTTCCAGGACCGATGTCGAGTTGCTGCAGGTTTTACTCAACCTTGGCGAGTTTTGGGCACGGAACCAGCAAGGCGCAGGAGTGTTTTTGGGGCACAACTCCGTACCACCGCCCTTGAACACCCCAGCCTGTATCTGCGTGGATCAGCCACCGTGACTTTCACCTCAGGAGTGCTCAGCTCTCCTGCCCGTTGTGATACTGCTTTGGCAGCAAGTCCCTCGCTTGTGCTCAGCCCTGGCTCAGTGTTCATGGTCCCCATCTGCCACCAGCCGTCCTGCGTGCGCCTTGCGAGGCCTCCTCCCTGCCTGCAGCAAGTGGCCGTGCCACGGCCGCCCCGCCGGGCTGCAGGGGAGATCCTTGGGGAGGCACATCTACTGGTGTGGTGGCAGATGCTTTCTAACTTCTTTTACCTCCTCTATTTTTTTTTTTTCCTTCTTTCATTTTTTCGTTCGTTCCTTCCTTCTTTCTCTCTCTCGTTTGCCTTTTGTTGTCTGTTTCTTGACACTCTTCTAGCCCTTGCTTCTCCAACCAGGGTCAGTGATTTCTGGGAGGATGACGGTTCAACCCAACCCTTTGTCTCTTGTTCTTGACTCCCAGCTCTTGAGTTCCTCTAAATTACAAGGTCAGCTCTTTATTTATCTTCCTCTCTACTTTTCCTTTGCTCTTTTCTTTCTCCCTCTGGACTCAGCAAAAGGTTAATGGGAGAGTGGAAATGCCCTTCCCTACCATGGTCCCTATTTCTCCACCATCTTCGTAGAGCTTTGTGCTGGGAACTGGGCCTCTCGATGACGTCTCCATCCTCTGAGGGGTCTCTTCTGTACAGAACCATAATTTTTATTTTTATTTTTAGGACAACGATGTGGTTTTAGTTTTAGGTTCATCATGCATCTGCGTTGATGGTGTACAGCCAGTTCACTGGCTGGGCTTTGGATGGCTGTAGGTAAATGTGTGTATTTCTGTGTGACCAGGGTGTATGTATTTACACAGGCATGTGCCTCGGTGCTGTTGAGGATGTGGAAAAGATTGGATGTGAACCCCCGGGACATGCAGCTTTAGGGGCTGGCCAAAGAAGTTGGGAGCTCCAAAGACTCCTCCAGCACAATCATGTGTTCGTCCAGCCACTGGGTTTTTGCTCTCAGCAGCCATACATTGAAAGATGAGAGAAAGAGGTAGATGGAAAGGGAGAGAGAAAGCTTTGGGAATGAGTGAACAAAGGCTGCATGCTGGGCATGGTCACGGAGGAGGAGCAGGAGGTTGTCTGAAACCTTTGGGACCTCATGGTGCAGATCTCATGGAGAGGTCATGGCTGGTTAGCCAATGCAGGTAGGAAGCTACAGTGCTTGCAGGGGTCTGCTAACACCTTGGAAAGCTTTCCACGGGAATGAAGGCACAGATCCGGGCCACAGATGTACTGGGGAGCAACTCGAGTGTCGTCTGCTCCATGCATTTCCAGCTAGCGGGCCAACGTCAGCAGTTCCCTGCGGCTGTGCCCTGCCAGTGCCAGCTGAGCAGGACCTGGGGCTGTGTGTGGAGTGGTGCTCCATTCGGTGTGAGGTATGGGCATCTGCCTTAATTACCCCAGCTCTGCCTTCCTCCTACTCCTGTATCCACAGATGCCACAAGCTTGTTGGAGCTTTGCTCTTCAGATGAGCCCAAGTCTTCTGAATTTCCCTGTTCTGGATCCTCCACCCCCCAGGCTCCTGCTAATGGTTTTGCACCATCCAGGGCCAGTTCAGCAAACGCCTGTGTGGTACTCCAGCTAACACTAATTAGCACTTTCCCGTTGGTGTTTCGGGCTTTGCTTCCACACCCCAGGCAGGTGGAATGAGGCTGGGGTGGCTCCATGCCCTCCCCTTCTTCACAGAGCTGCCTGCTGTCCCCTGGGGCTGGCAGAGCCCTGCGAGGCAGGGGAGAGCTGGGCCGGGCTGGGCTGCTTTCAGCCTGTCCTGATGTGATTGCCCCCTCCCAGGTAGGCATCATGTCACTTCCCGACTGAAAAGCCAAATGAAATTTCCAGGCAGTTTGCAGCTTTTAGGATGCACTTGTTTGCTTTTCTCCCTTTCTCTTCTTTTTATTTTTTAATTCATTTTTTTTTTTCCTTTCTCTCTTCTGTTTCTATTCACTCCTGCCAGCTGCCTGCTTTGAATTTAGTTTGTATCAAGGGCAGGAGAAATTAATTTTCTGCTTTCCTGTTCGGTGCAGAATGGATTCTCTCCCTTCCACTCCCCCTCCCTGCCAGTTGCTGGAGTAGAAAGAGATGTCTTGGAAATCTTTCCTTTAAAAAAAAATATCTCCTTTTGCCCTCTCCTAACTCCTTGGCCTCTCTGCTGCCAGCGTAGCACAGGTGCTAACACAGTACTCCTTTCCTCATCCAAGAGCTGGAGAAGAAACTCTGGGGCATATTGCAGATAGCCAAGCGAGAGCATATCTCGCTAGAAACCTAGCTACAAAGGAGAAAAAAAAAAATAGGGCATTTGGAGAGGGACAGGTTTTTCATCAGCTCTGGGAAATTATCCCTGCTGCTGGGTCCCTGATTGCTGCCTGGATACAGAGCATTTCTGGGTTCGGTGCTGGGTCAGCAGGTACAGCCTGAGCCCGCCGGGCCCTGCGGTGCAAGGTATGGCGCGGCGGCGTGGAGGCCAGGAGGTGGTGTGCTCTGCTTGTGGTGGGCATCTGGAAAAGCTGTTGTTTCGCTCCGAAAATCAAGGTTTTATGCTGCGTACGTAAAAGTTCCCGGTGAGGCACATAGGGCCTGAGAGCAACTTCCCAGCTCACCCAGGCCCTGCGGTGTACGGGCTCCGTGTGTGTCTGTGTACGCGCAACACTTGCTGGCATAGCCTATTTGCGAGACGTGGCGTTTGTGTTACCTTTCAGAGAGGAAGAATCGTTTATCTCAGCATTCTAATTATGTCCCATTAAAATGCAAATTTGGGTTTATGCATCGAAATTGTCAGTGCCATTGCCATGGCAACTGGAGCTTGAGGGTGGGGAATTGGAATAGGTGGGACCGTGCATCTCTCTCCCAATCCCTCTTAAATGCCTCCAGGTGACAGAAACCACAGCGCCCTGCCCCAGGATTCCTGGCACTTTCCCACTGTTGAATGTGGGGCATCACTGAAGTTCTCCTTGAAGTTGTTAAAAAAAAAAGGGAAGTCCTTCCCATTTTACCCCATGTCATGCTTCTTCGGAGGTGGCTGGTTGGAAGGAAGAAGGGGAGGTACGACTCCCACATGCCTCCCCATGGAAGCCCTTAGATGCTCTGCCCCTGACTGTAAGATCTAATTTGTCTCTGTGCTTTTAGAGCCACTCACCTGCAGAAGAAGTCCTGGCTGAGCTGTCCGTTGGCCGTGTCCTGCAGCAGTGAGCTCCCCCGGTCAATCATCCTTGGCACAGAGTAAGTGGTCTTCCCCACACCACCTTCTCGGGGCCCTGCTCCATCCCATTCACTTTTCATGGCAAGATGATGTGACTCCGTGCCACCCTCCTCCCTTTAACAAATACAACTGGAACTCCTGGAGCTTGTCTCTCTCCTGTTCCAGAGTCAAGTGGAGGGGTTTTAGGATGCTGGGTGGAAGCAGATGCTGACAGGGACTGGGATACGACTGAGGAAATTTTGCAGGGGAAAAATGTGCATCTCTGTTTTGGCTGTTGACAGAAAATTGAACAATTTTGTTGGTGCATAAAGAATGATGAGTTAATTCCCAAACCACACTGACAGCTGGGCATGGAAGACAGGGCTAGAGTCTTTTTCTTCTGGCTCCCCAGCCCTCTTTAAGAGATTCGGAAAATCCTCTGATTCCTCATTGTGGTGTTGCCAGAGGGTTGTCTGTACCTCCGGGCCAGGAATGTTACTTACTGATAATAAAATACAGACACAGCCTTACGAACCTGGTGGTCCAAACTGCGGTTTTGGTTAAGTATCATCAACTGAGATAGCCATGAGGCTGTTAACCATCCATTTAACAGTGAAATAAAGAAGAGGGAAACATTCCAAACTTTTTATTTTTGTTCTGAGCTGGTTTTGCGCTCACGAGCCTGGAGAGATAGAGTCAGGCATTGCCCCCCCAGTGCAAGAGATTAATTGGCAAACTAGAGTGAGTTCAGTGGAGGGCCGTGGAGATGACTGGGGACTGGAGCACGCTTGTGAGGAGATGCTGAGGACACTGGCTTTGTTTAGAGTGGAGGAGGGAAGTTTGAGGGGGATGTGTTTGCTCGTTTCCACAAGGTAATGGGGAGGTTGCAGGGAAAATGGAGCCAGACTCTTCTCAGAAGTGGACACCAAGGAGTTGTCTGTTGAAGCAACGAAGACAAGTTGCAGTGAGGGGAATCCCAGCTCTGTGTAAAGAAAAGGAAGATCATGAGAATGATTCAGATGTGAGATGGTGGCCTGGAGATATTTTGGAGTCTGCATCCTTGCAGATATTCAAAACTCAACCAGGCAGGGCCCCGAGCAACCTGCTCTGGCTCTGTTAGCCCTGGTTTGAGCGGGGATTTGGGCAGGAGGCCTCCAGAGACACCTTTCAGCTCCCGGTGTTCTCTGTACTCCCACTGAGGGCAGGTCTGGTGACGCACGGTGAGGGGGGGAGCCCACACTGTTCTCTCTGCTGGGATGAATCACAGCACAAGAGATCTGTGGGCTTCGTTTGGAAAAGGCAGGGCCTTACCATGGATCCTCAGCTTCTGCTTTGAGGGAGTTATATCTGTACAGTGAGCACAGAACTGCTGGGGACAGGAGCTGAGCAGATACCTAGATCCCGTGAAGACAAGGAACAGATCACTTGCTACTTCCACACTAGGCAAGCCAGTAATTTGAGGAGGTTGAGTTCCCCAAGAGTGACACTCAACTGGGAGTGAAGGGTGGGACTCAAAAAAGCCATTTGCCATCTTGGGCTTTCTCAAGGAGAAGATTAAAAGTACATGATAATGTCTTTCCACTCCAAGTAAAAAAGACGATGGGGGAGAAAAATGTCATATTTGAGTTTCTGGGTTTGATGTGACAAGGAAAGGCATCCAAGTGGCTAGTACCTGAAAGCAGGGGAATGGAGAACTGGCTTCAGTGGGAGAGACAGTCACCGTGTTCAATATTATCATCATTAAGCTGATCAGCTTCACCAGCAAGGAAGGTGCCAAGAATGAGAAAGCAAATATTGTAAGGGAGAGAGAGGAGCAGGCATTCAGAATAGCTGTGCGCTAGAGAACACTTGCCAATAAGTGCTTGCCGAGGGAGAGACAGAAGGTGAGATGGAGACCAGAAGAGAACGTGGAGAGGAGAAAATGACAGGGTGGAGGAGAGTGGGAGAAGAGAAATTTCTTATAATTTCCATAAATCTCTCCATCCTTCTCCCCCTCTGTTCTCTCACATGTGATTCCCAGCTCCCACCCTCCCCTCCATGCCCCAGCCTAGTCCTCCTCTTTGGGACAAACGTTCTGCCACATCTCCTTTTTTAAGACACAGTGAGGTGTGAGATTCCCTCTGTTCCTGGGCTGAGCTTCTGCTGGCTGCGAAGATTTAACCCAGGGTTTGGGTTGCAGTGGGGGATCTTTAGAGGAGACATCAGGAAAAGCTACGGGTAGCGAAGCATGGGCCTGGATTGCCTGGATGTGAGCTGACCTTCCGACAGCCCTTCCCACGCCCCCCATTTCCCCAGATAAGGGGGTCCCCACGGGCTGCTTCCCTCTCGCACCCGTGGCTGTTCTAACATATCCTCAGGGAAGGTGTAAGACTGGCTGTGGTGACGAGATTGCGATTTTTCTTTTTATATATATATATATTGACAGTGGAATTTCCCTTGCCATTTCCAGCAGATCTAAAAAAAAATAAACCCAACCCTTCACTGAATATTCAGCATCTTCCCAGAGCACGGCGGCAGCCGGCGGGGGCCGCGGGTACCACTTGCGAGGGGATGACTCAGGAGCCCCAGCTTTCTCCCTCCTCTGGCTGGAGGTCTGCGGGTTCAGGAGCCCACAGCCCCCGTCTGAAACCTCCGGTACAGATCTCCCCCCAGCTCCTTGCAGCGCTTTTGGTTCAGGCTCTTTCCTGCCAGCACCTGAGCCAACACTGGCTTATTTTCACACAGCCTCCCATGTAGCTTGGTCATTGACTAAATTAAATTTCAATTACTTTTTTTTTTTTTAAAAAAAAAAAAAACACCGAGAGCAGCAGTGCTCAGCTGGCAGCAGTTGCCTGGCCTCTTGCAGCAGGGACAGGAGCGTGGGGGTTGTTTGCTGGGGACGGGGCGCGGGAAGGTGGAGAGCCACGGGTGTCCCCTGCAGGGGTTGGGACGGACAAGCAGAAGGGCACGGGAGCAGGCTCCTGGCTGAGTACCTTGCCCAGAGACGTGGGGTGAGCTGCTCTGCTCCTTTCCAAGGAGGGAGCCCCAAACCACCCCCTGGTAGCCCCTCACTTTGGTGGTTGCACCCCCAGCTCTCAGTTCTGGGGAGCTCAGCCTTGTTACCGCCAGCAGCCCTGGCAAGAGCATCACCTTTTTTTTTTTCTTTCCACAGTGGCTTTCAGATGTTGCTCGCTTTTAGTTTTTATCCCAGCTCTGCTCCTCACTGCCCATCTCTGGGAAATGCCACCCGTGACCCCAGCCATCATACCCGTGTCAGCCGCGCTGGCTGGGAACACCTGGGGCCCCTTTTCTGCCGGTGACATCTCGCGGGCGCGGGCTGACAGGTAGTCAGGACTCATTGTCTTTCTAAGAAACCAGGAAAATAAGCTTGTGCTTGAACCCCAGGTGCAGAGGGGGCCTTCCTGTCACAGCCAATTCAACGCCGTGCTGCCTGGCAATGCTATTTTCTTTTCTACGGGCTCCTATTCACCTTGCTCTCCTCCCCTTTTACTTGCATCCCCTTGTGCTCCTCTCTTTCCCTCTCCCTCTCCTCCCCAGGCTGCCTCCCAGCAGAGATTGCCTATTAAGCCAGCTGTGCTCGGGCTGCGAGATGCACGCAGGCATTAGCAACAAATGCCATTTTTCGGGCCCTTGCCTCTATGGCCGCAGCAGGGCGGCACGAATCTCCTGGCGCCGAGGCACGCGAGCAGGATTGTGCTGGGAGAGCGTGCACAAGAAGTGTGACTGCCCTCACCTCTTGCAGAGGCTACGATTTGCATCCTGCAAGCCCAGGTGTGAACCTGCCCACCTAAATGGATGAGTCCCTCAACAGATGGGCGCATTAGTTTCTTACACGGTCTGTGGGGCAAGCAGCTGCTCTGTGTCAGCACAGGTTACGCGTGGACTGGCGGGGACGGAGCAGATTCCTGGCTCCCACACTCATTCTCTCCCCATCGTACCTACTGAGTGAGCAGCCCTGGGTTCAGGGCTGGGGTTTGGGCTGCTGTCAGCAGCTCTCTGTGGTAGGGAGAAGAAGGATGAGGGCGAGGTTGGGTTTATCTTTTTTTTTTTTTTTTTTTTTTTCCCTTCAGAAGTTTCTTTTACTTTCATTTCGCCTTTGCAGGTGCCCAGGCTGTGGAGGGTTATTATGGGGGTGATGCGGGAAAGCCTGGGCAAAGCTGGGCATCGCTCAAGCTACTGGAGGAGGGAACTGAGGAGGCAGGAAGGTTATCAGAGGAACTGACTCGAGTGGATTTTGTAAATTCATTTTTATCAGAAGGGAATTAAATGTCTTGCCCAGATAGGCAGCAGTGCCCCGGCCATGGCTGTGTCTAGCAGCCGTGCGGAGGCGGCTGCGGCTGGGCTGGCATCTCCGCAGGGCGCTCGGTGCTGGGAGAGGATGGAGCTGGTGCTCGGCCCCTGGGGTGGGGGCAGGCTGGGTGCCTGCAGCCTTTCTCAGGGAGGCAGGACCAGCCAGGATGTGTCCTCATTCTTGCCCCCAAGGGTCTGCCTGCTCGGCATCTGTCTCTCTTTATGCTTATTCCGCTTACAGACCCTTTCCCCCTCACTGTGGCTTGTTTGTCTTTCAGAGATTTGCCCAGGAGTGGGTTAAACTTCCTTGTTAATAGCCAGGCAGATAAAAATCACTGGAAAAGGTAAATGAAATGCTGCTCTGACACATCTGATGCAGTGGGGGAGGCAGATCCTCCAGACTGGAAAGCCATTGTCTCCCAGGGGTTTTCAGATATCACATCCTTGGTGGAAGTGAATTGGACATGCCCAGATCCACAAGAGCATCTGGTGAGGTATTGTGGAGGAGAAGTACAGGGGCAGACCACACTTCTTTTCTTTTCTTTTCTTTTCTTTTCTTTTCTTTTCTTTTCTTTTCTTTTCTTTTCTTTTCTTTTCTTTTCTTTTCTTTTCTTTTCTTTTCTTTTCTTTTCTTTT